>JACDJE010000329.1:379329-916184 GCA_016647715.1 Pavo muticus
GGAGGGGGGAGGGCGGCGGGAAGTGGCTGCTCGCTGCGGTCAGCACGTCGCCGCAGTGGGTGTTCAGGTGTGTGCTGTGCTGAGAGAGGGAAGTGGTGCTGACGGAGTTAAAAGGGGTATCTGAAACTTTACAGTTTAGAATGTGGTTGCTAACGTTGGAGATGTAATGTCTTTCCTCCCTTCTGCACGTAGAGGCACTGGTGATGTACTTTTTGCATCCCAGTGCCTTTCCACAAGCTCAGAACGTGAGTCCCTGATAATCAGTACAGAAGAACACAGGGATTGTGTATGGTGCCAGGCAAGCGATAACTGAGCTGTCCATAAATTAAGGCTGGGCTGGAACGCGTGGGACTGCTGGATACTCGGGGAGATTCTTCCTCAGTGGCAGAGTGAGGGAACACTTCACCTTCACACAGCTAGCAGAGGGGAAGTGCACCCAGCCGCTGGAGACTACATCGCGCTGTCCTCCTTCTGGGAGGACACCGCTGTCTGTGCAGTTACACTGACGCAGCTGGTTGGGGAATTCAGCTTTGAGTCTCTGGTCTGTAACCATGCTGAGTTAATTTCCTTTACTGAAGGTGTTGTTTGTACTTCATTAAAAAAGATGGTTGAAGCTCTTCCAGTCGATCTTTCTTAGACTTTTGGAAAGTAACCATAAAAGTGGTAAGTGCATAAGTGATGAAAGTTTCAGTATTTCAGCGATCTATCATTTTATGAAAGACTGTCTTTTCCTATCACTGTTGGATTCTATAGAAAGAAAAGGATGAAAACAGGGGAGGAGGAAGCTTGAAATACCGCTCAGTGTAGTTAGGCTGAGCTGTGGAATAGCCATCTCACAGGGCAGATCGAAAAGCGAGCTGCAGACTTGGAACTTTGGTGAGTGTTGGTAAAGATTTCCTAACTTAGTTAGCTGGCCCACTGCTGAGTTGCCCTTGGTGCTGTGCTTCCCATTTATCTGTTCCTCAGGGCAAATGGGTCTCACTGCTGCTGTCCACCTCCCTGACACACTGTGTTTAGCCCCGTAGGGGCAGTGCCCCAGTGGTGCTGCAGTGTTTTGCCCCAGTATTGCATCTTTTTTTTCACAAAGAAGAGTTTCATTTTAAGCTGAAGCTTGTCGTTATTGAAATAGCGTGGGAATATCATCCAACATTTGAGGTTTGCCTTCATTTTTGCTGGAAGAAGTGCTCCAGTGTTTTTCTTTAGAAATCTCTTCACATTCCCAACTTTCCAACAACCTTAATTTTGTGGTGTAGTATCTCTCATTATTTAGGCAATGTATGCAGAGACACGTTTCTGATGCAGAGAACTACAGCGGCTTAGTCTTTTTGAAAATAGTCAGCAGGCATGGATAAAAACAATTAGAAATATTGAATTTTAAGTGTGTAGAAACACAAGCTGACCTCTGGCCCTAAGCTGTCAGGGAGCTTAGTGCTGGATTGCATGTTAATTACCATTCCTCTACCCAAATTAAATTTGTTTTGCAAGGTTTCTTATTCTGGTCCAATGAAAAAAAAAATATCTATACTTTCTTCTTGCTAGTGTCTTGATTGTATCCTGAGTACTGGTTACAAATCAATAGCAGTAACGCCTTAGCTACAAGCACTGCAATGTCAGATGGAAATTTCAGTGTTGACATTTATTAATAAGCATTTACTTTTTTATTTGTGGCATTGCTGTGGCTCAGAAAAGTATTTCTTTTTCTGCTTCGACTTATGAGGTTTGTGAGACGGAGGATAATGACAGCCTTCGCCAAACTGAGTTTAAGGTGGTAAGCTGATAGTAGTAAATTAGATTACTGGTGTAGTGTAGCCTATCCCTCTGCATCTGCAAAGTGAGGGAAAGGGCAAAGGCATGAAATGTAATGTTATGAGTTTCTGAACAGAGGTTTCTGCTTGAAAGCATTTTAGGGGATCAGGATGTGCATACAGTCATCTCAAGTGGTATCTAGTAAGAAGAATGAAGTGCTAAATGAAACTCAGTGGAAAAAAATGGAGCATCAAACACTATCATCTAAATGCATAACTTTTAAATATAGATAGGATGAAATGTCAGTTTGTTAGAGAATTTTCCTTCGAACAGCTGCATGTCAGCACTTTCATTTGATGCTGTTGTTCACCTAGCAGATTTTTAAAGTGATTTTGAAATGTTGTTGGCTGTAATTGAAGCCTTATCTGCATTGAAAAAGTATCTAAATAAATCTGTGTGTAACGGATACTGAGGGATTGTTTAGATATTTATCACATCTTTTATTAGAAACAGGAAATGTTGTGATATTAACCATGATTGAAATCTGTAAGCATCGGAAATCACGAGCTCCAGAAGCCAACGCTAGGTCTACACTTTTCCTTGGCAGCCTTTCAATGTCAATCCCATGTATGAAGACATGACTGATGGAGCTACACTGATGAAAGCGTACGTGTGGGTATGTCACGAGTACAGCTCTTTATCCAGCACAGAGAAACGAAGCTTAGAGCTTCATTTGGATGAGCTGGAGCAAGTTATGCTGGCAAAAGCTGAATTTTGCTGGCATAAGCTGAAATTTTGCTGGCATATGCTCCATACACACTAGGAGTGCTTTGCCTTCAGAGAACAGCTATAGCTGTTCTGTGTAGAGAATGCCCTATAGCTACTTAAGAGTTGTAGGATAGCACTGTGCCTGTACCTACAAAGTGCTCTTACTGTAAAGAGATTTTAATATAACCTCGCAAATTACATTTTTATTGTATTTATGTGGTATTTGCTAGTTCCTGTCCTAGCCATCATTTCCTCTCTAAAAGCAGGATGAGGTTGCTTTGCTGAAGGGCAAAGTCCCATCTGCTGTACTGGAACAATGCACTGGGAAAAGAAAATGCCCCTCTGCTACCTCCTCATTCTCTTCTAAATAGCAAAACTGAGGGCCAGCAGGCATCCCAGAACCTAGTTTGGGAGAAGCAGAAAGCCTTTTGGCTGTTTGAATGCCAGTTGGATCAGCCAGTCTTGGGAGAACCAGCAGAGAGGGGGAAATGCAGCTGTCAGCCCTGATGACTGCTTTTTGGGAGCAGCAAGAAGAGAAGAAAGCCCTGGATCAGTGTATCTGTACTGGGCCCTGGAGCACCAGTGTGCAGGTATATGGCGTTGCTCTGCAGAGGTGGTCTGCAGAGGCAGCGATTCCCTGTCCATCAGGTCTCCAAATTTGACAGCATAAAATCTGCCTTCTGCTACTTTCCATTCTTCCCTTCTGACACATGTATTCCTTGAGTCAGCTGGAGGAAAGTTTGGCAAGCTTCCACACGCACATGTGCTGTTGCATCTTGGGGCTTGTGCGTACAGAGAGGTTATTTCAAAGTAAAATACAGCATGAGGATTTATGGAGCTATAAATTCTTGGCAGGATGGTAAACTGTTCTCCACAAATGCTTCATTAACTACACAGCTCAAAGAACTCCTTTTTTCCTTGTATAGATTGAGAAGGCTACATAGGTATCAATTCTTTTTTTTTTTTTCCAGGAAAAAGTGGCTTTTATATGTGTAGGAGGAAGCTCATATATACTTCTTAGCCATCTTTTTATTCAATTTACTAGAAAAAACTGCATTCCAGAAGTTTAAGAACATACGTTTGACTGCGATGGCCATTTTTCAGAATAATTTATTTGTACAATGATTTATTACCTTTCTCTTCTCCATCCCACTTAATGTGCTCCACTCTGCTTTCTGTAAAAGTGCTTCCTCCATAATTGGAAATCCACCTGCATGTATGAATAAGTCTTTTTGCCTTTTATTTATTATTTGTACTGCAGTAGTACTTAGAGGCTTTATTTATAGATTTATTTATCTCTATTGGTTATGTGGCTATATATAGCTTTCTTCTCTGATCCATGTTACCATAATTTCTGAGCATAAGCCAATAGTTAATTTATTTTCCTAGTATGGAATTATTGTGACTAAGGTGCTATTATTCCACGTTTTCCCAATGGAAAACTGAGAAATAAAGGATCGATGTATGCTTCTTTACAAGAAAATCCCAAGGACTGTGTAGGATCAGTGTGTTGGCATCCACACTACTGAACGTTTTGCTCATTTTAAGAATGACATAGATACGTCCATATTGCACAAGGCAACCTTGGGAAGAAGAACTGTACCATGCATCCTTGCTGCATGCCAGAGCCCCTTTTTGTTCTTGACATGAGTCTGTATCCATCTGGGGATCTGTGTCCATCTGGATCTATATCCATATGCTTCATGCAGGCAGAATCATAGAATCACGGAATATCTCAAGTTGGAAGAGACCTTCAAGGATCACCACTCCTGACTCCACAGGGGACCACCCAAAATTTAAACCCTATGTCAGAGAGCATCATCCAAATGCTTCTTGAACTATGGCAGCTCAGTGCCATGACCACCTCTGGGCAGCCTGTTCTAGGGCCTGACCAATTTTTCCTAATTCCCGCAGCCTGACCTTCCACTGACACAACTCTGTGCCATTCCCTCAGGTCCTGTCACTGTCATCAGGGAGCAGAGACCAGTGCTGCCCATTCACTCCCCTGCTCCTCTTCTGAGGAAGCTGTAGGCTGCTGTGAGGCCTTCCCTCAGCCTCCATTTCTCTGGGTTGAATAAACTAAGAGACCTCAACCGCTCCTCATACGTCTTGTGTTCTAGACCCATCCTCATCTTCACAGCCCTCCTTTGGATGCTCTCTAATAATTTTATGTCCTTCTTGTGGCATCCAAACTTTCACATAGTGCTTGAGGTGAGGCTGCACCATCAGCAGAGCAGCTCCTGATTACAGGTTCCTTTAAGTACCAGATGTCTTCAATAAGGTCTCCCCAGTGTCTTCTCCAGACTGAAGCCCAGCTCCCTCAGCCTGTCTTTGTAGGAGAGGTGCTCCAGCCCTCTTAGCATTTTCATGGCCCTCCTCTGGACCCACCCAACAGTTCCATATCTTTATTGTGCTGGGGGCCTCACACTTGGATGCAGTACTCCAGAAGGGGCCTCATGATGGCAGAGGGAGAGGGACAGTCACCTCTCTTGCCCTGCTGGCCACCTGTCTTTCAATGCAGCCCAGGTTAAGCTGGCCTTCCTAGCCACAAGCACACACTTCTGGCTCATGTCCAGCTTTTTGTCCACCAAGACCCTCAAGTCCTTTTTGGCAGGACTGTTCTTAATGAGTTCTTCTCCCAGTCTGTACACGTATCTGGGATTGCCCTGACCCAAATGGAACACCTTGCACTTGGCCTTGTTGAAACACATTCATTTCACATGGGACCACTTCTCAACCTTGGCTAGGTTCCTTTGGACCTTCCTTTTGTCTTTGTCCTTTTGTCTTTTGTCTTATAGACTGCACCACTGACCTTGGTGTTGCCAGCAAACGCTCTGAGGGTGCACTCGATCCATCTATATCATTGATAAACATGTTAAAGAGCACCACTCCCAAGACAGACCCCTGGGGGGCACCGCTTGTAACCAGCCTCCACCCGGGCATAGAGCTGTTGACTGTAACCTGGAAGGCTGCAGCCTTCCAACTAATTCTTTATCCGCTGAACAGTCCAGCCTTCAAATCCACCTCTCTCCAATTTAGAGATAAGGATGTGATGGAGGACCATGTCAAAGGCCTTGCTCAAGTCCATTTAGACGGCATCAGTTGCCCTTCTTTTGTCCACTGATGCCATTGCTCCATCACAGAAGGCCATCAGATTGATCAGGAATGTCAGCTGCCTAAGTGGGTAACAACTAAGTGGATAACCTTGTCCTAAATGTAGTTAAGTTGGTTAAATGTGAACCCAAGTTGTCTGTGACCTATAGCTGCATCATCTTTCATATTCTTCAGGTGTTCTTCAGTAACTACCAGAATGATGAATAGTGAGCACAGGGAAGGACAAAAGAAAGACCTAGATGCTCCACATAGATCTAGGCGAGGGGAAAAATGAAGACTTACCATAATGGGTTATGAACACCTCAGTCATTTTGACAGTCTACATGAGGACCATGATTCTTGCTGACATCAGAATTGTATAAGGCTGTCTATAAAATTCAAAAACATAGTTACATTTCTGGAATCCATGTCTTCTAGTCTTATCATCACAACTCTTATATTTTTCTTCAAGTATGGGTTGATCAGCAACAGCTAATTTATTTCAACATGTTGAAGGGTTTTGTTGGGAGCTTCCTTGAGATTCATTTTGTTTAGCATTGTGCTGGTCTCTGGCTGTCTGTCCTAGATGAATTGAGTAATGTTCATGTGTGGGTAACAGTTCCTACTGACTGTCCCCCATACTATGCTGTTTTTTTAGAATCTTCTCAAATATGAACAGGGGTTTGGTCTTCTGTTACGAACAAATTAGCACCTTGAGCTGTCTGTTTCTGCTAGTTTATGTGAGGAACTTGGTGTGGTATTAGTATTCTATTGCAAACAAATAACAATACAAGAGAGAACTGCATAAAAAGCCTGACAGTAAGATTTTGAACAGGCAAGCCCACCAGTGAAGTTATGGTGCTGCCCTTGCCATCATGAGCTGTGAACACAGGTTCATGAAGAATTATTGTAGGTAGGGGAATTTGACATACAGGCGAACTAGACAGAGCTAGAAGAACCTGTCAGAAGTGCCTAAGGATCAAAATCTTTCTCTGGGATTCTGTTTCATAGAGTCATAGAATGTCCTGAGTTGGAAAGGACCCACAAGGATCATTGAGTCCAACTCCTGGCCTCATGCAGTATCGCTCAAAGATCCAACCCTTTGACTGAGAGCTTTGTCCAAATGCTTCTTGAGCTCCGGCAGGCTTGGTGCCATGTTCTGAAGGACAACCGCATGGACAGGGAATTTTGCATCAAGGCTTTGCTGAGAGAGCTAAGTTCACTGTCCTGAATTCCACTGGCAAATCTGCTCACTGTATTTGGGCCCAAGTGTCTTGCCTTTGGTCACATGGACACTGTGATGGAGCAGAGAATTGAAGTAGAGTCTTAAAAGCCTGTTAACCACTTGCTTAGACTTTCTTCTTGGTCTCCATCTGTTGGAGAGTATGTCTCCTAAGGAGCGTGTGATGTAAGCAGGCAAGGCAAACTTTAAGGAGGAATCAGAGTGTGGAGAAATGAAGTGACTTCTGAAGGCACACAACAGGAGAGAGTCCAGGTTCATCCATCACCATCCAGTGTTTAGTCCACTGCACCACAGCTCTCAGGCTTTCATAGAGGTGTTGGACACACTGTGAATATGATTAGGACAAAGACATTGCAATGCTTTTTGTACGGCACCTCAAAGAGTTCAATATCACAAATTCAGTCTCTTTGATAGCTTTAAGGCATGTTAATGTTCAGCTTAAGGCACATCTCATCTTTTTGTAGCTCTAAGGCATTTAATTTTCGAGATGTCTTTGTAAATGTAAAAAATGAGAGGTGGTTCAGCCAAATTAAATTATTAATAAAAGGCAAAATGATGGGAAACTCCAAGAACTCAAAGCCCCACACAATATCTATTGATATACATTCTGCTGTAGGGGCTTTACTAACTTCCAACTCTACCATCAGAATGTTGTAAAAAGCATGGTAGTTTTAGGAAATGAATTACAGAGAGAGTGTGACACATTCTGCTTGCATTTGCACCATCTTAGCTGCAGGTTTATTAAGGTAGATATATAAGGAGTTACATGAATTTACTCCATATTTAAATATGGGTAGCCTAAGAGCAGGATTTGGCCTTACTACTCCAAAATATACTCTGTAAAAGCACTTTAAAATTCGTATTTCTTGCTAAATAGCATAAAATTACATCCTTTCAGGTTAATTAAACCGTATTGCAATGCTGGTTGCTGTTGATGGGATATTTAAATGTCAGATTCAGAATAAGCACTTAAGCTTCCTGATTATAAATGGCTTCCTTTCAAATATCCCAGACATATGTGTATGGTCAGTATATCTAAAGTACGTGGATTTCTGCATTTCTCAGTCTGCATTTTTATTTGGTCTGCAATAGGGTCAAACACCTACCAGTGTGAAGGACTGAATAAAGACAATCAGTAGCCAAATTAAACTCTATTAGCCCCAAAGTGGTATTCCTTACCTAGCCAAAAAATGTCTAGGGAAGGCATTGGAGTATTCATCAGGAAAGGATAAGCAGGAATGGCCTCACTGTCTGTCTGTCTGATTGTTTGTTTTAAGAATCTAGGAGTAACCTTTCCCAGTTTATTTCTGTGGGGACCAGCAAGAAAACAACATGCTTTAGACCAAACCAGGAAACAAAAGAAACTCCCAGTTTTGGAGTGCGTACTTCGGTTCTGTCCTCTGCAACATGCATGTCACTGAACATCCCCTCTGCAAATTCATGTGAACAGGGAGGTAGATCTGGATGTGTTGCTCTAGGGTTTTTGAAATAGATTTCCCTTCTGCAAGTGTCTGGGAAGAGTGCCTACTGAAGAACATAAGCAGGAGGAGGCTAAACTAAAGGTGCTTTCATTTTGTCAGTGATTCCTGATACTGAAGAAAAGCTTTTCAGCCTGTTTTTGTATCATCTAGGCCCTTACATACAGTTCAGAAGTAATTAGAGAATCAACCAAAAGAGATCAGGTGAAAGGAGGGAATTGCATCTGCTTGAATTTCATGCCTTTTCCTGGGAGCTACTTTAACTTCCTAATATTGAAAGTCTTAAAGCATAGAACTGTATAGACAGCCCTCTAATGAAAGTTTCTGTGATGATTTTACACATTGCTACGTATCATCCACATAAACAAAGTTCGGAGTCCCCTATTCTAATGCTAAGAGTTTATAGCACATTATTATTTGGATGCTAATCAGAGTAGTTCCCATGGAGAGCGTTGATTCACTTCAGAAAACCAAAGAATGCTCTAAAAATTGCAATACACTATAGCTATTTCGTTGTAATTGGAGGCTTTCTATGCCTCACAGAAATTACCAGGCAAGCATTCTTGAAAATGTCAGAATTTTCAAGTTAGTTCTATTTAAAATGGGAGATCAGGAATGCAAGGGGATGGATAGAAAATTCGAGGGCTGTGTGATTCAAACTTTAAGTGCAGTTTGTAATAATGAAAGATGATCAACTTTGGGAGTGGGGAAATCATCTCTTAGGCTTTCTAAATTACAGGATGCATAAAAACATCCACTTATTCTACATGTACTGCTACTTTAATAAAAGGCAGCACTTTAGGAAATGAAAGGCTTTGGAATATAGCCAAACGTCTTAGTTCTATTTATCGTCAAAAGATGTTTTTGTTTCATTATCCATGGAGTTTGCGGGGTAGCTGAATGATTTGCAGGAATTTGAGTGTCTGATACCAGACTACAAACTCTATTTATCTTCTTTCAATGTTTATATTGTAAATACAAACATTATAATATTTCCTGTTGGTGTTGTAACTGTATGAGGATTTGGCAATAGGTCAGCTGTTAATCTCGTAATGTGTATCTGAGTCTATATTTAAATTAATTGGAAAACTAACAGAAAATACTGCTCTTAAATTATTTTATGTATAACTAGTAGAGGAAGAGACAGAAAGAGAGAGAGCACAGATGCTGTAAATACAGAGTGCTGATGAATACTCAAGTAGCAAATAGAAATATCTTAGAAGTCATTCCTGACAGTAATAAAGGCAGCAATTTGATTTCATCTGTGGATAATAAACTGGTTTCACATTGCAATAAAAGTGGTGCTTATGTTTTATTAATATTTATTAGCACTTATTGATGTTAGGGTTTAGTTGTTATCTTTTCTTCACATCACAGCCATTTTATAAAAAAATCAAGTTAAATTGCTACACAATAAGCAATTAAAAGTGTTTGTATATGTGTGTGAGAGAGAAATAAAATCTGTCTATGGAGATACTGCTATACGGAAGGCCAGACCTTCACTGCCTAGGAATCTACAGAGTTGTGCTCAAAGAAATAGAGTTATGTGGGTTTATAGTAGCTAAAATACTTGCTCCCTGAATGCCTATAAGCACTGTTCTGCTTTTTATGTCATAATTATTTGTATGAGCTTCCTGTTGTTTAACTATATATTTTTGAATATGTTGCTTTGACTCTGTGCAGTGCCTGAGATTATGCTCAACATTCAGTGGTCTTTTTTGTGTGACGTGTGAAGGATTGATACCTTGAAGGATATTGTGAGTCAGAGAGGGATCTGATCCAAATTTAACCAAATTTGTTCTTCTCTAAATTTAGAGATTAGCTGACTGGCAAGACAGACATATTTCAGTTTCCATCAGTGACAAGGACAGTGTTGGCGGATGGCTGTTAGCAGCTATATTGTGTATTTTTGTTACTCATATATGTGTATGTGTGGGAAAAGACTAGCTACTAACTTTTATTTATCATGAGCCTGTTTCTTGTTTGGCTGCTTTTAAATCATTCTTAGGTTCGATCTTGCTTCAGTACAGATAATTCTTGTGCAGGAGGTGTTCTGTAGACTAGCATCCTATTTTTTTGCCCTACAAGTAGAAAGGCTTGCATTGGACTTGGATTTTTATCAGTATCAACTCTGAAGTGTAAATGCTTTTTAAATAGGCCAGGTACCAGATAAGGTAAGAGAAACTAAAATTGTTTTTGTTGATCTTACAATCAGGCTTCAATATCCTAATTCCAGAGGACAGGTTCAAATCTTGTCCCGCAGCTGAGCATGACCCCAAGTTTAACTTTACCATGTGCATAATTCGCGTCTTCAGTAGAATTAATCCTGTGCTTGTAACTGAGTTTGTATTTTCCTGCTTTTCTCTGCTGAGATCTTAATCTTTTTGATTATTCTAATTCTTTGCCCAAATATTGTCCTTGGAGATTTGGCCAGTGAAAGCAAGAGCATGTCCCCATTGCTTTTATACAAGATATTTAGTTAATGGGGATAACCGTTTTTAACTCAGTCAGGTCCTTATTATAGACTTCTGCTTAGCCTGTTCCTTGTGTTGATTTTAAGACTCTAGTTCAGCAACTGTCATCAAATTTGCACATATAGCATTGGATCATGATATTACAATTTGATTGCTGTGTCCCTCACTGAATCAAAGATGACTGACTACATTAGAAATAAGTTAGTTTTTTTGCTGAACTAGCAGTGATTGAATTGGTAAATACTAGAAGAGGCTGACAACTTTGATAAGATTGAAGTAACATTGTATTTCCTGTAGTTTGCTGAAGTGGTAATGATGATTTAAGGATCTTATCTACATGTTTACCCCTTATGTGTGTAAAATGATCACACCAGTCATCCTTACTTAATTTAATCTGATACACTTTTCTCTTTCAGGAGTGAGTTTGCCAAAATGTTCAAAAAAACAGCTATTTTAGCCTAATAATAATGAGAATCTGATAGAAATTTGGCAGGGATACTACAAGATACGACCAGAGAAGACTCTATGTGGTGATTAATTAGCAGTTGCTCTAATAAAATCCCACTACCCTATTTACTGATTTCACAGTGTTTACTTTAGAGTGAACCATACTTTTCCCTGCCCTTATCTTTTCAAAATATCCAGCCAATAATCTGTGGTCTACTGACTTGTATAACTTCTTGACATTCCTTGTTTAGTTGGATATCGTACACTGCGTTTGTTAGTATTGCTGGAAAAGTCCAACCTTCCTAAGAAGTACAAGCAGTTAAGAAGCTGCAGGTCTCTGCTGTATCTGTATTCTTAATGTGGCTTAAAAGCCAGAGTAAGTGGCTTTCAATGACACCACGATGTTCAGAGTGCTTACTCTTAGTTCTCAGGTCTTGAGGAATATGAGATCAAACTGGTTCCTTGTCCAAAATTTTTCTGAATTTAGAAGTTATTATGTAGTATCAACATCAGTGTATGTCTTGATAGGCAATCTTTTCTCATTACGTACTTTAATAAGTTGCAGTTCATAAGTCTGTTCAAGAACAAAGTATGATTCAACAAATTCTATGAGTGAAGGAGTGTGAATTTGGAATGTCTCCACTGAAGTAAAATATGGTAGTGCTAGATTTGTACCAGAAATCACTCAGTAAATTTCATTGCTATATGCAAGATTACACAGCTAGCACATTTCTAACCATTTTCCTAATAGCAGTAAAATAGGCTTAGTATGTCATTAATAATTATTACATTTTCTTTGAAAAGAAACTTTTCATTGAAAGAAAAAGAATGTCTTTGTGACCTGTTATCCTAATTTTCATGATTTTCAATTTACGGTGTCAGGGTGTAGACTGCACAGAACTTCCACATCTGCAAGTAGAATGTAGACCCGTGTAGCATTTTGCTTTTGGGGTCAACAGCATTATATAAATAACGTTTTATGAGTAACAGACAGTCAGTCTGAAAAATTAAAATAAATGACTGGTAGTAAAGTTAGCTCCCTGGCAATTTATGTGGATTTGAGATACCACTGTCTAATTAAAAAAAATAATAATAATTAAAAAAAAATAAAAAAAAGTTTTTCCCCTTTTGCTTCTGGGAATGATTGTGGATTGATGTCCACAATCCACACTGATCTCTGCAGTGATCTCAGTGTGGATACACAAGCAGACCTTCATTGAACTGAATCATGGTTTGTAATGGTTCATAGTGCTGCCTTTATGAAGACTTTATTGGCTAAGTACATAAGCTGAAAACCTGGGACTTACTTTCTCCCTTTGTCTTTTATTTCTAGCAAAAAGTTTATAATGGATCTTCACTGCTGAAGTGAATTTAACTGTCTTGAGCTCAAAACTCAAAACTCTCATACATACAGCATATGTATATATGTATCTATATGTATTCATATTCATTCACGTATAAATTTGCCAAATCCTATTACTATCAGCACAAATCGACATAGAAGATCAGGCTTTCTGTTTGGATCCTTGAAGGATCACCTATATTTTTAAGTGAGTTCTATAGCGTTTATCACCTTCTAGAACTAAAAAATGTGCTGTATTCCAGGTATTTACTTTTAATTAGAAGAAGGCACCTAAATAACACTACAAAGATTTTGCACAGCTGCAATCCCAGAACTGTGGAATACTGAAGTTAAGAATTCAATAAGAACGGTAATTCAGCCGTGTTGTACTAAGGCAGTATTTCCCACTGGGTTTGTTGATGGGCAGGTGGCTCAATATTGCTGAGTAGCCTGCCTAAAAAATAAATACAGCAAGCTTATGGGGTGTTATGCACATTCAGATGAACGTTTCTCGGTAAAGTTATTGCTTCCTTTTTTCTAACTGTATTAGTAGTAAAATTATAAGATCAGTCAAATTTAAGCATGCTTAATATGGATTTTGGGCAAAGGCTTCATGTTCCTTCCCCAGGCTTATGTGCAAAGAAGCTACTTTCGGTAACAACATGCAGTCATGATAGCTGAGTTGATCAAATAGATTGCTTTCTCCAGGAAGGTTGGCACCATCAGGCCATTTTTCTTTTCCCCTGCTTTTGTGTTTCTTGTCCCCCTTCCCCCTCCCTAGCTAGGAAACGTTGCTCTTCCCCTTGCCTTTATTCTGTTGCTTTCTTCCTCGCCTAATTCAACCAGCAGAAAACTTTCTTTATGCTATTTAACAAGCTGAATTAGCTCTGCTATGGGTCTGACAAAAAGGACTGTGTGGCAGTGAGCAATAAGATCGTCTCAAGCTGTCACTCCCCTCGCGTTTCCGGAGTGACTGAAGAATGCATAATAAAAATCAGAGCCTGAACTGCTAAAGCAGCTCTGAGCCCTTTGGGTGGAATGATGTGGAAGGTACTCTTCATTTCTCGTAGCTGCTGAGAGCCTGTGTGGGCCATTCCAGCAGGCAAGGGTTCCTCAGTCAGTACAGAACAATGGTCACTTCTCCCATTATTTTTCTTCCCACCACCTTCTCATCCCAGTCTTCACATCCTGCAGTAGGGATGCAGCAGCAGTGCCTTTGCTGCTGTGCCACTGCTGGAGGTTTTGCTCCTGCTAGAACTAGCTTGAGAGGGGCAAGGCTCTGCTGTGCATACACTTTCCCCTTTACTGAAAAAATACTTTCAGAGACAGTGAACAGAGAATAAGTAATTTGAAGGCATTAGTCATTAAAAACAGCATCAACCTAGAACAGTTTAGGAGTTTAACAGCAAATCCTATGAATAAGCTGTGCAACAGACTCTAGGTGTGATCACAACTGCAGAGCAGTGTTGTGCAGCTCAGTGAGACCGTACTCATTTGTGCAGGAGGTGGAGACAATTAATTGGATATGATTTCTGAATAAAGCTTCAAGCCACAGAACAGGTATGTTCATGTTAATGCAGTTTGTACAGCTTTCTTTTTAAAGAAACTTAGAGTGTGATCTAATGACTGAGGAAAAATGCTGTCTGTCTCTTTTGATAAAAATAACAGTGTCTTAAAAAAAAGATACTAACCAGTAAATAAGGTGATGGAAGCTGTGTTTAAGGAAAGGTATTTGGTGCAGCTCTCCATCCTCTTGTGGAAGGAGGCATGGAGCTTCTAAAGCAGGAAAGTCATTAATTTCATGCAACATTTTTTTACTTTGCCAGAACACTTGTCCACAGTGTCATCAAACTGAGTCTGTGTATCCAAGGTTGCCCAGATGGGGATGTGCAAGTGGCAAGAAGTAGAGAGAGTTCTCTGAAAAGCTTGAACACTGTGGGATAGCAGTAGATTAAGTGGTGCCCTGAAAATCTCGGAGCTGAAGCAGAGAATTCTACTTTCCCTCTGCTTATACTTCTCTGATATGTCCAGTTAGCTTTGCTACTACCTGTGGACTTCCTTGCTGATGAGAAGCAGTGAAGAATTTGGTTGCACGGTTGTGTTCACTACAGATTTAGGATTTAGAGAGGTGCCTTGGCTGGTGCTGCTTGCTGCTGCCCGGTTACAGGGCCAAGAAGCAGGCAGTGGAGCAGTAGCAGGCTGCTTGGGTGCAAAAGCATCAGGCATGGCCTGAGTCATTGTTAATTGGCTGTAGTGGAGGGTGGGCTTAAAGGTGCTGTGAGTACCCAAAGAAAGGAAGTTTTTTTTAGGAAAATGTTTTTTAAAAAGCAACACAGACAATGTCTCTCACTGTCTACTTTATAACAGTAAGAACCGTGCACACGTGAGGTTAGTGAGTTCTGAGTGGAGAGAAAGGAAGTGGGGAAAATAAACACTTTGAAGAGCTGGAGAAGAAATCTTCAAATTTCTATGAAATTCCAATTAAATTGCTGGTTACACAAAATCTGTGCCTGAAGTGCAGTCTCTGGAATACAGTCCGAGTGTGAAACTGAAGTATGCCATTGTTTCACCGGATTATTGGAAACACCATGCAGAGTGATTTCACTATATTTTGAACATCAGGAGTGATTCCCATGGATTTTTGGTACAAGTTTGGTTCAAGGGGGAAAGAAAAAATACTTACGTGCATATGTCTTGCAGAAACCTCAGTTACTTCCAAGCACACAATGCTTATACTGGATGATTATACAGAAAAATAAAAGCGTTCCACTGTTTAGGTTAGCTAGAGAACAGTAACTATCCAGGATTATTGAGCTAAGGCACAGCAAGTTTGAAGTCAAATGAACTTGGAGGTTGCATACTGCGCTTGGCTTTTATATAAACTAAGCTCAAGGTTGAATGCAGCATTCAAGTTGTAAAATGGATGTAGAACGGGTAAAAAAAACCTGCAATTACTTCAGTGACGATCCATTCAGGTTAAGAATTTTCATCTTTGCTGTTGCCATAGCAATATGTTCCCCTGTCACTACCACATTAAAAATCCATTCTGTAAAACTGTTGTTGCCAATATTGAACACGTAACAGACAAAAACATTTTTTTTAATAGCTTAGATATCTTATTTGCAACGGGAAGAAGACTGAGATCTTAAAGAGATGCATGTGTACTTAAAAAAAAATATATTAGTATTTCTGTAGTACATTGTAGGAACACAATATTTGCGCTGCAGTATTTATGTCAGTATAAAATGGTTTGCAAATAATACAGCAATGCAGTGTCAGTTGAACTCAAATAATTTGAACTGTTCTGCTAAGCTACAATAAACCCATATGTTCCCGAGTTAAGTATTTATTTTGGTAACATGCTGTAGCAGCAGGCTTTTGAAACTACATGGCTATTTAACCTTCTGCAACTCACTAAGTCTGATTCTCTTCAGGGATTGATTTCGGAGGTTTCATCTGTACTGGCATAATTCGGGAGCGGGAGAGGAGTTGTGTCTGCTAACAGTTCTATGTCTGTGATCTAAGCTGAAACTACTCCTCTACCAAGCTCATCAATGACTTTAGATGCTTTAGATGGATGTTGAATTGTAGGAACAGGTCCTTAAGCTTTTATTAGTGCGTCCAAACGGGGGGGGGGGGCTGGGGGGGGGAAATTTGTAATTCAAATCTAATATATCAAGAGATGGTCTGACAAATCTATTTACCAAAGCTGATTAAAATTTAAATATATTTTGGTAAAAAAGAGATACATAGCTGTGTACTTGTACGCAGATACACGTTTATATGTATTTACCCAGGGCTGAGATGCAGAAGTTCACTGAAATCACAGAGGAACCCAACTGTGATTGTAGAAACTCAGGAATTGACTAATGAAGTCATAAGATAGCAAGCAGTAGAAAACTGAACATACAGCCTTTAGTTTGATCACCAACAGTGTAAATCTCTTCCCTATTTCTGGCTCAGCATCTCTAGTCTTTGTCCTTTAAATTTTTATGCTCTGTCCATACCATACTTCTTTGTTTCATGTTTTATGTCTTCCACTTGCCAATGTCCCTACACACTTCTGCTCTTCAGTTAACTCTGAGAGCCTGGATCAAGGGACAGTGTTGATTTAATTCAGAAGAAGCACTGAAGGAGAAGATACAGCAAATAGTTGCAATGCTATTGAGCATTAATAGAATTAATGGTGAGAAATTATTCTATTTTTTAGCTGCATTTGCCCATCTTCTAAATTTTCCCTTTTTTTTTTTTTTTTTACACAAGGTTAATTGTTTTTTGCCCTTTAATGCAACTGTATCCTTCACTTTTGAGGCTTCGGGGTTAGTTTTCTTTTAAAATATTATTATTAATTATTATGTATTGTAGTAAACTACCCATTGGGGCTGCTCTGGAAGTGATGCCTCCTATTTTATTATGTTGGCCCGTGACATCTGAGGGTGATGCTGGTGGTATGACAGTAGAGGTTGAACCTTCCCACCAGTATTCCATTACATTTTGCTGCCATGTGACAGATGGCAGCAGAGGGGCGGTCTGACCAGAATGGTGTCTGACATGGAAGTGCACGTGAAGCAAAGCCATGCAACTGAATTCTTCCATGTGGAAAAAATGGCATCCATTGACATTCATCAATGCTTGCTCATTGTTGATGGAGACCAAACCATAGATCTTAGCACAGTGAGGTGGTGGGTGTTGCATTTCAGTAGTGGTGATAGCAACATGAAATCCAAGCCACATTCCAGACAGCCATGGAGATTTTTACAAGCGCTGTGTGCACGCTCTTGTTCATTGCTGGCAAAAATGCATAGCTAATGGTGGTATGTTGAAAAATAGTGTTCTATAGCTGAGAATGTGCTCTATCAAATAGTGTTTTTGTGCTCTTTGTATCTGCTGTTTTCCATGGAAATAAACAGAAAGTATTACTTTTGGAGCAACCTACATCCATATTATTTCATTTGCTTCTCTTCACCTGTTTTTGCAATTCAAATTCTGACCCTTCAGAACATGCTACTGGGTAACATTTACTCAAGAGCTTAGACTGCAGGTCTCGTACACTGTGAACTTGCTTGTTTGTAGGCAAACAGAAACTTGGCTCTTAATTTCCCCCCATCACTTCTCATTTTGGTTCTCTTTCCACATTGCAGGTATTTCAGGGGGTCAGCGGAAAAACCCAAGCAGACTTAGATAGAGGAAAGATTTGAAGTTATCTTTGACTTTTATAGACCTTTTTTATTAAAATGCTCAGAGCTGTAAATGTAGTAATAAGAAACTCATTTATCTTGACAAAAGTGCTGCCATAAACTATTCAGCACTCATAAAATAACCTTTTAAATTATTGTTTCTGCTGGTATCGATAAATTCATACAAAGTGCTTAAAGGTCAGGCATTGCCAGAAAAATGTCTTTTCAGCTTGTTAATTAAAGGTTTATAAGAATGTGCACCAGCTTGCTCTTTGGACAAATTGGAAAAAGGGAAGGAGAAAATAAAACCCTGCATGGGTGGAAAATAAGGTGTGGAATTAGTGAGTGATGACTGTTTGATCCTTCAGGCTCAGCGTGGCAAGCCTGGTCAGTTTGGGAGTGAAAATGGTTGTCACTGACCTAAAAGATAGGGGAGTCAAATGTGGCTCTGCATCAACAGATGAGATGACATTAATCAACAGTGTGGATGAGACAATTGAAATAGGAAGTCTGGCCTGCATTTCCACCTGTACAAAAGTTTAGCCCTTACAACGTTATTTTGCCTCTAAATGTCAATTTTTTCATCACTAAAATGGAGACAGTAATACTGAGTACCCTGAGATGAAAGATGAGATGTGTCATAGGAGCGGTTCAGAGTTTTCTGTTGCTGAATTCTGCTTGTACAACATCTTGACCTATTTATTGTCCGTGCTGAGAGACAATAACAAACTAATGCAAACAGTGAATATTAAAATAGATTCTTAAATAGACTCCTGTCTGAACATACTATAGTGCTACTATTACAACATTTTGAATTTTCCCTCAGCCGTGTGATTTATGCACTGACACTGCTTGAATATTAAATAACAGATCCTTACCATAAAAACATTTGTAAGCAGTAGGCTGCATCTTTGTCACTGAAAATTTCATAACCCGACAATGCCGTAATTTGTTTTTGCTCTCTTGAGATGGCTGCAGAACTCCTACTTCAGGAAAATAAATCTGAAGAATTTTTTCAGGGCTCAGGTGACAGAACTAATGGTAGTTCATTCCTCTGATGACCACAGACAATGCACCCCACCTTTGTTTTCAGGTGAAGCCAAGAGAACAGGGTAGAGCAGTTGTATGGCATTTTTTTGTTTCTTCTCATTCACATTCACAGCTCCAGTGCTGTGTGTATTTAAACATAACAGAACTGGCACAGCAATGCACCTAGAGGCTGAGATGAGCTCCTTTCTCAGAGGATAGAGGCATTCTATTCCAGACACATTTGTTTTTCTCCTCCTGTGATTGATATTTGAAGTAGTTCAAAAAAGGAGATTTGTTATGTGAAGTTTTTGTGCATCCTACCAGTTGATAACCATATCTTATCTAACTTCTGAGTAATTTGATTCTTATCTTTATAGTCAATTCCCAATTTCATTCAGTGTCAGCACTTCTGATTTTGATACATGATATTCTGTTGGACAGTTTGAGAATCCTTGCAAATCCAGTCGTATCTGTAGGAATATGAATATCTGAATATGAGTTTTCAAGGTCTATGGTAGCATGTATAGAAAAGTTAAAAGCTTCAGCCACACTTTAAGCATGACCTTCCTGAAGGAAGAACTTCTTGTTACAGTTTGCAGTAGAGGGTTGTGCTCAGCCCATGAGAAGTTGTGGTGTTTGCAGGGAAAACTTGGGCTCACTGCATTACTGAAGAAATCTCATTTTATTCATTAACAGTGTTGAGATGAGGGAAAATGTATATCATATTGTGTGATATAATTTCAGATTATCTAATTTGAGTTTGTAAATTCCGTTTTGTTATTCATCTTAAAAAGCAAAACAACTGGGCTGAATTAATGTAGCTCGTGGTAATATAAAGCAGGGAGTAGAGCTACATCTACTAAGTGGGCATACAGCAAGTTCTCCTTCCCTCCAGGAATTCCTCATGTCATCTTTCCCAGCGTGTAAGGCCATCATAGGGTAGAGAGGGCAAACAAGCCATTCATGCAGATAGTTTTTTGTATCCTTCCTGTTTTTATCCCCTATGCCACTCTGTAGGGATAGCTGCAGTGGAAACATCCCATTCTCTTCCTCACTTTGCTGACCGTACTCATGTGGGAAGGTAAAACTTGCTAATTCTTGTGTCTGCAGGTAGAAATGCTGTTGTGTTTTTTTTCCTCTTTGGCTCAAGACAAATTTTGGGGTATATTTTTACATGGACAATCCAGGCGGGGTACTGATAATCTATGAGCACTCAGGAAAAATGATCTTGCGTGCTTATAGCCATACAGTTCTCCTTGGTGATCGACTCTGGCAATTTTTAAACTTTCTTGAAGATATAAAACCACACAACCAAATATCTCAAAGAAGAGTGGCAGTGTTGAAAATATAAACTCTGTATGATTATTAAAAATATTCTGCATGAAAATGCATGGTATTATCAAACACTGTAGTTAAAATGAAGCAGACTACTTTATGACTCTGATGTTGAAGTCTGAGAAGAACTCAGCAACACGGACCTTACACAGTCTCTCTTTGCTTGAACTGACTTCATTATACTTTCATTTTTCATGAAAAATACTTTCATGACTAATTTCATTATCAGATTGGGATAGCATTAGCGTATTTTATTTTGCTGGCCATGATCCAATATCTTTGTTCTGAGGAGACTTAAGTTCAGAGAAATTCACTTGAACCTGTTTTTCTTTTGTTATTAGCCATTTCTAGCAACCAAATACATTTTTTCAGTTTGTTTTGTGTTTTTTTTTTCAGTAACTGTGTCTCCCATGCTCTTATAATGGCAGTCATTTGCTTGCTTATATTGCCACATCATTCCAACAACAATTAGAAAACATTAGATAGAAGTTATACAAACTTGTCTTAAGAATGCTGGCCAGTTAACTAAAATATGAACTGCATAAGAGGATGAAGGAGTGGAAGAGGATAAGGGGGAAAAGTTAGAAATATTCTTTAGATCTAGGACCCACTGTTAAATTATTGAGTTATCTATCCTTTTTGTTGGAGAAAATAAGTACAAGTTATTTACAACATCTCAGATCAAGTATTTCAGGAGCATCTGTGGGTAAGTCTTGAAAAAGATCTACCATTCAGAATGTCTGAAATAGATCTCATACCTCTATCTATATCACTATAGATGGATCAAAAGTCAACAAAGGAGCGAGGCTGAACAGTCACAGAGAATTTTTAAGGGGAGAGGGGGAATATATATGTATTTGACGGTATGACAAAATCATGTTTTACTTGTTCTGTCGGTGTCCTTCTGTATTCATAAGTGGGAAAGACATTACTGGGTTTACAGGCTCTCTGCTTAGAAAGAAAACTTTATGAGAAAGACAACAACATATTTCCTCATTGAAGGAGCTACATCAGATCTCTTAAATAAGTTTTGAATAAAATTGTTATTTGAGAGAAGGGTGAAGAAAGGTGGATAGTAATAGCTGCAGCATTGGCCCAAATGGATGCTGTCATAGAATCATAGAATGGCCTGGGTTGAAAAGGACCACAATGATCATCTAATTTCAACCCCCCTGCTATGTGCAGGGTCACCAACCACTAGGCCAGGCTGCCCAGAGCCACATCCAGCCTGGCCTTGAATGCCTCCAGGGATGGGGCATCCACAACCTCCTTGGGCAACCTGTTCCAGTGCGTCACCACCCTATGTGTGAAAAACTTCCTCCTAATATCTAACCTAAACCTCCCCTGTCTCAGTTTAAAACCATTCCCCCTTGTCCTATCACTATCCACCCTTGTAAACAGCTGTCCTAGCTGAATGTTATGTTACAGTGCGTTAAAGCAGATTTATAAGTAGCTTTCCATTTTAATAATTCAGTATTTAATGTTTACTATGACCCAGTGAACTTCTCTTATGACCCTGGCAACCATGTAATGCATCATCTTACTAGTGCACATTTTGAAGTCTCATGATGGTGCATTTCACCTTTCTTCAGATCTTTTGAAAACAAGCCTAGACAGCCTTCAGTTGTTGCTACATGGTTGTTTGCTGTGTGTACCAAAGAAAAAAAAAAGCACAATAATGAGGCACATCCTTTGCACTCATAGTTAGGAGATGCTCTAAGAAGGCACTGGCTTTAATGAACAGTTCTTTGAAGTGAGTTAAAGAGAAGGAAAAGTAACTACTCCAAGTGGATTGGGAAGGGAACCTCTGTGTAGAGCAGATCCTGGGCAAGCTATGCCTGTATTTTAAACCTTGTTCTATTGTTTTGTGTTTTTTTTTTTTCATACAGACTTTGGGAACTATCACTGCAGTGCCCATTAAGGTTCCTCAGGTCAGCTCCTTGCAGAGGTTGGCAGGACAAGGACCAGCAGTGCTACCTCAGGTATGAAATACAGTTCCATGTGTTGTTTTATATATATTCAGCTGTGTTCCCATCTGGTGCCAAGGCCTGTGTAGGTTTGCACACTCATTTGACTAAACAAATTTAGTAGATTCTGTATGTTACTGGGCAACTCACCTTCAGCGAGTTGAAAAGCAGAGCTATGATTTTCTGCAATTTGTGAAGAAAAGAAATATCAGATATATTTTGGGAGTATACTGTTAGCACAATGAGAAGTCATAAGAAAAAAAAAACAACTCAGATTCATTGTGAAAGAACAAAATACATATGGCAAACTGTACATTTATGCTTTATAAAAATGAATCACAAATCATAGATGCAAAAATCTGCAAATCTGTAATTAAAAAGGGAGGTGGAAGTATTAAAGTTCAGGATTTAGACTCAAACATTATTTTACTAACTTACTTACTTTATCTCTGTTTATCCCAGTATAGTGTTTTGTCTCAACTAACCCAGATGCCAGACTGAGAGTCTGTGTAGGGGTGAAAGTATTAGGCCATTTATGCTCACAGTTTGAGACCTGAATTTTCTTTTCTGAATATCCAGCATAGTTTCCCTAATCATACACTTTGTTCCCCATTTCAGCCCTTCTTCTCAAAAACATTAGATGTCATCTTCAACATGTGTCTTACTGCAGTGGCTATCCTTTCAGAGTCATGATTACTAAGTGCAGATGTATTTCTCTTTGCGTAGCCCTCAGAGGTCTATTTTTCATATTTGAACATTTTTCTGACATTGAAGTCAATGTTAGGTCTTCCTATTGTTCCTTTATTATTTTTTTTTCTAATATTTTCTTAGTGGCAGAATCTAGTAGCAGATCTATGAACTAAATCTGCCTGGAGGAAGAAGTATTTGTATTTCCAAGATAAAGTTCTTAAATTCTCTCTTTAAATTACATTTTGTAGAAAACAAAGCTGTGAACATAAAGTGAAGGTCATAGTTTTCTTATCAAGTTTGAGACTTTGCTTTTCAGCTGTTCTTACGGCATAATGACACATTGATTCTTTGCCATTTTGGGGTGTCAAAGATGAGCAGATTGTTCCTGGAAATAGATGAAGTTCAAGAGCAGTGGAAAGACCTGTAACAGGGACCTAAGTTATTGTTAAGGTTATGTTTTAGCAGTGATTGCATGGCATTGCAAATTCTTCACTTAGAGAAGCATCAATGTTCTTATACTTGTGTAGAATAGAAAAAATTTACTTCAGAGTGAGATTCAATTTTGAAGAATTGAAAAAAGTGGAATAACGTTTTTTTTCTATCTTTCCCTTGAGCTCATGGCAGCATTTGTATTTGTATTTCTCTTCTTTTCATTTGTGTTCTAGAACAGTCTTTAATTTCATGCCTGTTTATGCAGTTTTACTTAGTATTAATGAAATATCAATGCTTCTGTAGCAGCCCTGGGCCACAGTTTACGAAATTTTCTATTTCATACAGATAACATTGGAAATAACCACACAGCAATCTCACTTCTATCAGAACTAAAACTAAAGTATGCAGCTACATATAAGACCTCATTATCAGGAGTACTTATGTTCTCTGTGTTTTCTGAGTTTTCGCAGGCCTAGATCTCCTTCTTCAGCAATAGCCTCCCCCACTTGCAAGCTGTCTCCTCTGCAGCTCATCCTCGTCTATATGTTCATCTCCTGCTCAAAACCTGCAGAGAAGTTTAAAATTTCCATACCATTTCCTGGAGGATAACTCTCCCACCCACCAAAACTTTCTGCATGATGTTTAAAAGAGATCAAGTTTTCATTCTGAAATCGTTTTGGAAATGAAGGGATGTTTAGTATCTTCCAGGAGGAGCTGGAAAACGTGCTGAACTGAGTCCTATCACAATCCATGTCCTCTCGGCTATTGTGCATCAGTTTTGGTTACAGGGCAGGCTGACTACAAACCTCATTTTGTCCCTCCTGGGTGACCTGCGTATCTTGTGCACCTTGCTCTGAGTTAGTAGTGCAGTGCTACCATTCCAGGGCTGATTTTCTGAGAGGCAGCTTTGTCACTGTCGCCCAAACATATTAACAAGCAGGGCTCGAATGAGTTTGGCATCTGCTAAAACCTTACTCAAGTGCCCTCGTAGCAGCAAATTAAAGGGACAGCTTTTTCACAACAAACCAGAATTCATTACTCCTCTAGAATATAGCCTATCACACAAAAGACTGAAGCAGTACAATGTCCATATTCCTGCATATTATCTGAGGCTGAACATTGTTCTGCATCCTAAACTTCCCCAACCTCCACCTGTGCAACGTCTGGCTTTACTAATGGGTAATGAAGAGCCCTAAGAGCAATGAAGTCATGGCAGCAAAGGTTTCAGTAAGCCCACCAGCATGTCTACCTGCTTACTCAAGCAGCTATGTTTAACTGCAGTTTGTGCTAGTGTAGCATCAGGTACAGGGACAATCTCTTGAACTGGCTTAATCATGTCTATATGTGCCACTCTTCTTATCTGTGGAGTGGTTGAAGGCCTGGATATGGCCCTTTGTATTTATATTTTGATGCTTTCATTGTTCCTCATCAAGGCTCTTGATTTACCTCAATGCAGTCAACCAGAAAATCACCATACAAGTAAACTGAGGCACTTAGCTATACTTACATGAAACAATACATGCAGCTTTCTCATTTTCCACATTTGTATGGGTACAAATTACAAATTTATTTTGATCATTTGAATGAGTTTATGATATGACCCCCTGGCAGCTCTTCCATATGGGGGATGAAGATTCAAAATCTGCATATTCACAAATGGTAGCAAAATCCCATCACTTTGTGCAGTACTGCCATTAAAGAGGGAACAAACAAACATTAATTACAAGTTCATTGCATAATACAAACAATATTTCTTTAGGCATTCATTATTTGCCAAAACAAGATGCTTTGGCAGACTTCTTTAATTTTTCCAATTTTTTTTTTCCAGAATATGTGGTTATTTTTGTTTTCATCAAATAAATACAATTTCTGCTACGTGCTGCAATGTTTGGGATTTTAATTCCATAGAATAACAGAATATCTCAATTTGAAAGGGATTCACAGAGGATCCTCAAGCCCAACTCATGATTGCACACAGTACCACCCAAAACAAAACCCCATATCTGAGTGTGTTGCCCAAATACTTCTTGAACTCCAGCAGCTTGGGGCCATGCCTGCTGCTCTGGGCAGCCTGTTCCAGAGCCTGACCACTCTGTGGTGCAGAACCTGTCCCTAACCCCAGCTGCCCCTCCCCTGGCACAGCTCCATGCCGTTCCCTCGGGCCCTGCCGCTGTCTCAGAGATCAGAGCTCAGTACTGCCCCTCCGCTCCCTGTGAGGGGCTGCAGGCACCATGAGGCTTCCTCTCAGCTCCTCTGCTCTGGGCTCAAGGGGTACCAAGGGACCTCAGCTGATTCTGATACATCTTCCTCTCTAGATCTTTTACCATCTTTGCAGCCCTCCTTTGGATGCTCTCTAATATTATGTCCTTCTTATATTGTGATGCCCAAACCTGCACACAGGACTCAAGATGAGGCCACAAAAGAGTAGAGCAGAGCAGGACAATCCAGGTCTTCTTTTTCATCTTACATTGACCTTTGATACTTCCAGTTGAGTGAAATGTTTTTAAACTGCAGATGCTCCACTTCACTCTCAGAAGCAAGTAGTGGAGCTCTTTTGCTGAAACACACAGGTGATGCACTCTTATTCTCAATCTGTTACTCTGCTTGATGGCACCCATTAACTGTAAGGAGGGGTGGCCCCATCACGGGCTGGGGCTCCAGTTTCCGGCTATGGCGAAGAAAATCTGTTTGGTTCAAACCTTTTTACGTAGAAATGTCAGTCACTGTGTAGCCAGCTGAAGGCACATGAAAAAAATCTTAGTTTCAGTTCTTCCAGTGGAGCATTTTCAATGAAGCAGTGCAGGTATTAAAATAAACCTCCCATTTTGTTGTCTGTAATTTGGGCCCAATCCAATTCTTGTTGAAATTAATGGAATGACTGTGATGATTTGAAGAGCAGTTAAATCAGATTATAATGCTATTTCCCTGACCTATTTTTCTACTCTTGGTTGAAGGCTGGGCTTGAGATTGCTTTGCTCATGGCATTCCTGACTAGAACAGTGCAGAGCTGTGTGGCAGAAGCCCATGGTGGAACTATCACGTAGATTAATAGTGAACAGAAACAGGAAATGTTTTACATAAAATGTGTGTGTTTTTCAATAGACCCTAGCCAATTCTGCTGTCAAATGCTGCTTATTTTTTCTCTTCTGGAGTGATTTTACTGTGTGTCATTCAATAGGATCTGCATTCAGTCACTAGACTGCAGGCTGCTTTGGGGCAGAAATGGCTTTGTTACCATATGTTTTTTCATCACAGGTACAGCATGAGCCCAACCAGAGGCTGTGGTCTCTACATGTTCCCATAACCTAGAAGCACATTTGCATTTATAACACTTCTTGTCATAGTTATCATCAGCACAGCTCCACTGACAGCTGCTACTTCTCTTCACATGTGTACCCAAACCAACACCTGGCTTCCTTGGTGACAGTACTTGTGGCAAATTTCTTGAAAGGAAAACAGCCCTTCTAGCCAGCACCTGAGCTGTGCAATGGCAGGAAAAAATGTTCTCACACACTGGTCTGTGGCAAAGCATCTCTGTGTTTGTATCCTAGGTCTAAAACAATCATTACTTTCGAATGTAATATGTGAAGACTGTGCATAGGCATTAAAAAAAATATTATTACTAAATGTGAGTTGGCCTTTGTGAAACTGGGAAAGAAGCTGGCTGATATGCATGTCTATATCAGAAGTTAAACTGAATTGTTCAAGAGAGACAAAAGTGCTTTATTGTTTGTTTGAGTATGGAACAATTGAATTGGGTGAAGTCATTATTGCAATGTCAGAGGAGAAAAGGACTATAATCCCCTAAGGGGTGTCGTGCACCTTTCTGCTACATAACCCTCTGCACTTCAAAGGGGATGTGTTGGAATGCTAGTGGAGAAGGAGGCATAATCTAATTCAAGGTACCTTAATCAGCATGGTGTATAACCTAGCAAAGGGTTTTCCAATAATATTTAATATTCATTGACTGTATGCATGCAGAAAACATAGAAACAAAATTGCTTTTTCACGGGAAAGGTTTGCATAGATCTGGCTGAAAAATGTAGCCCTTAAAAAATATAGTTGTTAATCTGTTTTTTTTCTATATAAGCTTTTATACTGTGCTTGTCTCTGTATTTGGAACGCCTTCCAGTAATGTATTAAGCAGAAAGATTAACATCTGTTGTAAGCTATTTCTTCTCTCATGCTTTCCCTTTGGGAAGAAGCATGTGCAGCTGAGTGTTCTGGTTAGCGTTTCTTTTTATCAGTTTGCTTATTTTTAATAGGCATGTTGCTATTAATTACATGCCTCTGTATATTTCTGTCAAAGGAGGGTAACACAAAAAGTATTTATTGTTAAAAGTGATGAAGTTTACGTTCTGGACTTTTAGAGAAGGTTGAGTCCTCTCTGTGCAAGCATCAGTCTGGCTGTAGAGACTCCCGGCATCATGGATGCATGGCCTCCTCTGCCTTTCATACTGAGAGTTTCATGGGAAGCTTGGAAGATAGGATGGGATAGGATGGGATGGTATAGAATAGAATAAAACAGAACAGATCAGAGCAGAATGGAATGGAACTGTTTGAAGGTACCTTCAAAGATCATTGAGTCCAACTGCCTGACCACTTTGGGACTAGCCAAAAGTCAAAGCGTATTATTGAGGGCATTGTCAAAATACTCCTTGAACGCTGACAGACATGGGCACCAGCCACCTCTATAGGAAGTCTGTTCCAGTGCTTGACCACTCTCATGATGAAAACATGGCAATCTGTGGGAATCTTGGTGACTTGCTTGTGGATAGGTTTGATGGGCAGCCTGTGTTGCTGATAGAATCATGGGTTTTCTGGAGCATACAGAGTGCTTCACGCTAGGTACATTGCTCTAGTGCAGCCAAGATGGAAGAAGATGTGAATAAGGTGCTATGATTAGAACCATTCCTTGTAGTTGAGAGTGTGCTGGCAGTTGGCCCTGGCAAGAAATCCAGTTTTCTGGAAAAAGATGAGTATGTACATGAAGCAAAGGGGACTGCACTCAGATACAAACTTTCCAAAATACCTCCCTCTGTTTTCTCTATCTGATTTTTTGTTCATTATGAGAGAACTGATCTGTGGTGGTAGTGAAGGAGAAGAACTGGATGTTACTTGTCCTTGACTTCCTCAGAGCTAACCAGTGTCATGAGCATTTTGCAAAGAATCCAGAAAGACTGATCTCTGTGGTAATCTGCAAGTAAGAACCAAAACTATCCATAAAACCTACAGGAAAGGTTAAAGCAATTCTAACATTCAACATTGTACCTTCTCCACTGATAAAGTCTCATGCTTCCCCGGATAGAGTTTTTTGGTTTTGACAAGTCAGGGCTGGTCAAATTCTTATAATGCGCTGTTATTATCTAGAATCACAAATAGATTTTATTGTGATGGACTGCATTAAACTATGACATCCCCGTCTTTAAAGTGATACCAGAATGTCACTTAGGGAAACCCAGCTGTGTGGGGTGGTCCAGAGCCCACCTATAAGTGTATAAGGATAGGAAGAAAGTGGACAGATGTTCACTGGGTCCTGCCTAAAGGCTTCATGGACACTTTGTATTTAAATTGAAGCAAGTTAATCACAGATGAGTATCTGAGAGAGAAGCAAGCTGGCTTGTAATACTGAAGAGTGTAGGAAAAGAAGGGAGTTATTGACTGGTATGTTTAATCACAGTCTAGCTTTTGTATTTCTATTGTAATCCTAAACAATAAGGATTACATTCTTTTCTCAGAGGCACACAGATAACTGTATATTCAAGGACAGGATCACTGTGCAGAAGGAAAAAGCAGAAATCCATGTCAACTTCAACCCGTACTTGTTATTTTTTTGAATAATATTGATTTTAATTTGCTGGTTTAATAGTAGTTTTCCCCTTTGTAAATGGAAAAGAGCTACTTTATGAATCATCAGCTCAATAGCTCCGACGCCAAACTAGAAAATACAGTCAGTATAACTGCGGAGAAAATGTGTGTTTCATTAGCAAAAGTCAGTCAAGTTCCTGTGAAAATGCAGTTTGTGTTTGAAATACTGATAATGTTTTTAATAAAGAACTCCCACCTGACTGCCTTCCACCAACATCCGCAGAAAGCAGAGATGGCAGATTCCAGCACAAACAACACTCTCAGCAAAACTCCCCTTTCTGTAGCATCAAGCAAGGCTGAAGGAGAAGAAAAAAGGAGGTGAAATACTTTCATCGACCTAAAAATTGTGCAGGGGTTATGTTACCTGGGTGTCTAGGTTTTGTTCTGAGCTGCTAACTGTGGTTCTGTCCATAATGAATTGCTGTTGAGCTCGGTGAAAAAAAAAGATTTCTTCCCTGGTTCACCCTTTCCAGAGCAGCCAGGATAATGGAAATATGGGGTTCAGAACTTGCTTGAGTTTCCCCCTTCATTTCACATGATTCTTCTAATATCTCAGGGACAGGTGAAGACACTAAGGAGAGGCTGATATTTTGTGGAGGTGGGGTTCATTGAACAGAGTCATCTTGCTCAGCATTTCCTCATGGTGCACACTGAAGAGAAACTTTTTTTTTTGTGAGGCTCCTTCAATGGGAAGGAAGAAAAGTCCATGTGGATCCGCAGTCACTTCTGTTTTTAAATCTTGCCACTGTGGCAAGAAAATAAACTGTGTTTGTTTTGACTGTGATCAGACCAATCTGATGACAACAGAAGCTAATCAAGAAAGATATTAAAAATCAATGAAAGTAGAAATGCTTTTATTTGGGTCTGCTGGATGTTAGGGTGTGTCATTGCTGTAAAGTTATGAAGAACCTGTTTTTCTGCCCTATTTTTATTGATTTAAAAAAAGAGGGAGAAAGTCAGTCCTCAGCTGGCATAAATAGATACAGCTTTACTGAAGTCACTGTGCATCTGTTCATTCTGGTGAAGGTTATAATTGCCCCATATTGCAATCATTTTATCAGCCATAGCTAATGTTTTCTGTGTGATCCTCTGAAGCTTTTCAAGAATGAAAGCTCTGTCTGCTGCTCCCAGCACTTTGCCTCTGTGACATATGAATTGTGCCAAATACATTTTGAGTTTTTGTTTTTAAGCTCCGAGTACAAGGGTGAAGTGAAAATAAAGTGTGAATAATGGTCTTTCTCTCAAAGGCAATGTGATATTGCGTTGAGCTGAAAAATTTGCTCTCATACATATCGCCCCTGCCAGTATGAAGGGCTGATTGATGCTGAGCACGATCCAGCTTATATCTAGTACTGGGAAGGGGGAGGGCTTTTCAGTGCTGCTGACAAAGCTATAACAAGATCCAGGACTGGAGGCTGAACTTAGGCAAATTCAACCTTGCAATAAAATGCCAGTTGCGAGCATAATAAAATATTAGAAGTTTTTGGGGCTGACGATGAATTCATCATTAAGAAGTCCTTCACATTTTCTGTTGAAATCAGACTTCAGTTTCTGGGATAAATTCTGTGGCCATTTTGTGACTTGGGGGATCATGATGATCTCTTTTGGTTTTGTAATTGCAGTTCTCTTGTTATCTTTCTTCTGTCACTGAGCCACAAAGACAATGTATTTGCCAGAATTCTTGGAGAACCTGCAGATCTGCACAGAGATAACAATTCTCATTAAGTCCCGTCCTTTAGGACTACATATCGTTGCCCACAGAGATGGGAGGAATTGTATTTTCATTCTCATCTCCCCCATACTTGCTTGGGTTGGATATTGAGGACTTGTTTTGTAAGGGTTTTTCTTTTTTACCTTTTTCTTTAGTACAGTGCGGGAGTGGTTTACCTGATAGGACATAGATTGCCCATGATCACAGTTGATTTTGTCAGTGGTGACACATACCAGACTCTGGCACTGCAGCCACTTAGCCATTCATGCACCTCTGTGGTATGCAACAATTTCTGCTCTTGAGAGCTGGAATGATGTTTCAATGTAATGGAAGCCTTTGGCTTCACATAGGGGCATCTGGATGGAGTTTAATGATATGGGATGCTCAAGAAGGCATGTTAGTCACAAGAGCTGATTCCCTTCTGATCTCAGACTCTTTAAAATACATGAAATTAGAGGTTGCTGAACAAAAGAGCACTCTGCACCTCTCACTGGATCAGGCTCCCTGTTATTTTCCAGTCTGAAAAGCAGACAGCCACCTTCTGAATTCCCAGGTCTGGGAATATCTTCTCTTGCAGGTTACTTGAGAAATACCATGGGTGTCTGGATATTGCCGCCTAAAATAAAATGTTTTTATCATCGTGGTTATTGAGCAAACTTGAGAACAACGTGGCATTGTGAAATCACTGCATTCAAGAAGCAGCTCTCCCTCTACTACATTTATAGCCCTGGTAGTATCACATTCTGTTTTGACAGCTGTCAGAAGTTAAATGAAAGATATTTGAGGAGAGGAGGGTTGAGCTACAGGAGAAACAGTTGCAGTTTTCTCTTTGTGACACACATGCTGTCTGTTAGTCTTCCCCTTCGCTTCTCCTCTTCCAAACTTAGGCACCTTTTATTTGCCATGTCTTCTAGTGGGGGCTGGTACCATGCAACCTTTGCTACTTGCACTGGAAGAGGATTTTTATCACCTTGTATGTAAAATACAGTCCATACTCTGCTCCTATTTTTTCTCCAGTTCCTTGGTGACTGTTAGGCTACAGCTTTGCAGTGCAGGGAAGGAATTTGTTAGCTCACTCTTTCTTCTTTCTTTTTCCTTCCCAACTGACACCGTTTATTCTTATTACTGTAGCAGGTAATGTGAAACTCTGCTAGAGAGATCTTCCCCTTAGCACTATTGAACACTTAACACTCAGTGCTGTGATTCATAGGTGTTAGAGTACTGTGGATGGGAAGGGGTTTCTATGCATGTTTTCTTTTTTTTTTTGGATTCATGTCTGTGGGCTGTGGAAAGAAATACTGTTTAAACTGTAACTTGTTTTCGCTTTAATTTGTGCTAGGAGTACCTTAAACTTTCCCGTTATCAACTCTTTTTATTACCCTGTAATAAGCGTGCTTTCACAACTATCAACTTGTCAGGGAATTTGCAGAGCGTTAGGATAGGAAGACCGCTATACCTTCTTTGTGTCACAAGGTGGCAGAAAATGCCCAGCTTATGTTCTTCATAGGCTCATAGAGTAGCTCGGATTCTTGGTGCTGTACCACTGAGAAACCGTATTGAATGCATCAATACACAGGCCTTTTTAGGGAATAAGTTACTTTGAAATATTAGGTCTGCATAAATGGGCAGGAAGATCTTATTATATAGAAAAGTCATATGCAGGCAAGCACAACTTGCAGGATTTGCATAATTGCATAAAAAGCACGTATAAAATTTGTTGAAGTATTACACTCACCAATATATACATGGGTAATGGTGTAGAAAAGATAACTATAGAGTTAGAGTATATATAGGAATTTAGTTTTCAGTAGACTTTTGATTAAATATAAACATGCAAGTGAGAGTGACAGATAACAGTAGATCTGTATAGACTGCCTGGCAGTTTTTGGCTAAAAAAACTACTGAGATGATTTGTTATCAGACTTGATTTTTTCTAAAGATCTCAGGGACTGTTACGTTGAGTGTTTGATCTGAGAGCTACTATTCATTTTCTCTCACTCTCTCTCCCTCTGTATATGTGTGCTAATCTGTTTGTGTGTTTGCAATATTTCTGCCGGTAACTGGTGTTACGATAATTTACAATTAAAAAACATTTAAGGAGAAATAGCAACATTTAGAAGTTTGCCAACCAGCTTAGAATTAAATTTCGGTTTTGTTGGCCACGAGAATACATTTTAACTGTATTTTGCCAAGCATCTCAGACTTTTTCTGAATAATGACACTGTTTCTGTGAACGTGTGTCTGAGCACATGGGCATGAACAGCTTGCTAAAGGCTTACACATGAGAGACTTATATAAGGTATGGGAGGGAAAATAATGATATTATTATGAAAGTGTGAAAATAGATATTACAATATCTGCTTGTATAACTGACTGATCCAGACATGAACAAGGTGCGTTAAGTGTCGGTCTCTGCTTCATGCTGCTATTGCACTGGGCGGTTTTTCATGTAATAAGCATTAGTTTTGTGAAATGCCTGAGCCAGGGTGGTTTTAAACCATACCTCTGGGCACTGCTTTTGAAAATTAGATCATTATGAAGTTGTCAATATGAAGTTAGTTAAACTCCTTTCTCAAATATCTTGGAGAAGATATTTGTCTGGTATCTTAACTAAGTAAATCAAGTAATCCTTATGTTAAATAAGTGAATCTGAACTCACAGAATAGAGGAAAAATAGCAAAAAAAAAAAAAAAAGCATATCTTGAATGTGGTTAGTCCTAGTTTAGTGTAGCTTTGAGTCATTTTGCGCTGAGTCTGAAAGGCCTTTCAGTGTTAATCCGAAAATGTGAGTGAACATCCTGACTCCCAGCTTTGTTGCTTATCTGTTGCCACACCTTGGGCAAGGCCTCCAGCCTGGCCTGACTTGCATTTTCAATTTCCATTTACCTTAATTGCGTGTAGTTCATACACCCCTTAGAGGGACTGTAATTCTAATGCATATTTGTACTGTTCATTGAACTTAGGACCAAGTGGTAGCTGAGGGCCAAGCTACTGACATACAAGGAGCTGAAATACATGTGTCGCAAGTGTTCTCCTTGAAATATGGGTATGGCTCCTCCTTGACAGAAGCTGATGGCCAGCCCTGAAAGATGATTTTCCCTACATCAGTACATCCCTGTCTTTTCATTCAGTGGCGTACTTAGGCTGGAGGTTGGAGGCAACAGCACTGGAAGGGCACAGACAGCTGCTTCCAGTGCCTGTCTGCTGCAGCTTGTCATTTTGTTTCACAGTATGGAAGGTGCGAGAAGTGACAGGATGAAATAAGCACACAAGAAGCCAGCTGTTTTATGTGGCCGTGTTAACGAATAAGCCAGGAGTGAAGTTAACTTCATGTGAAGCAATTTAAATTATTTATTTTCAATTCTAGAACTGTACTTACCACATTGTTCAGTCAAAGCCCTGTTGACAGGGTGACATTAATTACTCCACTGGAAACACATCACATTAGCTGGAAACAATTGTTTTCAGCTATCATTCATTGTTCCGTGTAAAGGTGCAGCATACACAAACACTGGCTTGCCCTCCATCCGTGGAAGTGCCTTCTGTGCTCACCCACAGCAGAGAATCAACTCTTTACTTACAGCAACAAAATATTAAGTTCAGCAGTTGTGGGCATTTTTTTTTTTCTCCCTTTCTCTCTGCTTTGGCTGAAACATCCTTACTGAGAACCAAATGTGTCTCAAGTAACACTTGTATGGATGTGTGCTAATAAAAGGGGGGACTGACTTTTTTCTCTCTTCTTGTTCAGCATTGCAATGAGTTAGGGACTACAAAATGGCTCAGTTGAGGAGTGGAGGGAATATGGCTACAGGCAAATGAATGGCTGTCAACCTGGAGTTGCAATCTTATGTTTTTGTAGACGCTCTTGTTGCATGGCTAATACAATTTTAGTCCATGGGCAGAGCGCATGTATGCAGCATTTATCCATTACAGTGTTGGATTATGCCTAATAACATCTAACTTTCTTTTCAGGTTAGGCCAAAGACCCTGATTCCAGACAGCCTCCCTATTTCCCCATGCAGAGACCAACCATCCAAGCAGCCTCCAACCTTCCAAAAGGCGACCGTTGTCAGCATCAAAAACCCCAGCCCTGCCCTTCCCACTGCCAACAACACCGTCAGCCATGTAGAGACGCCTAACAGCCAGGCACAGAGCGTCACCGATCCTACCCCTCTCTCATCACCTCTGAGCAGTGCCGGTGTGGCCTACGCCATCATCTCCACCTCCCCCAGCAATGCAGCCCCCATCAGCACCAGCGCTACTGTCTCTGTGGTCAATGACAGCATCAAAGTGCAGCCACTCCTCATCAGCGCCGACAGCAAGGTAGGTTCAGATTCTTGCTGCCTTCAGGTTGCCAAACACGGGAATTATGATGCAGATGTGAGCAGAATGTTCACAGAATCACTGAGGTGAGAAGGGAATTCTGCTCCATCCCCTGCTCAAGCTGGGACACCCAGAGCAGTGTGCTCAGGACCACATCCAGGTGGTTTCTGGAGATCTCTGAGGAGGAGACTCCACAACCTCTGGGCAACCTGTGCCAATGCTCTGTCACCTGCACAGCAGAGAATTGCTTCCTAGTATTCAGAGGGAACCTCCTCTGCTCCAGTTTGTGCCCATTGGCTCTGATTCTGGCACTGGGCACCACTGAGAAGAGCCCCCTTCTGTCATCTGTCCACCTTCTCTTCATGGATTTGTACACGTTGAATAGATCCCCTGAAGCATACTCTTCTCCAGGCTGACAAAGCCCAGCTGTCTCAGCCTTTCCTCACAGAACTGCTTGAGTGTATTGATAGCCCGCAATTGGACTCTTTCCAGTAAGTGCCTGTCCCTCTCGTCCTGCACAGCCCTGTACGGAATAGTGCCAGTGGTTTCTGGGAAAGGAAATATTCAGAAAGCAATGGGAAAATCCTTAGCAGGATACATGGATGCCAGTAGACATTTATCAGTGTACATAGCTTGTTTTTAGTGGGATTAAAATGCATCTGTATATAACGTGACATTATGATCTTCCCTTTTCTTAAACCATTTCTTATTAATAATATTCCCGATTTCTGTGCAGACTCAAATTTCCTATGGACTCTCTCTTCAATTATATAGTGATATCAGTTATATCAACTGGTCCCAGGGGAGTGTATCAAATAATCAGGCATTCCCTTCTACATTTCCAGGGGCAAGCCAAATGAAATGAGAGATCAGGGTTTCAAAACTGATCAACAGATCAGTAGGAAAAAATCAAGTTATACATTTATTGTTTCCTGTTTGTACAGTTTTTCAGCTTTGAAATACAAGAACTTCACCACTCGTGTACCAGAAATAGATTCAATAAAGTCTGCCAATGTACCCAGCAGACATCATTGTAATTTGCTGCTAGGATCCTGCTGCTCTGGATATTATTGGCAGCACAGGTTCTCATACACTACTAACAAAGAATACAGGATGCAGTACGGTTTGTGAGAAATAAAACTAAGCATCTCTTCCATACTTCTCCAAAATTATTTATTTTTCTTAGTCAAACTGGCTACTGGTTAAAAAGATACCTTTTTATGCTACTGAGTCTTTTAGAGTGACTGAGTGGAAGTCAAATACTCATATATAACAGTTAAATAAATTGGTTGAAGGCTTAGCAATTAGATGGAAGGGACTCCATGTTGAAATCCAATAACTTTTATCAAGAAGGTGACCTTGGGAAACTTCCATGCTCCTCTATGAAGCTTAGATTATGGGTGTAAAGTGACATGTGTAGTTTTGGCATCAAAAATGGTCTTTTATTCCTTTTAATTTAATAGCTTCTGAGGTAATGTTATTTGTAACATATAAATCTTTATGTGTAAATCAGACAGTAGTAGATGCACGCATAAGAGATCTGTGTAGTAATTCCTATAGCTAAGGTTCTAAAACTCAATTAATTTTAATTTAAAAAGTGTGTTTTACTTTGTTTATGCAAAACTGCATATCCACCACTCATAACCCATAAATACTGAGGACTCAACTCTGATCTCAGTCGCATCAGTATTACTGAGGAGCACCTTCCCTCCTCTCCATGTGTACTTACTCTGAAATAACACTGGGATGACTGAGGTCAGGCTGTTACTTTGAATGTGTAGTAGTTACATCTCTTCTATGTGTATGTGAAGTGAATTAAAGGAAACAATTTAGAATCACTGACAACCTGGGTAGTAAATTTAGGCCACTGAATCAGCTTCAGTAGCCCTCTGAATACAGAGTGTCCTGATTTTCAGAGGTGTTAATGTCAAATGGCTCCCTTAGGCTGCTGCTTGTTTATGATGCACCTATAAAGATTAATTTGTGGAAAGTTTAGTAGAGATTTAGAGACCTAAGCTAGGTATCCAGTTTTTGATACTTTTGACTTGTGATTTGCATTTATTATCTATATAGGTATCAACTAACCATTCTGTGAAGAGTCAAAGCTTCAGGCAGAAAATTCCAGTTTCCTGTAGTGAATTCTGTTGTTTTATTTGTATGTTGTCTTTTAGGTTATCATTATTCAGCCTCAAGTCCAAACCCAGACAGAAAGTAAAGTGGAGACAAAGAAACCTCCTGAAGAGTCAGCTCAGGGACCCCCTGCTACCAAAAAGAAAAAGGAGGAAAATCCAGAGGTGATTTATTATTATTATAATAAATGTGTTGCAGTATGGTTAAATCCTAGGGACCATTTCTAAACACTTTTCTGTGTGCATATATAATTACTGTATTTGTGCTTGTGGTTCATTGCAAATGGAGTGATTCCTGCCCTAGAGAGCTGCTCTGACAAATTTGGTTTGCATCATTCAAATCTTCCATTGTCACAGAATGTAAGAATTGTAGGTCTTACAATGATCCAGGTACGTTGTATGAGTATAGTTGTATTTCTTCTGTAAGATATATACAATCTAATAATATTTTATTAGCGAATTAGCTAACACCTCTGTCAGGTAGGCTGGATATGAGATCGAATTAGTATTTCTTTTTGTAAGCTGATCTTTTACGTTTTTGTTTTCTTTGTAATGAATTTTGCAATCTCTAGATTGTACGTAGCAACAAACTTCCTTGCATTTGCTCTGTGCTTGCCATCCAACATGTACACGTTCTTTCTCTGAATAAGAGAGTAGAGAGCAGGTTATAGGGTTAAATCTCTTTCATGAACTATATTTACTATGTAAATTAAAAATACAAATCAGAAGATGTAGAAATGGAGACTATGTTTAACAGGCTTTTTGGTTTTACTAGATATATTCAAATTAGATTGCACATACTTTCGAGGCAATTTGAGAAATTATACAAGCTGAATTTACTTCTAATGTTGAAATGCTCAGATCACATGACATCCTAACCTTATTACTCTAATATGTTTGTAGCAAGAAGGCATCCTTGGAGCTGTAGGTTTAAGAGGACTATTGCAATATAAGTTTTTAATGTTGTGTGGGCAGTGTGGGTGGTAGTTCCTTTTGCCATTTTGAGAGGCTTGTATACTTAAAAGAGTGTTAAGGAATAAATATGGTGACTTCTGGCCTGGAATATCGCAGCTTTATGCAGAAGCCCTGCTGAACAACACTTATGAAATCTCCCCCCCGTTAAAATCTGACTTTTTGTATGAGTCTTCGTTGTCACTGAATGGTGGGACCACATGAATCTCTTTTCTTCAGGAAAGTATTTACAAATTATTATTATTGTGCAGCACCTGGTGGGCAGAAAGGCTAGTAGATTTTGCTTAAAAAATAAAAAAAAATAAAAGAATTCTAGAAAAAACATCATCTTTTCTTTGCCCATAACTTATCCCCTGCAAAAGTATATCGAGCAAATACCTTCCAGAGGGATGCAGGAAGAGACCACGTGACTGGGGACACATGTTGGTATAGCATTCTTAAATTGAATGAGCTTTCTGTTAAATTGCTAACAAGTATGTCCTGGTGTCAATGGTCTCTTTGGTTGCCTCTTTGTAACCAAGATCAATGTTCCTACAGTGCATACAGGAGGCCTCAGCAAGCACATTTTTCAGGTAGGATTCTGAAGCCGTGCCCTTAAGTATGACTTTTTTTTCTTTTCTTAGATTTGTTTCACAACCATAAATATGTAGGTCTAGAGTTAATTTCTTTTGTTCTTTGAAAGTAAACTGTAGCTGATTATAATGTATTTGAGCAATTAGTGTAATTAGAGCTAACAACATAATTTGTGTAAACACATGTAATGGCATAAATAGAACATGTAATTATAAAATGAAATGGTTTTGTAAAAATCTTTGTTTTGCTTCATGAAAAGACATACTGCACATTTCTAAAAGCAGTCACGGCTGTTTAACAGATTATTAAATTTGAGACAAGGAGTAACAAAGATACTGTGATCTTTTCTTGAGGAAAACAAGCAACCTAGGCATTTCTCTCCACACTTTTATTTGTCTTCGAAGCACAGAACTGAGGCAGGAACTCAAGTATGTCTCTACATAAATGTCTGTCCTGAGAGACTGGGATTGAACAAATTACATTTAAAATTCAAATAAAGAATCCAGAAATAACCAGACCTTCCAGTAGCCAGGAGTTCCATCTGCAGTTCCTGAGTTCCTAAACAAACAAGAGATCAAGGATGCTGGCTGTCTTTTGTTCTTGCCTTGATCTTCCTGCTGGGAAGCCAACTCTAGACACAGCTCCCCAGCAAGAAATTAAGGAATTATGCTAGGGAGCAGTTCTTCTGTGAAGAAAGTGCCTGTTATTTTTTTTGTCAGCAGTGTGTTATCTATTTATTTATTTTTCTGAGTTTAGCACAGAAAGAGACAGTCAGAATTGCACAAAACATTTTGCATTTTGTGTGCCAGTAAAATGTTACATTTCTGGTGCATTTTCTGCATTTTTTTTATTCAGAAGAAAAATTGATGCCAGAAATGCTGGTTGTTTAGCTAACAGTGATTTTAATTCTACCTAACAAGGAGAAAGATACTCATTGCTATTTTGGACTAAATGCTGGTGACTAAAAAGCTGGAAAAACTAAAGGATCAGTTTTGTGGATTCCTGCGCAGAAAAGGAACAGCATTGCATTGCCATTACTCTGTGGTACTTGAAAGCAAAGCACTGCAGTGGAAGCAGTATTCTGAGTTGAATCCAATGGGCTGCATGAGCATGAAATAGCAAAACCCATTTTAAATATACCGTTAATATAGTATGCTTGTTAAAATGAATGCAGCTTTTACTGGATCCTTTAAAAAGAATCCATCTTTCAAATAACTATAAAAGCTAATGCTTCCTTTCTTTAATAGTGAGATAATTATCAAGTCCACTTATGAAAGCTCTTCGTACGTTAAGCAAGTATGCTGTCATTATGTTTAATTAGATGTATATTCGAATACTGTTAGTATAAAGAGAGAAAATTGTTTAGCAAGCGTTCCTGTACTCAAATAATGTTAGTTTAGATGTCAGAAAATATATGCTCCTTTTACAGCCTGATCTTTGGGTAAGATAGACAATCTATCCTCCATTGGGAAAATACAGTTTCACATTAACCATTCCAACTCTCTGATTCTGTATTGAAATGTTGCTATCACTTCTGCTCAGAGTGTTGACGAATCCTGCCACAAAGTTACTTTCAGTAGGGGTGAAGAGAAGCTTGTAATTCTACTCAATTGACAAATTTTCTTCTCAGATCTTCACAGTGGGTCTCAAATCAAATATTCATCTTTCCCTTCACATGTGGAATCCCCACTGTGTGTAGCTGGTGTTTTAGACATGTAAGGAGTGAGCATTAATGAAATCAGGGGTGACATGCATATGTACATGTGCTTGTCATTACCAGAGTTATGGAGGGCAGAAATGTAGCATGTGTCCCATCTAAATTGCCAGTGATGAGGTTTTAAATTACCATTTTTTTAATCTACAGGAGGAATTACATAGTAGGGGATCATGGAATGACAGTTTTCCTGTCTTATGGCTTTGTTAGTTCATCTCCTGAATGTAGATATTTTTGCAGACGGAAGAACAACATGGATATCCAATCCTCACCCTCTAATTTTTGAAGAACCCACCCCTTAGCTAGATCCTTCATTTCTAAAATGAGGATGTGCTTACTTTTCCTGACCCACTGCGTGAAAGTGACTTACTAGTTGATTTTATCCTGAGCTGAAAGTTGAATCATTGTACCTTTCATAAACAAGATGGTCAAATTAACTTTCACTTGGGATTGTTGAAATGTGTTCTCCTGACACTTCTCTGGTTGAAACAGAATGTTTTGACCTTGTACTACCTAAACATTCCATTTAGTTCAACCTAAACCTATTCATTGTATTTTGGGCGTGCTCGATGATTATATTTTGCAATGGTCTTTGGGTGCTTTGCCACAGTTGGATTGTGAGTTTTGCTCGCCTGGACTCCTATTAGCTTGGGTTTTCAAGTTAGATCGTCTCTCCTGTGGAATAGCACCTGGTGAAAATGCCACTAACATGGCCCAACAAAGCTGTTCAGAACAGAGCAGAAAGGAGGCCTGGTGTTATCCCAGATCTGACTCGAAACCAAGAGTTCAGTTCAGTTTGGGCTAGGAACTACATAGCAGAATTTCAGTTTTCCATTTAAGAAAACAGAATGAATAGAAAGGAATTTCTGATCCAGCAAAACTTTTTCTGCTAGGAAGAATTTCCCAGTGAGAAATCACTGACACAAAATGTAAGTCTGCTCTAGTAATTGCCCTATTACTGCACAGCTATGTTTTGAAGTTTTGCTGATATTCAAATGTGTTTTGTGTGTATACAATGTACAAGAATTCTGAGTCATATTTTAGATCACATTCCCCACTGTCAAATGAGTTCACCGCTGTCAGTGCAAGGTATTTGTTCACTCCCCAGTGGGGGAAGGTATCAGAATGTCTATTTGTAGTTCATGCATGTGATATTTTTTCTGTAACTTGGGAAGAGCAATTTCTGAACTGTTCTGTTGGGAGGAGGGGAATTCACTGTACTTCAAATGTCTTCTTAATTATTAACAGATGTATGGTATGGTAAAGTTCAATGAAAGCGTGTGTCATATTTTCTTAGTACAGCTCACTCATATCCAATAAAAACAGTGCCAGGTCCAGAGAGTGATAATAATACACAATCACTTCTCTAAAGAGTGGAGTAACAAAGCAACTAGCAATATGAAATTGAATTGACTGGATTTTGATCATATGTTATGTCGCATTAGTACTCATACAGCATTGGCCTTATGTCTCTGAACACTACTTACAGTTCTACAAGTAGGGCATGACTGACCAGGCATGTCTGAAGCAAATCTTGAATTGCTTTTTCATATGCATTTAGGTAATAGACATTTCTAAAAGACCTTTGCTGGGTTTATTCTATCAGTGCTAGATTACTTACTTCTACCAGGATTGTCACAGTAGAAAATCTAACCCCTGTTTATTTTTTCCATAGAAAATTGCCTTCATGGTAGCATTAGGACTGGTTACCACAGAACATTTGGAAGGTAAGACGGCATGTGTTGTTTCACAGTTCTGATTTTGAGTGATATTTTTTCCCTCCGCTGCTCCACAGCTGAAAGAAATGGGTGGTTCTGTCCTCAGAAGGGCTATTAAAGATCAGGTAAAACGTTGCTTGTGCACAGTTGTGCTTTTCAGCCTCAAACTAATGGGTGTCTGTGTTTTGCTCTGCCTCCCATCTCATCACACAGCTCATTGCGTGACCACTGGCTCTGCAGCCAGCAGCAGCATGCCTGGCATGACCTGGTGTTAGGGCTCACTCTGTCAAAGTGGTCTTTTAAAGGCAGTTACCTGCCAAGGAAGATAGTGAAGCTGAAAGTCTGCAAAGGCTCTGGCCAATGCTGGTCTGCCTGAAGTGTAAGCAAGGGCCATGAAAGTTTACCCCAGTCTTCTGTAGCAAGCATGCCCTCCCTTCTTTCCTCGTGTGAAAAGGACATGCTCTCATTTCTTGAGTTAACCATCTGTCATCATTAGAGTTCCACAGAATAATGTATATGACAGTAATGAAATTCAGCATTTGCTTTATGTGTTTTTCAGTGAATTTAAAAACTACCTCTCACAAAGTCTTCCTTTTCCCACTCCTTTCCATTTAGCCAAAATAAACAAACTTTCATGAGCCTGATCTTTCTCTTGTGTGAGAGTTGCTAGCTCACCTTCCTAGGCCTCTGAATATATGTTCAAACAGATATTGCATATAATCTAAAAGCAGACGTTGCATACTGTTTGTTTTTCTTTTCCATCCTTCCAAAAAAACCTTGCAAGAGCTAGCAGATTTGTATCTTTCTTTGCTTCACCTTTGTCTTTCTGAATAAGGATGTAGATGAGAGTAAAAAAGAACTTGTTCAGCAAATTTGCCAATGGTGTTAAATGGGCTCGGGGGTTTCTTGGCAGAATGGGCACATTCTCATGGAGAGAGGAGCTGTTATTAAGAAAAAATCTACAGGTTGATATGTGTTGGTTATGTGCTCAGCCAGTTCAAGTTGGTGAGATTCCACTGATATACGGAGTGCTAATCTGGTGTCTAGGCCAGCCAAGTGTGAATCCTGGTAACAAAAATGTTAATGATAATTGACACTTACTGCCCATCCCATGGATGTTTTCGTGCACTGTTTATGACTGTTTATGTGCTTTAGAGTTAGCCACATTCTTAGATACCTTGCTGACTCAAGAGTCCAACTTATTTACAGCTTTTTTTAATAAGGTACTTTGTTCTTCTCTTCCCTGGTTTTAAGAGTGGCTGTGAATTCTGGAGAAAATAGCGTGTTAATTATAAAGGCTTCTCCATACATGCAGCAGGTTTTCTGGGCTTTTTTTTTTTTCCTTTGCTTCTTTTCTGTCTCTTTCCTCTTTAAAACTTCATTTTAGAAAATCATTTGATGTCCCGGTGACTGAGAATTTGAAAACATTTTAGAGAAACTTTAAGCCATCAACCTCTTTAATGCCTTAATGGTAATGGATTGAAATGGAAATTAAAAAGCCACAGCAATTTTGGGAGATTTTTAATCCGAAAAGTGCAAATGGTGACTGGCTCTTGTTTTCTTTATCTAGGGAAAATAGGACAACATTTGAAATTATGCTGCAGTGCAAATTATGCTTGCAACAGAGAGAACTTAGTATTGAAAAAATCTTTGCTCTTTGATTTTATTGGAACTAATAAATTGTTCACATGGATTTAATGCTTATGTTGAACTGCTCTGTTCTGTTTGTTGTACAGAACTGTAAGTGCAGAGATGCACATTTTGAACCTAACTACTACAATACTTATCCTCCAGAACCAATTCTTTCAGATAAACTCACTTTTTATTTTCCCGCTATCTTGAAATAAACGGCTCTCACCAAGAGCTATTTACTGTGGAAAGGGTATTTTGTCGTGACTGTTGGTGACTGCAGCTCTCAAAAATGCCCTTATAGCTTTCACAGGCTAAAGGTTCTTATTTTAGTGCTGTGTCATATTTATGGTTATCAGCTGCTGTGATTTATCAGGAAGTAGTGGTCATTATGCGGTTCTGTTTATTTTAGTGCTTCTAATGTATTCCTCAGTTTTACATTTTTTGAACTAGACTGTATCAGGATTGAGTCACTAAAAGCCTATTCACTCAGTATCATTACTTCTCAGTGTTACTGATTTTCTTCGTTTTATTCATTGATTTTGTGATGAGGAGCTGTGATACCTTTCTTGCAAGGATTTCTCTACCGGCCCAGCCTTTCCACCTGACTTCCAGAGGAAGTTCTTTCCCCTTGCTGAGGAAAGAGCTCTGTTCTGCAGATCCCCAGTCCTCAACAGTAAATGGTGATCAGAACCCCTTCCACTGGTGTTTTGCAGGATACAGATTGCACTGAAGAGGAATTGTCATTATGGGCCTTATTCAGTAACCATACAGAGTGTTTCTTGATGAAGGCAGTAGCTTGTGGAAGCTTTGCCTCCAACATAAAGCTATCTTCAATTTTATTCATCTCTGACAAATGCATTACCACTTAGGTTTCCTTCTTTCTGCTTGGCTTATATTCTTTAAAATTAACAAACTAAAGAATAAATCTGTGATGCAGTGTATGGTTGTGACATTGAAAGTTCTAAGAATACTTTCCGGCATTGCCATTGTGTTAAAATAAATATATAATATTAAAATCTAGGTAGGGAAAAAAAAAAAAAAAAAAAAATTCAAATAATTCTTTACTTCAGGTCTTGCTAAAGAAAAAGAAAGCTGAAATATTTCCATTTATATTACTGGGTTGTTTTAATCAATTAAAGCAGATTATTTATTTTTACTTCTTTAAGCCCTGTTGTGAAAGAGGTAGCAGAGAAAACATGCTCAGTACTTTTTAGCAGAAGTAGCAGGCAGCAAGCAACAAAAGATTGTATACCAGTCTCTGCCTCTGGTCTAACTGGGCGTGATTACTTATAGATGTGTTCCTGGATGTATGCACTCCTTCGTTCTATAAATGAAGTGCTGACATTGTGCCCTCCCTCCCTGATGGCAGCATAGGGTAAAGTACATCCAGTGCCATTTCAGTTCATTAGTCTCTCTCTATTTCCTTCTATTTCCACTGTGATTACGTTTCCCCCCAGCCAGCTTTTATCTCTTCACCACAGTGATGCCTCTTCCAAAGCTGTGTTCCAGGTCTCTACCACGTGTCGGTCAGGCTCCAGCAAATATTTGTGTTGCCTTGGTGAGAGCATGTATCAAATAAATTCTCTCTTAATCCTGGGACCCAGAAGGGCAGAGAGCTACAGATCCATCATGGGCTTCTTCTGAAGACACTCAGCCTAGCTGTGCACTCTGACACACGGAAATCTCTGCCGTGTCTGGTCCTTTGTTTCTTTTCCCAAACCAGTGATCTTGCATCCCTGTGACAACCTTTGAGAAGCAGTAAGTCTGGACAGCCCTTGCTCCAGCTTTTTACCTACACTGCCATGACGATACTGAGGTGGTGCAGCCCCTGGATTCACTGACTGGCTTGGGTTACTGGGGCTGGCTGCAGAAACCACAGCTCCTGCTCACACTGCTGGAACCAAAGCCCAAAGTCAGTGGTCGCCCACTTCCTCTCTCTCTACTAGCATCAAGGCACACAAGTTCTTCTTCTATTATATCCCTGGCACTTATGGCCTGGAGTGCATTCCCTTTGTAAGATGGAGACCATCTTTCTCCCTGTGGCTCTGTGGCAGATTAATGGATCCACATGTAGCACTCATCCAGCTGCTGACGCCATACTCCCTTCATGATGTGGGGTTTGGAAGCTTCAGGATGGTGATTTCTTCACAGCCAGGTAATACTTCAATGGTAGGACAGAGCTATTACCCACACAAGAGCCTCCTCTTTGCAGGTGTCATAGCAGTGGGGATGTTAACAACATGCTGACAGTAGTTGCAACCAGGGAGTTTATTGCATACTGCTGTACAGTCTTGCATCACGTGTTTCTTCATAGTGAAATGCTTCATAGCTTCAGGAGGCACGTGGCAATATATGTCTATCCCATGTCAGGCTGGGAATCAGACCTGCCTTGAACTGTGCTAGAAAAAGACACCTGCGTGTGAGAGGTGATGTTCCCATGCCAGTGAGAAAACCCAGCCAGAATATGCAAGTGGTTGTTCCTCTGTTCTTCTTGTCTGTATGATTTTCTTCTGCTACATCCATCACCCCAAGAAGTGTCAGCTTAACCAATAGCCCTTTGGGAATGAGAAGTTTCAAATCAATATCCTGGAACTCAGAGCCATAAAAAATCCATGCAGATTGTTGGCCTCATTCCTAGTGACACTATGTTCAGGATGTGACTGGTAATACTCACACCATATACTGTAGCACATGACCCTTTCTTTACTTATGGGGAAGGGTGCTTGCAAGCCAGAACTGTGTGTCAGGAATCATCATAAGCATCCTGAAAGCTGGACTGTATCATGCTGTTGGGTTGCAAATGAGAGCTAGAACTCAATATTCCGAATTTTGTGGAAATTCTGGGATGGGACTTTTTACCTCAGATATTTACAGTAGAGACCTTCTGCAGAACCAGATGGTGTCTTCAGTTTCTGTAGGGTGTGCTCCTGGTGCTTTGATGGGCTGATGGTTTAATGTTCCTGCCCGTTCCTCTTCTTGGAAATGTACTCAAAGCAAGATACAGTGGAAGTGTCAAGACTATGGGAACATTCAGCCTAACAGGATCTCTCAGTCCAGAGTATAAACTTCGCTATAAAATATTCATTTGGTAAATATTTTGAAATGGAGCATCAGGCTAGCTGCACACACTCCATAGAATCACAGAATCATAGAATCTTTTGAGTTGGAAGGGACCTTTAAAGGTCATCTACTCCAACTCCTGTGCAGTGAACAGGGACATCTACAACTACATCAGGTTGGTCAGAGCCCGCCCCGTCCAGCCCGACCTTCCACGTCTCCAAGAAAGAGGCATCCACCACCTCTCTGGGAAACCTGTTCCTTGCCTTACTACCCTTATTTTAAAGTACTTCTTCTTTGTATCCAATCTAGATCTCCCCTCTTTTAGTTTGAAACCATTTTACCTTGTCTTTTTGCAACAGACCCTGCTAAAGAATCTGTCCTCTTCTTTCCTATAGCTTCCCTTTAGATACTGAGAGGCCACTCTGGGGTCTCCTTGGAGCCTTCCCTTCTCCAGGCTTAAGAGGCCCAGCTCTCAGCCTGTCCTTTGGGGGGAGGTGTTCCGTGCCTTGCATAATTTTTGTGGCCCTCTTCTGGACACTCTCTAACAGGTCCACATCCTTCCTGTACTGAGGGCTCAACATCTGGATGCAGATGCTGGTGAGGCCTCACCAGCACAGAGTAGAGTGGCAGAATCATCTCCTTCGACCTGTTGGCCATGCTTCTTTTGATGCCCAGGATACGGTTGGCTTTTCATGTCATGGGGTGGATGTTGAATGGCTCTCCTTGTTAATATTTGCCCTTACTTTATTAGTGAAATAAAAAGTAGGCTTTAAAATACACTCTTACAATCTCGCTGTTCTGAAGTAACGTAAAGAGCTGGAAGAAGAAATTCCATATGACAGAAATGAAATCCTAGCTCAGATAAAAGTAACAGTAAGCTTGCAGATTTCAGTGGGCCAGGAATTCACTCTTCCTTTCTGTGCATGTTTCCAGAAGCATACACGTGACTAATTTTAACTAAGTGCAGTTCTGAGTAAGTGCCATCTTCAATAGGTGTCGCCTTTTAGTGGGAGACAGTTATGTGTTTCCTCCTTTTTGAAGCAGGACTGCAGTTCAGTGAGACCAACTACGTGCTGCTGTTTCCAGTGGCGCAGTGCCACGTATGGCTCACAGCAACATTTTGCATGCTCAGAATCATGAAGCTGTGTATTTTGGATGAATAAGTCATAGTGCCCTAGTTAGAGCTGAGTCTAGCCATCCTATTCTGGCTGTGCTTTTTCTAGCCTCTGTGGAGGAAAAGTAATGTCAACAAAACTTAAAAGGATCTCTGTTCTCTCATCTGATATGACTTTCAAGGCTTAACTGCTTTATATGCTCTGTTTTGTTAATAGCAGACATTGATAGCATTTTGAAAGCTCTCTGCTGATGACTGCTAAATGTGTGTGCTGAGGGATCATCATAAAAATCTTGTAGGGCAGCACAAGTCCACTGTGAAGGAGGGGAAAAATAAAAAATGACATGTTCTGAATCTTACAAGGAAAAACTTAATAACGACAGGCCTTGAACTGCAGCAAATATCAGTGCTGCTGCAACCCAATTAACACTTTAGAAACTGAAACTGAACATAAAGCCCAAGGGATTGAGGGTAAAAGCGCCTTGCTTAACAAGTTAGATCTAAATTTTTCCCTGATGAATGAGAAATACACGACTTATGCTTCTTTCTATGCCTACAGAAATCCAGAGCAAACGTCAGGAAAGGAAGAGAAGAAGCACAGCAAATCCAGCCTACAGTGGGCTCTTGGAAACAGAGGTACTTGATCATTCACTTCTTTTTTTTTTTGCCACTGTGCTATTTCATGTCAATAAAATGTTTAAAAGTGCTTCTTCTTACAAACGTAGATATGAACGCAGAACCACACATTCACTTGTAAAGAGATATTGATGTGGGAAAAAAAACCACACAGATTTTCATCTCAGTAGCTAACCAACAGATTTTCTCCCCATAACATCACTTGCTTCAGAGTAGAACTCATGTTGGTTTTAGTAAAGGCCAAAAGGACCAATTTTATGTGGGATCTAATGACTCCTTTACCTATACAGATGATCCTTTTAGATCAGACCTGAAGAACAGAAGTGTTATCAAACTTGCATTTTGTTTTTGAACTGAGAAATATAGGTCTATTCAGCACATTAAAATTCCACCTTCAACATTTCACCACAGTTTGGGGCTACTGTTTGAACTTCCTACAGAAATAAAACTGATTCACAGCCAGCTCTCCATTTAATTAAGATCCCTTTGTGTTCTAAGTTCTTAAAGCCTAAAGAAAGTGATTTTTCTGTATGTGGGTATCAGTGATGTGAAATTTTGGCATGCCAAAATTTCAAATTTCTGTGTTTGCTGGCAGACAGCAGACAGATAAGAATAAGAAGAAACCCATCAGTGTAGTCAGGCTTCTTAGTGAATTGACTGTTCTTTTTTGAAAGCATTGGAGATTTTTATTCTCCAGAATATCTCTGGGAATTTGAATTATTCAGAACTCCTCAGTTTTTCTCCAGCCACCTCTTCTTAGCAAATACTGATGTTCATACATCCAGTGTTTGACACAGTAGAAATTGTAGACACTACATTTGTAGTGTCTTCTCTAAAACCTTTTTGTCCCAACAAGTTTATTAAGAAGCTGCAGTTTTGTGCTTGTATTCTGATCAGTGTTCAAGAGAAACTCAGTTGTCTTGGAGCAGGGATAGAAGGGGTGATGGAAGAGGCCTGCTACACCCTTAGTTTGTACTTCTCATTGTATCTATTCTCAAAAGCATGTCCTGAAGTGAGGGATAGCATGGAGAAAAAAGTGTCTGTGAAAGAGTCCTATGGCTGATCAGCTGTGTCCTCATTAGGAGCTGTCATTAAATACTGACCATGGGGAATGCTGTTCAAGTAAAATGGAGGCAGATGGTTTTTCTCTGATCAATTAGCTGCTCAGATTGATTTGCTAATCAGTGAGTTGAGATATTTTGTGGCATTTCAGGCATTTTGGTGCAGTTTAATTTACGGTTAGTCTACAGAATGATCTTTAATTCATGATTGTTTAAATTGGAATTGCATATAAATTAGACTTTCTATTTGCCAACGCCCCTCGAAACGGCAGGAGCTCACCTCTGTAGTGGTGATGTTGACTTCCTTGATTACAAAAATGTGATCACAGTCTTGTGTCTTCAGCTAAATGTTGTGCATATCATTTTTGAGGCTTTTTTTAACCCTAAAAACGTTTTTGAGATACTGCATTGTTTTCCCACTGTCAGCATCTGAGTTTGGTTTTTTTGGTTGATTGATTGGTTTGGTTTGTGTTTTTGTTGTTGTTGGGTTTTTTTGTTGTTGGTTTGGTTTGGTTGAGGTGGGTTTTTTTTGTTTGTTTGTTTGTTTGCATTGGGAAGGGTTACGTTTCAGGCTGGATATTTCTGAAGACAGAAACATCAATTTAGAATTCATTAACAGGCTGGCAGGCATCTATGTATAAAAGAACAGCTTACTCACCACAGAATAAATCATTTATTGGCAAAAACCTTCTAATTTTCCTTCAAGCAGAGTTTAACAACATCTAATGGTACTGTTTGCAGTCCTACAGCAGTACAAGGATGGTGTAGAGGAACAATTAGGGGTTATGTAGGCTGTTAATGAAGCCCAAGTAGCTATTGACCAACAGCTTTTACAATCTGATCAGTCATTGGGTCTCAGTCATGTTTCCAGTGGGCTGTGTTTGCAAATTTGAAGTTCTTTGGTGATCTCAGTAGCTTGAAACAGCTACCCACTCCTAAAGGACATTCATATTAACTTCTGAAAGAGAAATATTTAACTTGGACATTAATGCATTGCTTGCAAACAAAATATATTCCAGCTAACTGTGGGCAAGTGTCATAGAAGGTAGTGATGTGTTTCTGCAGGTGGGAAGTCCATCACCATTTCACCACATGCAAATAAAGATGTCATCTCACAGCAACAATTTATTATGCAGTTTTTCCTTTATAGACATTGTTTATTTGCTAGGTTTGGAGTTACTGTTGCCGTTGCCTTGAGCCTCTGCAACATAACCTGAAACGCAATCAATAACATTTGCAATTTGCATTTCTCTTGTTAATAAAATCTAATGTACATAAAACTGCTCTATGAAGAAACTGTTACAGAGGTAAATAAGGCAACCGTTTATGTTAGGGCTTAGCAATGAATAATATAAAACACTAAACTGGCTTTTGAATACTTTGTTATGTATGAGAGAGCTCATAGAACTTATCTGTGTGTAACACTAAGAGACAACTGGAGCACTTTTCAATACTGCTATGATAATGTGGTTTCTTTTCCCATGCAGCGGAAACGTCTTGCATCAAATTTTTTGAATAACCCCTTGTTCCTTTCAACAAGAGGTAAGCATATTTTTAAGTGAATATACTACTATTCTAATTACGTGTTAAATATTTATTGGTAGGATTTCATATGAATTACTACCATAAGGTATTTGTGTAAGAACCCTGAACTTTTTAGTGTGGAGTGAATATAGATGCTTTTCCTGAAAAAAAAAAATAAATAAATAAAGGATAAAGCTAAAGGTCAAAACTGTGTAGAAATGGATCCAAAGTCTCTGCAATCAATGGTAAATCTGGTCTCTAGCACTGTAAGCACCACGCAGTGAGAGGACTGATTCAAAAAGATAGCACTGCCAGCCCCAAGCGCTTAAAAACATGTATTGAAAATTGGATCTAAATGTAATTGCTATTCTGGACTTTTCATTTGCTTCTTTTTGTCAGCTTTAAGAAACTGCTATCTACTTTCGAAGGCTAAAAATTTACCTTACCATTTGCCTTAAAAACAGTGGCCAAAAACCACAGTTTTTCTCACTCTAAGAGCTGGAGCAATGAAACTAGATTTGTTGGCCTTGAAGATGCCTACCAATCTTGTACTTACAAGAATGTCAGGTGCTGAAAGTTTCGTGGTAAAATCCTTGAGAATGAACAACTGAGAGGAGCCATTTGAGATGATAATTAGCTCATGTGAAGAAGCTCATTCCTGGATAAACGTGCAGCATGTAGAGAAGGCAAAGTATTGAGAGGTGGGAGATGAAACAAAGAGAACACTCAGTACAATTTAATTCTTTAGATGAGGCCCATATAGGATTTTAAAAGACAAAGCAAGAAGCTTGAATTGCATTTCAAAAGAGGAGAGAAAGCCAGTGGAGGAGTTTCCGTATGTCCTTGCCCTGGTGTTGCCTTCATAACTTAGGTTTTACTATGGTGCATTAGAGGTAAGGGACAGCAGGGTTTTTTTTTTTTTCTGATCCAATTATTATTTCAGATTTTGGAGCATTTACAGTAGTAATTTCAATTAAGACTTCAGTTAACACATCTTTTCAAGGTTTTCTTGGTACACCTGTGAAGTGTCATTTTTAGAGCCACCTTTTTGGCCCTGCCTTGAATTCCTGCACCATGAGATCACCAACTGAAATGCTGTGGTGCTTCTCTATATTCAAAATGTAATGTTCTAGATGCAGACAATTGGCCTACTTACTTACCATATGCCTCTAGTGCCCGGGGTCTCAGAGGACAAGAGAGGTTATTATGCAGTAAGCAGCCACGATGACATGCCTCTTAGCAGGAGCCATGCTCATGTGAGCCCAAGTTGAAAGGATGTTATCCCTGGCTCAGTTTCATTGTAAAATCAAAATTATTATTTGTCTTATCCTGGCACTTGCTTTTCCCTTGTAAAAATGCTTCTGGAGAGAATGGCAATGATAGCCTCGGTGCCGTTGTGAAACATGAGGTGTAAACTCTGATCTGAAGTCAGTCACTGTCCCCAGACAGCTTGGAATAACAGAGGTGTAGATGTCTGCCCATAGTGGACTGCTGATTTCCTCTTCTGCTATAAAACACTCCTTTAAAACATTTGTCTTCAGTTTAATTGGACATATTTTAAAATGTCAGAAACTTTACATCAAAACTGAACTGAAAAGAGGAATAAACAAATGAAAAAAATCCCTATGAAGTACAGGAAACAACTGTCATTTCCAGAAATGCAGAGGAGAACAATTCTTGTAAATTTCCAGCGAAATGTCAATTAATCAACATTCATTTATCTGAAAATGTCTTACCTGAAATGAGGTCGCATCCCCTGACATACATCATTTGTAGAAGAGACTCTTCAATTACCGAGGCCTTGTTTGTCTGAATAACATTTATGTCCCCTGAGTAATCATGGTGTCATATAACGAAGGATGTGTGTGTGTGTTTTTGCATATGTGAAGTGACATCTGCGGATTTTATGGAACTCATTACCAAAAGATGTTTGTTGGAAAAAACTGACAAATTTATGGAAGAAGAATCCTTCTAAGGCTGTTGAATATAAAGGTGAAGATGCACGCTCCAGTTTAGGGAAAGCCATAAACTGCTGTTAGTCTCCGGGAGGATACCTCTGGAGAAAAGCGATTTATGCTGTGCGTGCCCAGTTCTTGCACTCTAAGCCTGGGCAGCAGCAACATGGGATGCTGATAGCAAAGGACCTTGGTCTATGTAGCCTTTGGTCTAACTTAGGTGAAGCTGTTCCTTTGTTCTTATGTTCCTGGTTTTACATATGTGTGAACGCAGTGTGTGTGTGTATTCACCTGTACATGTACAGCTTCCAAGCTGCTCAGTACATGCGAGTGCACACTGGGATAGCTGTGTTCCCAGCTGTGATCAGAGAGAGAGCTGAAGAAATTAAGGACAAAATACTAGTTTGGCTGTCACAACATCAATCTGAAGAAAGGCCATCAGCTGCTTGTCACTGAAACACCACGTCAGTTCTCTTGTGAGTCAGCAGCAAAAATCACGAACCACTGCACTTCCCGTAAAGCTATTAAAAATTTCTCAGATTTTATTTTTGGACTAAAGCATAATGAATTTCACAAATATTTTTTAATGAAAACCTTGGCCTGTTTTCCAGTGAGCTCTGGTGGTTCTTTTTCCTATCAGGCTGTGAATACAGTTCATCCAAAGGTCAAAAAATCACAGGGATTTGGGTGGAAGTAGATTGATGATAAAGAGCTGATGAAAACACAGAGCTCACTCCCACAAGTGGCTGTGAATCAGCCAAACATCTATATAGGTTTAACAGTAAGTCGGTAGCACCACTTCTGTTTCCCAAGTTAAGCAACTGCATAAGTGCCTTGCTGGTGCCTGGCCAGGCAGTTCATCAACCAGCAGGCTGAGGTCCTTAAGGAAGGCTTCCAGATTGGTGACGTGCAGAGAAGAGTTCCACAGGAAACTTCTTGAAAATTTCAAGTAGACTCTGTGCTTCTCATACAATGGCATTTTAGTATCAGACCTTTGGGCACAGGGCTCCTGTGACGTAAATTTGAAAATCTCAATTTGAAAAATACTGGTGCTGAATTTTGACAATGCCCCAGTCTCCCTCGTCTCAGCTTGACTAAAATCCTTTCCTTCCCGTAGCTAAGAACTAGCATTCATTTCAGCAGTGTATTTCCCACTAATCTGTTCTCTGCCCTTTTTCCATATGCTAGCAAATGAGGATCCATTCTGGAAGGTAGGTGTAGCAAAATTTGTGTATTACAAGTGTCTTTCTTCATCACTGTGTAATTCAGTGCTTTCTTCTGATTACTGTAGTCTCCATCAAGGTACATACAGGATTGCAGTATTCCCTTTGCCTTTCATACTATTTTTGTGAAACATTCCTCACTTGACTAAATCTTTGAGCCTATGAGTTAGAATTTCAGAGGCAGAACCTTGTGGGCTTGCATGAGCAAGGCTGGAGTTTAATCCCTTTGTAGAATCCCCCCTGAGAAATTGCTAGTCCAGATTTGTGCTTTTAATGACCATTTTGAGAAAAAATGAGTGACCACTATATGTTGTATAGATTAAATCTCTTAATCTTGAGTTTGAATTTTTTGAGTAGATAATTTTAAAACATAGTAGTATCTGAGAGTGCTGTTTTTTTGACAGGACTGATTTAGAATTCAGGATGTAAGTAAGTCTGACTTAAAATTATCATGAAACATTATAAGGAATATCCCTAAAAATGAAAAAAGTATGCTTTTGAAATTAACAAAGGTGCAGCATAATTATTCTTCCTTCTGGAAAAGTACTAGGAAAAATCAGACTTTTTAATATAATGATTCACAAACCACGAGAGTTTCAAAATCAGACTCTCCTTTATTAAAATGCACTTAATTATACAAAGAGTAATTAACGTTGCCGCTACATTAGCATAGCAATTTACTACATGACATTGTAACTTTGTTGATGAGTCTTAGTTCATGTTATATATTGCTTCAGACAAAGTGTTAATCAGTCTTGTTGGAGAAAGGTTGTCAGATTCTGAACAGAAAACAATTGACAACAGGGAGAATAGAGGGCTGGAAGAGCCCTCTCGAGGAGTTCACAAAAGAAGGGTACATAGGAAAAGACTGTTGTCAAGCATACAATTTACCTAGCTGCTCTTCAAGGCAGTGTGCATAAAACACGGAACTGTGCTTTTTCCCCAGAAACTTTTGCTTGCTTGCTTCCTTCTGCTTTGGACTTGAAGTTGATCCACACTTTGACCCATGCTTCAAAACAGAGCTACAAATGGTGATATATGAGTCAGACACACATTATCAAGAACAAGTGCAATAATTCCTGCACTACAATCTGGTTATATTAGTTGATTCTCTGCTCTGTTTGATAATTTGATTCTTATTTTTTCTGTTATAATGTATGGAGCTTGCTTCTGGCTCATTTGTTTGTATTTGTTGCTTTCATACACCGTTATTTCTCTTGTCTTCTACAGTGGCCAGGGTGCTTCTGACAAGTAGATATGTTTTTGAATGAGACTGGCTGCTGTAGTAATGTCTGTGAGTGCTGCCCAGGGAGAAGTGCCTGGTGGGTTGACTTGATCCAAGCCGTCCTTTCTTTTCTCTTGCAGAATGAGATCCACCATGATGAATACTGCACTGCTTGCAAGCGTGGCGTTAACTTGCAGCCCTGTGGCACGTGTCCCAGGGCGTATCACCTCAACTGCTTGGACCCTCCCCTCAAAACTGCCCCCAAGGGGGTCTGGGTCTGTCCAAAGTGCCAACAGAAGGTAAGCTGCATGGGGCATAGCACACCAAGAAGAGAAAACAGGAGAAACATCAAATTTGTGTACCACTAAGCTAAACTAACCTACATCACGGTTTTGGGACCACGTTAGATAGAGTAATACCAAGAAAGTTTTAGTACAGTTTGCAGCATTTATTTATGGTATTTTTGTTGTACTAGACTTAAAACATACAGTGAGTGCCTAGACTCACCATAATCACATCTGCTGATTTGTCCTGGAAAAAGATTAAAAATGTCTCTTCATTTTCTTTGTTTCTCTTCATTACCAGAAAGCCACCGACATGTATGTTGCAAAACAAAAAATGTAAGCGTTATGGGCAAGGGAGACATTGCCAGAAGCAGAAGTTTCACTAGTAGATCTGAAAGTTATAAGGAGACCACATCATGTTCTTTAAATCATGTTTATTATATGATAGTTATTGACCATAGCTATGATCAGAAGCGCTAATTTATCTAATTGCTGTGAATAACGCTGATTGCAGGAAGAGTAAAATAATTACTAAAACAGTACAGTGTCACGTAGAGTGGGGGCTTAGATTTTGTGCCTTAGATTTCTTTGTGTTTTGCACTGGTATTACTGATTGTTACCCTTTGAAAATATTGAGGGGGAAATTCTAGCATGAAGCTGTAGAAAACAGAGCAATCCTGTGTTAGATTTACACAGTCGTGTTTTCATGTGAGCCCCTAAGCTCTCCCACAATACTCCTGACAGCATGAAGTTCTGCTGATCAGGGGCTGAGAAATGTTTTCTGGTCATGGCAACAAGAAGCAGAGGCTTTGCTACCCTCTTCAGTACTGGTTGATCAGTTCAGGGATGCGGAAAGGAGTAAGGCCCAATGGAGATTGCTACACAAATTACTACCTCATTACTTTTCATCTTGTGAATTCTGAGACAGGAACTCTAGAGCTGGTCCTGCAGACCCATGAGGCTGAAGGAAGAAAAATATTAATGTGTGCCTTTGTAAAGTCCTAACTTTTTGTTGTTTCCTGGGCTTACAGGTGTTAAAGAAGGACGACAATGTGCCATGGACTGGAACTCTAGCTATTGTTCACTCCTATGTCACTCACAAAACAGGTAGGGATTGACATGGCTTTTGAGAAGGGATTCTCTGCTCATGATGGTTGATGCCATTTGAATCCTTCACGGCACTGATATTAAAGCAGTGTTGCAATGCGACCAGTTATCAAAGCACCATAAGGAACTGTGGCTGAGAACAGCAGATGACTTTCTCTTACCTTCTCTATCTGTGCTCCTTCTCTGTCTTCTCTCTTTGAGGAATCTGAGATCAATCTCTGAGGAATTTCACTCAGTGAAATTTCACTCAGGCTGCCATGAAAGTGGTGCCTTCCTGGTAAAAGGGCTGAAAATGGGATTTTGAAGCACAATTACATCAGGCTAGGAGGCAGAAAGACACAATCCGGCTAGGGAGGGACATACAGTTGGGTCTGCAGCACATTGCAAGACTAATATCTCAGATATTGTAGTAATACCAGTCTCTAATTATTTTGGTATTATTTGGTATCAAAGTCATTAGTATCAAATAATGTATGATTGTACATTGACAATTACTCATTTTGTTCCCTGTTGCACTCTTACAATGGGCTGTTTAGGGCATTACAGTGTATTTGGGAGGAGCTTTGCAGAAGTCTGGCACTGTTATGGTCTGTGCTTTTCACCCAGAGTCACTGAACCTGAACCATTCCAGGTGGCTGTCCTGTTCCTAAATATCATTCACCTTTTTCTTGGATACTTTAGGGCCTTATGTGGTCCAATCATTAGTTCTAGTTCATCTCAAAAACACATTGTAGCTTTTTGGATCATCCTGTATGCTAGCCTTTGACACAGACACATCCATGCTAACAGAAACTCCAGGTTTATTCAGCTGTACCTGCAGACGAAAGGCTGCTGATGAAAAACTTGCCAGAAACTTGCCTTTCAAAATACATGCTTGGTATTGTCAAGCACACAGTTTTGCTATGTTACCTTTTCTTAACTTGTACATCCTTAATGTTACTGTTCCAGTCAAAGAAGAAGAGAAACGAAAGTTACTAAAGAGAAGCAGTGAGCTGAAGAGTGAGCACAGACAGTTAGAAGAAAAAGATCGACTTCTCAACAATGCAGTGAAGGTAGGACTCCTGACTGGGGACTCAGTCTCCTGCAGAGATGTTTATAGAGACTTTATGCTTGAAAAACTGATATTTTGTGGCTAGAAGATTATTTATGCTCCCAAGCTACAAAAGTTCAAGTGTGTTTGTTCTTCTGTCTGAGAAAAAAAATGGACTTCCTTTGTGTGCAAAAGCAAGCTCCTTGGGCAGCCTGAGAAGAAATCACCAGTGGCTGAACTCCTGTTGTAGACACAAAAACACAAAATAGGTGTACCTGTCTTCCTTGTGGTGCCGCACACAGCTCTGATCTGTCTGATGACATTAAGATAATTCCATCCTCCAGACGAAAAGATCAGTGTGTGCTCCAGTGGTAGCTGCTTGTCCGTCAGCTCCAAAACTCCTGAGATCAGGTAGAAGTAGCAATCCTTATTTGCCTTTGAGGTTGAATGGTGTAAAGACCTCTCCATGAGTGAAAATGGATTCACAACCATTTTCTCTGTGATTTCATTTCAAACTTAATGTTGGCTGGTTATGTCTCCCATATGTACTGTGCTGTGAGGGCCAGTGTCTGGCAGTAATGACAGGCCTAATCCCTGTCCTCCATAGATGAAGGAACTTATTTGGTTCTAGCGCACCTCATGCCCACTCTTAAGGGGTAGCTGTTAGTTTGTGTGGCAAGCTCAATAAATATTTGAAACTTCTTTACCCTGGGAGAATCAAAGTGGCAGCTGCAGGAGTGACTGGTCACTTGTTTTACCACTGCAGTTACCCAGAGGAAGCATGCTAAAATATTTATCACATTTAAAATAGAATGGAAAGGAAAGCAATAACTTATTAAAAGACATCACAGTGGGGAGTATTTCCTCTAAGTGTGCATAGCCACCATCAACGCTAATGGAAACAAACATATGTATGAAGAAGTGACTGGGGTAGGAAATATCTTCACTGGTTAGGAGAGTGCAATGACATGAGGTGTTCATTCAAAGAAAGGCATTTGGGGATGGATTCAGTTATCGGGTTTATGTCAGTACTGTCAAAGTCAAAAGATTTCTATATAAGCAGAACTGGGTTCTTTCAATGGGAAGGAATCTTTTTAAAATAGTAAAATGATTATATTTACTGGAGATATGCCCACTTGAAAGGAGAAAAGCAATTAAAGGTGTTCCAGAGCAGAGTAATTAATTCCTGACATCTTCCTTGACAGAGATTTACATTAAAGAGAGAAGTTGTAAACATATTCCAGGTGAAATGGTATTATTTGTTCAAAGCAGAATGTGGTGTATCTTTCATCCAAGATTTCATTTGTCTAACCCAATCACTGAGCAGCTCTACACAGTGTCTTTTTGAACAACTTGACTTCCAGGTGAGCATTTCACACTTCCCCAGAGCTGTAGGCTCCCACACTCCAGGTAGCCAGAGAGGAGGAGTCTGCAGATAAGTCACTGCCAAGGTCTCTAAGACCAATGAGCCAATGAGAGAAGGAAACCAGGAGGTGTCAGATGTTAGAGGCCACCATCCCTTTCCACCTAGCAGACAGGCTCAGGTGTTTGGTCAGTCACTTAGTTCCTTGCAGGCCAGATGATATGCAGTGGATGAGATGGCAGCTGCAGCAGTACAGAACTGGAGAGAGAAGGGAGGTTTACGGATTCTTCCTTACTCCCTCTTGGAGAAGTGGGAGATTCAAAATGCTTTTGTTTAGCTCCTGCTCTCATTCTCATTTTCATGTAGGTTTGCATGAAATGTTTCAAGTGATGGTGAGGTACAGTTTGTCACCCTGCAGGTAAAAGAATTTCTTGTGACTGTTGTGGTACAACAGTAGGGTCTTAGATTAAGTTTTCTGCCAAAATATTGACATAATGTTTGAAGAGAACAACTTATCTTCACAGTACTGGCTCCCTAATATCTGTAGCAGGTACAAGATGCACGATGGTGACGTTTGTTCCTTCAGGACTCTATCAGTGCCCTTGTCTAAGACATAGAGACCCCAGCACTTCCGGTAAAACAGCTAGTGGTGCTCCCAGGGGTCAGTACTGGCTCCGATCTCATTTAACATCTTAACTTGGATCTTCATCTTCATCTCCTGGATGAAGGAATAGAGAACTCCCTCAGCAAGTTTGCTGATGGTATGAAGCTAGGATGAGTGACTGACATGCCAGAAGACTGTACTGCCATTCAGTGAGACCTGGACAGGCTGGAGAACTGAGCAGAGGGGAACCCGATGAGGTTCAACAAAGGCAAGTGTAGAGTCCTACATCTGGGGAGCAATAACCTCATGCATCAGTACAGACTAGGGGATGACTTGCTAGAAAGGAGCTCTGCAGAGAAGAACCTGAGTGTCCTGGTGGACAACAGGTTGACCATGCACCAGCATTGTGCCCTTGTGGCCAAGAAGGCCAATAGTACCCTGGGATGCATTAGAAGGATTGTGGCCAGCAGGTTGAAGGAGGTTCTTCTCCCCCCTTACTCTGCCAGGTGAGGCCACATCTGGACTACTGTGTCCTGTTCTGGGCTCCTCAGTTCAAGAAAGGCAGAGATTGTCCAGAGGAGGGCCACAAAGATGGTGAGGGGTCTGGAGCCCCCCCTCTCCCTTTTGAGAAAAAACTGAGAGCCCTGAGACTGTTCAACCATGAGAAAAGACGGTTGAGAGATGCTCTTATCAACACATAAAAATGTATAACGGGAAGGGGCTGAGTGCATGGGGCCAGGCTCTTTTTGGTGGTGCCCCATGACAGAACAAAGGACAGTGGGCACAAACTGGAACACAGGAAGTTCCATACGAACATGAAGGAAAGCTTCTTTACTTTGAGGGTGACAGAGCACTGGAACAGGCTGCCCAGAGAGGTTGTGGAGTTTCCTTCTTTGAAGATACTCAAAATCCACCTGGACACTTTCCTGTGTAACCTGCTGCAGGGAACCAACTTTAGCAGGGGTTTGGACTTGGTGATCTCCAGTTGTCCATTCCAACACCTTTGACTCTATTTCTGCGAATCCTGTGCTGATGACATCTCTGAATGCAGGAAGCTTGTTACAGGGAGCAGTCAGAAATGTTCTCTGAATATATGTGGACATGGGTGAAGGTTGTTACCTCAGACAGCTGCTGCTATGGCTGCAGTGTGTGTGATTGCCCTGTTCGTTTTGCTTTTGCTATCCTCACAGGAGCATATAACTTCATTTGAGAAGGATGTGCACTCAAGACACAAAAGGATGTTTTGAGAGATGTTTGACACCAATCTGAATGCATTCTCAGCCTTCCCTTCTCTCTCTTTGTTTGACAGAAATGCTTAGAGCTAAAAAGCAGCCTGTTAGCCCAGCAGAAGGGGACTCAGTCATCGCTGGAACGTCTCCGAACCCTCATTAGACTGATACAAAATGAGCAGATGATTCAGGTTACCATGACGACCACCACAACCTCGTCCCTGCTCACCATGCCCTGGATCAAGCCCTCCTCGGCCTCCGCTGCCATGCACCAGGCCTTGCAGCACTCACAGGGCCACAACTGACCGGGCCGCCACGGGACAGCCGTGGAAAAGGGACAGACTTTGCACCCGGGCACAAGGAGAGAGGGGACAGACACAGAAGAAGGAAGGAGCGGTCTCGGGGTTTATACGCATTGGAACTTGCAGGCCCATCGGTCCCACTTGTAGTCGCTGTGGCGGCAGCTTCCCAGGGAGCGCAGCGCACTGCAGCGTTGTTTGCCGAGACCTTCAGTGCTTATGAGATTTTTTTTGTTATGTTGGCCTTAATGTACTTATGGCAGGATGAGCAGGAAGAGCATGGCCGATAGAAAGGAAGTGGAATATCCTTTTAGTGGGGAGCAGGCGGTTTTGCAGCTCTGCTTTAAGGGGGGAAATTAAAATGCAAAGAGTTAGTGAGCTAGTGGGTACGTAGTTGGGCTGAGAGCTGTTCGTGGGAGGGAAACCGGTGACGTCAAAGGAAACTGAGCTACTTAGGACCTGACATGGATTCTTTATCAGAGGAACAAGGTTGGCCCCGTTGACTCGGGCAAGCTGAAGCCGGGGCCGCTTTGACCAGAACGGACACTCACAGAGCCTTCGAAACAAAAGATCGTTTTTTTTCAGTATTATTAAAGTTGAGAATTGCAGATATTTAAATAAAGAAACTGTATGAAGTTAGCATTTCTAGTAAAATATTGAAGTATTTTCATGCTGATGCTTCTGTATATGCGTTCCGAAGTATTTAAAGAAGTATGACTGTAAAATTCCTTACTTTTTTGCAGGTCCTTTTTACTTATTTTGCTATTGGTGTATTTTTCTCATGGAGTTTTTGTGCAAGATTTAGCATAAACCATAATAGTGGATATCTTTGGCAGATTGGGTTTCATTTTTTAAACAGATTATTTTGATTTTTTTTGCTAGTATTTGATTTGATTTTATTTTTTTTTAAGAAAAAAGCAAATAAATATTCTGCTTTTTGTTTCTTACCAGTACAGATAAAATGCCAAAAAGATAACTTCACATTTTTGTACTGCGTTTTTATTGTTAAAAGTATGTTTTTGGTTTTTTTTTTTTTAATTACTGTTATTTTCTTTTTTTTTGCTTGTGGAACTATCTGCCAAAATGGTACAGGAAAAAAAATAACTGCCTCATGGGGTTGTTTCTCGTACTGAGTAATATCAAGAGCTTTGGGGGAGGGACGGGCTGTGGCAAATTATAAGAGTTTGTCGGTTGTTTTTTTCCTCTATTTTTGGAAACTTGACTCCTATTTAGGGTTCTGTTGGCTCCTAGCACACTGGGAAGTGCGTGGCATTGGCCTGGCAAGCCCTCGCACGCCTGCTGTTTCACCTGTAGTCTTCCTGACCCCACGGGTCCACCCGTCTTCCCCAGCCTCGTGCTGGACGGGGAGTGAGACGGGCACCCGGTTGTCTCAGCATCACCCCCACCAGCTGCCATCGTCTCTGTTGCTTATGAGTTCTTCGTCAGTTAGCGCAACAGGTACTTGAGGAAAGCAAGAAGCCACCAGAGCACGGCACAAGGCTAGTCTCTCACATCAGCATATCACATGGTGCCGAATCTCTTTTTTTATTTTTAGAAAAACAAACAAACAAAAAAACTACACGCGAGGGACTGGCTTTTTCCATCGCCCATCACTAGGCAGCACATGGTCCCTTCAACCATTTTCACAACTCCGGGAGAAACTGTGCAGTACTATACAAATCTATTTTAATACACAACACTCGGTTGAACAAGATTTTTATATTCTTTTATCGATGAACAAAGTGAACTAAGTAAAACACAATTGTTATACATTGGTTATTGTATGCCTATTATGCATTCTAACGTGGCTTGCAATGTAAATGTTTTCAGGTTTAATGATTTCTTTTTTTCCTTCTCAGACAAATTAAAAAAAATTGAAAAGCGTGAAAGGTTGAGTACGTGAAGAATTTCTGAAGAAGTGTCTTGGACTGTTAAAAGTAGTTATTTTGAAAAGGGGACTGTCCAGTGGATAGTGTGCATAGAAAAAAAGTGTTTGTCTTAAATATGCCAATGTAGTTTTACTTCTTTATGATGCATTAAACTTGATTGACAATTTAATAGTCATTGATGTGCTATTCGTTGCTGATTTTCCTGTCCTTCTCCCATCCCTAGTGCACGTGACAGACAGCACAGCCCTTGTTCCTTGCAGGCTGCTGGAAGGAGACGTGCTGCAGACCAAGGACATGTCACAGCTCTAACGGTAGCTTGGCAGCTTTGGGATTAGACCTGTGCTTTCAGAGCAAATGCTCGGATGAGAGAAACAAGCCCATTCTGCCAAGCCATTGCTAAAGCCCTGTGTAAATACAGTAATTGAAGAATGATAGGTTAGATCCCTTGCAGGAGTTGTCTGGCATCTGGCAGATGAAAGGGGCAGAATTTGAACAAAACAAACAAAATTAAAGCAAGCCAGTGTTAAAGTCTCGTGAAACCCACCATGGTGGATAATGCTTACATGGAGCAGTAGGCACAGCACTGACACTTGTGCCTGCTGGGTAGGGTTGGGTTTTGCAATAGGAAATTGTCATCATCATCATCCTGCCGCCATCTTAACCCATAAACCCTGTGCTGTGCGATAGGACAGGAGCCAATTACAGAGCTCTGCGTGTTGCCATAATAATTAATACAATTGCTAAGACTTGTAGGCTAATGCCAGCCTTTAATGTTCGAGAGTAATTTAAATTAAGGTTTTGGGGGAGATTTGTACAAGTGCTGATGGCTGCCATGCTCCTTGCTGTGGCCCTGGGCTCCAGCTTTGACAAGAACTGGGAGCTGTGGGGTTCCCATTCTCTCCTTCCTAGTACAAGTTATTTCTGAGGATACACCACACTTCAAAGCTCCACAGCTCTTTATTTTAACATGACAGACTGTTTTCTGTGCATGGGACCTTTTCACATGCCATTAGTTATTTCGCGGAGGAGCTGTTCTGCAAATAGCTGTTGGAATGAAACGTGTTGCTGCTGAGCTTGTCACTTTTATATTTGCACCTCTTCAAATGTAATTTTGCCCACTCTTCCCTCTCTCACTGCTGCCCTTTCCTCAGAAATGAGAGGAAAAGGAACTCTTGGGAAGCAGTACAGAGCAATGTTAGCCCTTTCTGGAGAGCAGAACGATGAGCACCAGCAATTTTAGGCCATGCCAGGATGCTTTCAGGCATTGTCATTGCAGGAGAAACCACTGTACACCTGGATGCCCTAAACCCTCAGAAATTATGGGGCGAAGTCACAAAGCCACATTTTTGTTATATTTATGCTACAATCAGTGGCAGCCTGTTTTGGGCCCTCGATTTAACGGAAGTGTCAGGCCAGCTAGCAGCTTTGCTTCTGTTGTTAGGTCTCCTCTTGAGGATGACGGAGCCAACTCCATAACAGCTGTATAGGAGTACATTCTGCATAGGAATTTGTCCTACATAGTTTATTCTACACATTGACGTATCATTGCATGCTGGCTTCCGAGCAGTTAGATGGCCTATTAGTAACACTTAAACTTCTAGAAGGGTGCATTATAAGCTGATGCATACTTTTTGTTCTGTCTTCGGCAGGTCCTCTGTAGTTAAAGTGAGACGTTATGCTGAAGTGAGTGGCAACAGCCACATCAGATGAAACTCTGCTCACTTTAATCAGATTTTGCCAGCTGCAGCTTATTTTGCTTAGAAAATGAAGCCTGGCTCCCAAGATCAATCACTAGCAACTGACTGGTGCAAACAGGAATGCCAGCCTCTGCTTCTGTAAGCCACTTTCAAGTTCATCGTGGTGCATATCATTAAAGCAAAAGTTTTGTGGTTTTTTTTTCCCCCTCCCTTAAAAAAGCAAACAAAAAATTAAATTGTCAAGATGGAAAAAAGTACTACAAAGCAAACACAGGCATGTAGTGATGCTAGCCAGGGAGAAGAAAGCAAAAAGCTGCTATTGCTCTTTGAAGTTGTTGTTTGCATTTGTATGGCGGCTTGCAGATAACTTCTGTGTTGTTTAAACACAGCAGAAATGCTACACCGCAACCTTTGATTATCAGCCTTGCTCATTAAGCATATACCACAGAAATTTTAATTCACTTCTACATTTCATCTCCAGGATGGAGATGTGGCAATAGTCTTTTCCCTTCAATATCTGCACACTGTACAGGAAAAGGACTGACTGCTGCCAGCAGTCCGGTTGCTGTTGATGAAGCAGTCTGCTGAGCTGTGAGCTTTGACATGACCGTGTCAGTGTTCGTGCTTCATCCACGCTGTGTGGAGACAGTGCTATCTCATTTGGCTCTATCTCCCTGCTGGGGCCACTCCTGCTTCATTTGGCTGGGGAAATCTTACTGCTTTATCTGCGCTAAAAGAAAACAAACACAAGGGTGGTGGCAACAAACTGAGAACAACAAAGGTCTGGTTTGAATTTGGTGTTGTTTGAAGTGCCCATCCATAACTCACAGAAATGTTTTCATTGTTTGAAATTGCCTTATAAATAAATGTGTTGAGCCACTGGCTGCTTTTCACACTTTTCTCCTGTTTTTTGATTGCTTCATGACTGCAAAAAATGAACCAAAAGGGTCCCACTCACAGCCGGCTAGCAGAGGTAGCTCCACCACCATCACCTGTGGAATCATTTGGCCATGTCCAACAGCAAAGATCATTGAAACTGCACAGAAGTGAAATAATAATGAAACAAAAAAGACAAACCAGAGCTTTTAATCTCACTCTGTGTGCATTGCTCACACCCAGCCAGATAGATGTTGTTGCCCTTGGAGGCTTGACAGGGTGCTCCCTGATCTGCATTTACCCCACAGAGCCCTCTGCAAAGCCAGAGCTCCCAGTGCAGACAGAGAAGTGTCTTCACGGTGGCCATCGCTGGAATTCAACCAGCTGTGTAACAAGAGTTAAGAGCAGCTCAGACTTTATGTCTGTTCCCAGAGCTCCCTGCTATTTTGGATGAATCGATGTGTGTGGCTTTGCAGCCCTTTCCTATCAGTTTTCCTGCTGGCGGTAGACATGAGGGCTCAGCCTCTGTGCTGCAGTACCTCTCCTGTGCCCTTCTTATTTATAAAGTAAAAAAAAAAAAGAAAAAAAATTATTTCAACTAAATACATCTGGAGAAAGACTGGTTGACTAAAAATGAGACACCCTCCATCATGCTTTTTCTTTGTCCCTACCCTAAGAAAAGGTCATAAAGGGAACATCTTAGGGCTTTGCTTTGGTCTGAGGGGCCAGTCAGGTTAGTGGTCATTTTGCTGTGGAAAGGAGGTGGTTGTCAGGCTGTGATCAACATTGCAGTGGCCTTCTGAAGTCACTCTGAAATAAAAACTAATGATAGTTGCCTTTGATAACTCACTTCTGACAGTGCAGCTGGAGAAAATCCAACCACAAAGGGAATACAACTTCCTTTTTTAATAATGAATTTGACTTTTTACTATGTGATTTCTCAGTATTTCAGTCATCTTTTTAATTTCTCTCTGTACAACATGAAGGAGGAAGTCTTTGGCAAATAAAATGCTTGTCAATATCTTGGGTGAGGGAAAACGTGGGAATGAAATGTACCAATGTGCTGATATTAACTTATGAGCCAGCCTTGCTTGGGAATGGATCAAAGAGGATTAGACACAGATGAAATGCCTGGTTTAAAGATCAAGACCTCTCACGAGGAGGATGCTGGCCATGCCTGTGGTGAAGACCATCAGCAGGATGTTCAGGGACCACCACATCATAAGTCGGTCTTTCGCTCATGAAAATCCAGGCAGCTGTTGATTTTGTACTTGGCAATGCCTGTGTGCACAGAGGCATCAGGAGGTGTGGGTATCTGAAAGTGTGTGGGACATATTCTGCTGCATGCTGTTAGCTCAGTTGTGACTTTCCTCCCGCATTACAACTTTGGGACACCAAGTGGCAAGATCCAATAAGGTGTGATATGAGGTGCGCTTATGAAGAGCTTGACACACCTAATGCCACATTAGCTCACTCATACATAGAATCATAGAATAGTTTGAGTTGCAAGGGACTCTTAAAGGTCATGTAGTTCACTGCCCTGCAATGAACAGGGACATCTACAGCTAGATCAGATCACTCAGAGCCCTGTCTAGCCTGACCTTGAGTGTCACCAGGGACGGGGCCTCCACCATCTTTCTGGGCAACCTGTGCCAGTGCATCACTACTGTTATCATAAAAAACATTTTCCTTATATCTAATCTAAGTCTCTCCTGCTTTTGTTTGAAACCATTTCCCTTTGCCCTGTCAAAACAGAATAAAACCTGGTAAATTCTCATATTTGGAGATACTAGACTCTAGCTTTGGTTGCCCGCTGTGAGGGAAATGCACTTACATTTATCTGTGCACTCAGTCTAATGATTGAGTTTGAACACAAGAAGTATGAAGAATTTAATGCATTATTGTTGAACTAGTTCTGTACAGGTCGTGTTTAATCCCAAATCTTCCCACCCCACAACACAGTGATCATGAAGCATAGGGTGTGTGACAGGCATCGTCTCCAGGCGCTTCCATTTCTATTTCTGCACTATCTTCTGTAGTACAGCTGTTTCCTATGGGAAATCTGCATTGTCTCTGGAGCAGCCTTCAACCACTCATTCTCCCAGCTTCACTTCCAGGCCCAGTGATGGCTGTGGAAGCCAGGTAAAACACTGTCAGGCAGGGAGTAGGGGCCTATTAACTTTCAAGCAGTAATTATACTGAGAAGTTGAGATTCTGTGACACTCACAGAATGGGGTGTTTATTGCCTTTCTGGCAGGAGCATGCTGAGTGTCATGGCGGGTGAGTGAGCGCTAAAAAGATTCTGATTATTTTCATCCTCTTATTTACATTACTTTGTAAAATCTCTTCTGGTGCAGAAGACAGTGATGTTATCTTCCTGAATTTAAATGTCATTTTGAACTGGAACAAATTCATTTTGTTCTTGTGCTGAGGCACAGCTTACCCATCTGGGCTGCTCACGAGCCTTCTTCTGCAACACTGCCCAGAGTTCAACCACTAGCCAGAGTAGCAAGATTTATTCAGACTTCATAGAGTCATGGAATCATTTAGGTTGGAAAAGACATTCCAAGTCACTAAGTCCAACCATCAGTCTGATTTACTGAGTCCAGTCAATAAACTAAGTCCCTCAGTGCCACTTCCACACGTCTCTTGAATAGGTTCAGGAGTGGAGACTCTATCACCTTCCTGGGCAGCCCATTCCAACAACTGACCACATTCCCTGTGAATAAATTCTTCCTAATGCCCAACCTAAACCTTCTCTGGCAAGGCTTGAGACGATTTCATCGTGTCCTATCACTTGTTTCCTAAGAAAATAATAGACTAACATCCTCCTTGCTGAAGCCTCCTTTCAGATAGTTGTAGAGAGAGAGTTCTCTCAGCCTCTTCTGCAGACCAAAAAGTACTATTTCCCTCAGCCACTCTTCAGAAGACTGGTTTTCTAGTCCCTTCACCAGCTTTGTTTACTCTTCTTTAGAGAGGACTTTCCTCTCGTAAACTCGTGTTGGCTGTGACCAATAACTGCATCGTCTTTCATGTATTTTTCAGTAACTCTCAGAAAAATAATCTCCATAATTTTGCCAGGCACTGAAATAAGACTGACGGGCCTGTAATTACCAGTATCTTATTTCTTTTCCTTCCCGAAAATTGGGACTTTTGCCAGCTTCCAGTTGACTGGGACTTCTCCAGATTTCCAAGACTCTTGAAAAATAATTGAGAGAGGTTGCGCAATGACGTCAGCCGTTTGACATTAGGTCCTCTAATCCCTCTGCAAAGGTGGATGTGGTTTGTGATATTCCATATTTGTTTTGTGTGTTTGTTCTGCAGCAGCGATCAAGCACTTCGTGTAGAAGAGACCATGTGAAGGATTCTTGGGGGTGCTGGCTGCTGCTGTTTGATAGCCCAGTTAGCTGGGGAAGTTCATGTACTGAGACAGATGACTCTGACTGTTCCCAAAATGGTCTTTGTGTTCGCAAAAGCACAACAGAGGCCGTGTACATGGGGGTAAAGACTGACCCCCAGTATATGTAGACTGCTTCCAGACTGACGATGGACATAAATGGGAATAAGGAGAAGGATGCAACTCCAAAGAATGGAAAAAATGTTACAAAAAAAAGACAGTATTGGCAGGTGAAGTTAAAGAGAATGTAGGATTTTTGGAAGTCCTTGAAATATAAAATTAATTAGTTATTATTTCTATATTTCTGGGTCAGGTGAAGTGACAAAAACCCACCCCCTAAAGTCTCTTACACGAGTGCCACAGAAATTTAGTTCAGAGATTAAAGGTGATGCAGTTTGGTGTGTTTTACAATTGCTTTTTATTGTCTCGTTAATTAAGTGGATAATTTTCATGGCAGAAGAGTTATAGGCTGTAAAGTGCTTTCTTGGGTGATTAAATGGGGAAGTGAAAAAACCATCATTGGAGAACCCAATCCATGTAATAGAAAGAAAAGCCAAAAAGACAGAAATCCTGATTTCTAATTAGGTTTGAGAAGGTTGATGTTGGTGTCTGGGCTAACAGTAGCTTAAAATGAGTCAGTCTGAGGCTTAAAGCAGAAGAAAACAAACTGGCTGGCACATGGGGCTCTGTTTCTGAGGGGTACACTTCCCTTTGGCAGAGGAAGCAGCTTTGCCACCTAAGCATTCAGGTCAGGTAGCAGACCTAGACACTCCAAACTGCAGGCACAAATCCTCACCCTATGACTCATGCTCCGAGGACAGCAGGCAGACCAACAGTCATTAAGGCAGTTTCCGTAAGATAATTACACCATGGAGAAATCGGGACCACAAAAGTACTTAGCTTTAATGCTCACTCAACTGTGTGTGCCATCTCTCCTGGCTCCAGAGAGCTCCCTCCTTGCTTCTGAACAGTGACTGCAACACTGCACACAGCCAAGTGACGCCATCCCAAAAGAGATGGCGATGGAAAGTAGCAACGCACGAAAAATAAGCCTTGGAAGAAAAACTGCCTTTCTGTTGAGTTGCTTTTATCTTTGTTGAGTTGGCATTTTCCAGCAGAATTTTTTTTTTCCATCAGTTAATCATTTTTGTGACAGAACTTCTGCCAGTTGTTCTAGAGAGGAATAGCCAGGGTAGGTAGCAGGGCTACCATCTTTCTGTGTGCATTTACTGTGGCTTTCACAATGCTAAAGACAACAGATCCCAGTTAGGAATAGGAGGTAGGAGAACTTACGTGCCATTTCCACCATGGGTTTGTGCATCTCCACCTCTGAGAGGCAAACCACGGCTCTTTCCACAATGTGACAATTCTGGGAAATGCCAACAGGACCATTATGGAAAAGGTTATATTCTCTGGTTGTATTTGGAAGTTTAGTTCTTTGTCTCCAGAGAATTTCATTGCTGAAGCCACCAAAGACCAAAGAAATCTCCCTGGTTAATGGAGTGCTTTCACGGGCTTTCCAGTTTGAGAGCAAGAAGGAAACATTTGTGGCACCCCACACTTATTGATCCCCCACTGTTCTTAGATGATGCTGAAAGACACTGGAATTTTTTGATAAATTAGGTGCAATAAACTGAAGCAGTTTTCCTGTGTGTGCACAGATAAGGACAGAAATCAAACCCCTCCGATGGTGACAGTGAGTATTACTCCAGTGGGAAAGGCAAGATGCCAACTTTCGTATGCCAGCCACACATGTAATTGGACACATGACTCTTACACATCTCACAGGCACATCTTCAATGGAGATGTGCCCACATAGAGCCAGATGCATTGGCTTCTAACTTCTGTTTTGAGGGTAAAAATATTTGGAAATTATGAATAGAGTAAGGACAGGAATGTGAGCTTTCTGTAGATCTTCCACTGAACACGAGCTTCTGATTTAAGAAATCATAGGTAACTCTGATTCCTCCCTCCAGCACCCCTGTTGCCATCTGAAAAGTGGCACATCTGCCAGGGTAATGAAGACAAACTATTCAGGCAGTAAAGGGGGATGATTACACCTTCAATCCCACTGTAAGTTCAACTGGCTCCCTTAATTAAGCACAGATTTGACATCAACAAAATAATGGGCTAGTCTATTATCAATATCATCATGACAGGATGAGTATGATCAAGGTTGCAAGGCTCTGAGAGGTTCTCTGATGCTCACAGAGTGCAGCATGGACTTGCAGATCATTTGCACACATGTAAGGGATATGTACGTACAGAAGCTTTTTGTAAGAACCGTAAGGACACCCTTGGTTAATGACATAGTGTTCAATCTTGCCACACTTCTTTATAGATCCAGGATAGAAAAGTACACCCTTCCCCCTTCAGTGCTCATTGCTAGAGGCACCGTGATAATCAGACTAATCTTGGGACCAATTTTCAGCTCCCAAACAGCTCAGTAAACTAAAATGCTTAGGCAATTTATTCTCTGTATATTGTCAGCTAGGTAACACTTGATTTCTCATTCCATGACTGAATTTTATTGTTTTAAGCTGAAATCCAGCATGTGTGCTTCCAACAGATTATCTCCATAATCACTTCCTTTTTGCTATGGAAATGATCTGAAAATTGTTCTTTGATATGAGAGAAGAGTTCACAAGGCCACACAGTACAAAACCTAGAATCGTGCAATTATCATTTGTAAAGGGAAACTGTTATCAAAGTAACTGCAGGGGACACCTCCAGGACTCCTCTTAGAGTCAGGAAATTTGAAACATATATTTCTCTAACATGAATTTCACTCCAAACCCTGCTGAATAATTCATGAGAGCTGATTTAATGTTGTAGTTATATCTGGCTCTCAGGACGGAGACCGGGGGCTTCTGCAGCAGATGTAGGATATTGCCATTTCCTTTGGGCTTGGAGAAATGGAGTTAGGGCCCCATCGGGAGGGTTTGGTACTTGATTTGGAAAAGTACCTCCTCTGTGATGGACAAGTTGGCAGGAAAAGGTTAGGGTGGAAGCCACTGCCATACTCGCTGCGTCTCAGTGCTGCCTGCCAGGGAGGCAAGAAGGTGATGGGAAGCAGGAGCACCCACTCCCCTGGCTCTACTTTGCTCCACCAGTGCTAGAGGCAACCAGAACTATGGCCTCTATTTTTCCTGAGCAGCATCAAATTATCTACACCAAGGAATAACAGATGTTACCTGTTCTTTAAAGAAAGAAGCAACCTTAAGAGGAGAAATCACCGTTTTGCTATTCGTTTGGTAAATGAGAGGAACTATAAATCGCTGGGAAATGGTGGTTTACAAAGTGCCCAATGGAAGACTTACAGTTTGGCGTGTGGCCAATATCCAGGGGGTGACTCTGGTTCTATCACTTAGTGGGTCTGCAGGCAGGCAAATTTTCTGAAGGGATGCTCACTGCTCGCAGTCTCTGCTCTTTCCCTACCTAGGGTAAATTGGAGAATTATGTCTATGAGGTGCACCCATCTTTCCCACCAAGCAAAGCTGGCTTCCAGGACCTCAGGATTTCACACCACGGGGTATGTTAGAATTATCCAGTACACACATTCACATAATGCAGCGTAACATGAAGACTACTACGTTCAAAATGACATTTGATATTGCTGGAATTTTGGAAGAGAACACGGGAAATGGAAAATAACCATTTTATAGTGCTTATCAGCATTTCATCCCAAAGCACTTTTCTAATGCCAAGTTTTACCTCCTTTGACAGACAGCAAAACTATGTGTTGCACATATGTATTTTTACCAAGGTCAGAGAGTGGCAAAATGCTCAGGTTTTGATGATTCTCGGCCTCAGCCCCTGGCTCAAGGCCAAATTCATCCTCAGTAAGAACGCACTGCTTGTTCACAGAGCTGTGCTGCTAAGCCACTGTACAGCACCGAGCAGAACCGTGTCTGTTTTCCATAATACAAGCTATGATGCTGTCACTGATAAATCAGGTATAAAACCGAGATTAGCTGTGATACAAAACTCAAGACAGTTCTGTCCTTTGCGATATCCTTTGGCTGAAATGAACAAACTTGAATACATGGTAATTATTCGTGTATTACGCAACATTTTAGATTTAAATAGAGTCGTCATGCGTGGTTATTAACTCACAGATATTCAAAACCCAAAAAACTGCCTTTAAGAGCACTTGAGGACATGGGGAAAATACACAACTATAATGTGAGATTTGGCCCTAATATGCCTTGCTCTAAAGCCTCTGTATTTTTCAAATTTTAGTAACTGCCTAATGCTATAGATGACACCTACTGGGCAAAAGAAGGCCTGGCAGATCCAGCATGCCACAGCCTTCTGAATGCTTGGTTATGTCCCCAAAATTCTGACAAGAACAAATAATCTTGATGCAGCACAATAAGGTCTTGTTGCATCTGTTACACAAGGAGGCAACACATAGCTGTTGAAAGGATGGCCAAACCCTCAACTAGCAACTAGAACTTTCAGGATAAAAAGAGGCTTTGTGCTTGCAGAGAAGGGGGTGGCTAAATTGTTCTCCAGAGATGATTAGTTTTATTGAAGTCCCTCTATTTCTGTGGTTCTGTGCAGAAGCAGGAAGATCAGAACCTTAGGGAAAATACTGCTTACCTTTCTCATACCATTGGTTAAATTGCTTCTGCTTTGCAGGCAAATATGATGATAACTTCATTACACCAACCCACTACTAATCAGTGTTAAACAATGAAAGAGTAGTGCTTTAGAGTTCATAAAATACAAGCAATATTAATGGCACAGTCAGAAAGGAAACACAGCCTTTTAGCTAATTATTCACATTGAGACTAAGAACAGACTTTAAAGGCATTCAAATGGCATTAGGTATGTTACCCAAGTTGCTGTTGTTATTGCTTTGTAGAGAAATCAATTTGAAGAACAAATTTCTATTAACTTAACTGCAAAAGCATGCAGCCCAAACATCAGGAGTACTCTTCTGCATAAAACGACACTTAAATATAGGGAAAAGTAGTTCTAGAAATTTTGGTATCTTAAAAATCAATTCCATCTTTATTAACTTATTACAGAAATCTCTAACAAACTTGTATTCAAATAATAATATTAATAATAGAAAACTGTACAGTCAGGAGTGGTCCAGAACTTAGTTCCGCATGGTCCCGGTAAATAATGTCATATAGTGAGGTGTTCAGATCCTTAAACAAATAACAGCATCACCTACTGTCACAATTGTTGATTTTTTTAATGTATCAGAACTGCTGAAGTTTAATAAGGGCTTTCACTTTAACCTATCGTATTTAACCTGTACATGTTCTCTTATGAGAGGAGAATATATGCAACAGAGTATTTCCCTCAACATCTTTGGTACTTGGAAAGGTATAGAATTGAAAATGTCTTTTGCAGGAACTGCTCTGGCAGTTGAGATGCTCAGACCTTTCCTTCAGGCAGCAAAACTTCATTTCCCTTTCTGGGAGCATTAAGGTAAGATCTCACCAGGCACTGTTCGGGAGTTGAATATATTCATGTAGAAATCTATTAGTAGTTCAGTGAAGAGATTCAGAGGCACCAGAGCACTCAGAGAGGCTGTTCCTTTAGATGGCCAGATCAAATTCAAGCCAAAGACACAGGCCAGGCTGGATGCTGTCATTCTGTTATATATGCTCTCCTGTGAAACCTGAAAAACATAAACATAAATTAGTATATGTAGGCACACACCCTGTGACTGAGAGACAAAAGACCCTAGCGTATCAAGAATGAGCCAGTGATGAGCATAGATGCTAACCACAGGTACATCACTAGCTTCTTAACTGCCTGAGGACTGACCATGCAGCTGAGAGGTAATGGGGCCACCGGGGTCTGTATCCCTCAAGTACAAGAAAAGATGTCAGTAAGTCAAGTAAAAAGCCTGCACTGCCTCCTTATGCTAGGAAAATTAATTGTGTTGGGTTTTCTATATGGAATTTGTTGTTAGTTCTGCTGGAGGGCAGGGAAGAATAGCAGAAACAGCTATTCCATCTGCCTGTGCTATGTCATTTACAGAATAAAACTCCAGAATTCTGAAATTGTTTGCAAAGATTTAGAAGTATTTTATTTTTTTCCCCACTGATGCATGACTTTCACTTCCAAGTACCTCCACATCCCCCTAGTCCCCTGTCACAATGGAGGTGAAAATGGAATGTAGGAAAGACATGCAGCACTGAACTCTGCCCTCTATCTGGGTGATGTGTCCTAAACTAGGTAGCAGAAATAATTTTCTTCCCTGTATAAAGTTGTCAGGGCATTTGTGCATGTTTTGCCTCTCCTGCACTGCATGGTTGGTATCTAAAGCCCAGTACGGTCTGGGTGACCTGTTACTGCAAAGGGCCAGCAATTTCAATGTGCTTTCATTCTTCCTGACATTCCTCCTGACATCCTCCTTGACTATTAGATGGATAAAGAATGGGTTGAATGGTCATAGCCAGAAGATTGTTGTCAATGTCTCTATACCCAGGTAGAGGCCAGTCATGAGTGGTGTCCTCCAGGGATGTCTTGGGACCAGTGCTCTTCAACATCTTTATCAATAAGATAGACAGTGGGATTGAGTGAACCCTCTGCAAATTTGCTGATGACACCAAGCTGAGTAGTACAGCTGACACAATGAAAGGGAGGGATATCATCCAAAGGCAGCTGGACACACTCAAAAAGCAGGCACACAAGAATCTAATGACATTTAACAAGGCCAATTGCAAGGTGCTGCACTTGGATCAAGGCAATCCCAGATATAAGTACAGACTGGGAGAAGGACTCCTAGAGAGCAGCCCTGCAGAGAAGGACTTGAGGGTCCTGATGGATGAAAAGCTGGACAAGAGCCAGCAGTGTGGTCTTGCAGCCCAGAAGGCCAACAGCGTCCTGGGCTGCATCAAAAGACGAGTGAACAACAGGAAGAGGGAGGTGATTGTCACCCTCTCTCTGGCCTTGTGAAGCCCCATCTGGAGTACTGTGTCCAAGCCTGCTGTTCCCAGTATAGGAAGGATGCAGAGCTGTGGGAGCAGACCCAGAGGAAGGCCATGAAGATGATCAGAAGGCTGGAGAACCTCTCCTATGAAGAAAGGTTGAGGGAACTGGGCTTTTTTAACTTGGAGAAGAGAAGACTCCAGGGAGACCTTATTGTGGCCCTTCAGTACTTGAAGGGAGATTACAAGAAGGAGGGGAAACAACTTTTTCCAGGATCTGATAGTGGTAGGACAAAGGGGCATTACTTAAAACTAAAAGAGGGGAAAATTAGGTTAAGATGTTAGGAAGAATTTTTTTACTCAGAGGGCGGTGAGGTGCTTGAACAGGTTGACCAGAGAGGCTGTGGATGCCCCATCTCTGGAGGCACTCAAGGCCAGATTGGATGGGATCCTGGCAGCCTGATCTAGTGGCTGGCAAACCTGCCCAGAGCAGGAGAGTTGCAACTAGATGATCTTTAAGGTCCTCTCCTCTAAGGTCTAAGCTACTCCATGATTCTACGACATAAGTAATTCAGCCAGTTATTCCCAGGCTGATGGCTGCAGTTGTTCATCAGCAATAAGAATACGAAGAATATAAGAATAAGAAAACCATTGACAGTCTGTAACTGTAATATGGTCTAAACTGTGATGTACAGGTTGCTCTGAAGTCATCACCCTGGAATAGAATGGGGAAGTATCAGTTAAATATCAGTATCAGTTAAATATAGTATCAGTTCAGTTAAATATATTATCAGTATCAGTTAAATATAGTATCAGTTTGCACTCTACAACTTCCTGAAGGGAGGTTGTGATGAGGAGAGGTTTGGCCTCTTCTCCCAGGCAACAAACAGGACCCGAGGAAATGGCCGCAAGTTGAACCAGAGGAGGTTTAGGTTAGACATGAGGAAAAACTTTTTCTCTCAGGGAGTGGTCAGGCACTGGAATGGCCTGCCGAGGGAGGTTGTGCAGTAACCGTCCCTGGCAGTGTTCAAGAGGTGCCTGGATGAGGAGCTACGAGATATGGTTTGGTAGCTTGTGGCAGCAACGGTAATGGGAGGACGGTTGGACTAGATGATCTTGCAGGTCGTTTCCAACCTTGTGATTCTATGATTCTATGAAATATTCCTGTGTACTACAATTTCAAGTGGAACAGGAAAGCAAAAAACTGTGCTTCTCAGCATCTCTCCATTTCTGGCTTTTCCAAAGGGTCTCCTGAAAAGAAAGCTTAGTAGTATTATGGAAAGTCTGATGGCACAAGAGGAAAAAGCTAAGGAATTGTACAATCATGTGAGCAGATATATAAACTGCAGTTTCCCTCTACTCAGTAACACAGGTTTTGTTTCCCTCTGTCTCCGGCTCCTCGGTGTTCTACCTAGCAAGAAGCCTGCTTGGTCAGCCATGACGGGATATAAAATCCTATAGACATGCATGCAGAATGCTTTTTTTTTCCTTATGAGACATGAAAAACACATATGTGCCAAAAGGTTAGCATTTTCTTCCTAACCAAATTATTTTTTTCCAGTAAGAGGTATTATTTTTCCTTCCAATCTTTGCCTTAACCACCTAGGCCATTAGAGATACCACAGTGCTACAAATATTAAAGGATTCAATTGATTTTAAGGTCATGAAGCAGGGCTGGATAAAGGAAGGGAGTTTTAATAAGGACATACTGTTGCCATAATCACCTTTTTAGAAGATTGAGTTCACAATGTGAGAATAAGGGTCATCAGATTAAACAGCGATGCCTGCTCCATGACCTTATGCAAAACCCACATCATTCTCTCTTAAGTATGACCCATGTAGAGCTTGCTGACCTTCACGTAGTGCTCTCAACACACTATTTAACTATACAGAAAAAAAACCCAGCAAGCTACTTTCATTCATTTAATGTGCTTCAGATGAGATCAGCTCAAAGAAGAGTTCATTGTACTACAGCAATGTAGCAAACACTAAACTGCTACCAAAGTAACTGATAAGGGAAAATAATAAGGACAATGATAATCATTCTGTTAACAAGGAGATACAGACATAAATATAATCCTGATGAAAATGGCCTTTGAATAGAGCTAAATGTGATAAGGTTAAGAACTGGTGTTTTGGCTCTAAGGTCAAGTGACCCATCCTGGCTACATCCGTAGAGGGTAATGTTGTGCCGAGCAGCCTCTATGACTTAGAACAAATTATTTTTGACATTTATTTCACTAGGAAGTCTCAAAAATAATGTGAGAGCTCTGCTGCAGCCCCTCACATCGGTGTTTTTTATAGCATGAAAACAAATACATTTCCTGCATACCCTAGGGGAGGTACTTTAAGTATAGATAAGGCGAGTACCTTTGATAGCACAAAAGCAATTTGTATAGTACTGGGGGGCAGAAAAAGGTGGAAGGAGCCACACCTGTTGCAGTTGTGTTTCCCCTGGTTTATAGGGGGTGTTCCCTGGCACACTATCCCGCTGGCTGTGTGCAGGCGCCGTCTTGGAGTGCTAGCTGAAATACATTCAGCTCAAACTAGCTGTTTCCTTCAAATGCCAGTTCTTCAGTGCAAAGCAACAGCAGTGCAACTTGCTGATAGAACTAGTTTTATTTTTAATTCTCAGTCAGCTGTCACAAAGAATATTTCTAACCCCAAAATGAAACCACCTCTTTCAGTCCGACATCACTTCATGAACATTTTAAGGAAGCAGACAATATTGAAACAATCAACAAAAATACCCATGACACAGCCTCTCCCCTGAGAGTGAAAATACATAACATAAAATGAAACAGTGATTATATCTGAGGCAGAGCTACACTGTCTTGTCTGTGAGTCATCAATTAGCCTGACACTCAGGAATTCAAGGAAGACACTGCACGCTGTTTTATTCCAAATTGCAGAGCAATCCTTTCCTCAGCAGATTAGAGAAAAAGCGTGCAACTGAAACCTACTCTTTATGCATAATAATCTTGCTGGCTCAACAAGAACTGCAAGTAAGGAAGCCCTTTCAAAGAATGATAGAAATCCTGAGTTGGAAAGGATTCACAAGGACAATCAATTCCGGCTCCTAGCTCCACATAGGACCACTCAAAAATTCAAACCCTATACTGAGAACACAATCCAAATGCTTCTTGAACTCTGGCAGACTGAGGCCATGACCACTGCCCTGAGGAGTCTGTCCCAACAACGACCACCCTCTGGTGAACTTCTTAATATCCAGACTGACCATCTCCTGTTGCATCTCCATGCCTTTCCCTCAGGTCCTGTCACTGTCAACAGAGAGAAGGTCTGGAGCGCCTCTCCTAGGAAGAAAGGTTCAGGGAGCTGGGCTTGTTCAGCTTGGAGAAGGCTCCAGGAAGACTTCATTGCAATCCCCAAATATTTGAAGGGAGCTTATAAGCAGGAGAAAGACCAAATTTTCACATGGTCCAATAATTACAGAATGAGCAGGAATGGCTTTAAATTAAAAGAGGGGAAAATTAGATTAGATGTTAGGAAGAAATTCTTTACTCAGAGGCTGCTGAAGCGTTGGAACAGGCTGCCCAGAGAAGTTATAGATGCCCCATCCATAGAGGCATTCAAGGTCAGGTTGGATGGGGCCCTGCACAGTTTACTCTAGCAGATGGAAACCCTGTCCATGATGGTGGCTGGAACTAGAAGATCTCTAAGGTTCCTTCCAACCTAAGCAATTCCACGATTTGATGATTCTAAGAGATCAGTGTCTGCCCCTCCACTCCCCCTCTCCTGAGAAAGCTGTAGGCCACCATGAGGCCTCCCCTCAGCCTCCTTTTCTCAAGGCTGAAGAAACCAAGGGACCTCAGCCACTCCTCATACATCTTGCCCACTAAACCCTTCACCATCTTTGTAGTCCTCTTTTGGACACCCTGTAATAGTCTGATGCCCTTCTTATACTGTTGTGCCCAAAACTGCATGCAGTGCTTGAGGCGAGGCCAAATCAGTGCAGAGCAGAGCAGAGCCTGAGCAGCTAGTAGTGCTGTGCCTGATGCACCACAGGGTACAGTTGGCCCTTTTGACTGCCAGGGCACACTATTGACTCATGATCAACTAATTGACAACCAGAACCCCCAGATCCCTTTCAGCAGAGTTGCTCTCCAGTCTCTCATCACTTGTTCATAACAATGGTAATGGCTTTATCCCTCCCTGAGGGGTTCTGGCTTCAAGCTACTTCAACTCCTCCAGTACTCCAATGCCAGATTTCTTTCTCAAACATCACAATCACATCCACTCCATTGACAGCACTATCATGAGCAGTTAGTATTTTCTTCCCACACAAGACCATCCAAGATCAGCACTTTTTGGTCTCTTCTAAGTAGCTCATAGCCCAGAGATGTGCTCTAAGTAATACAAATGACATATTTAACATTTGGACTAACTCCCTAGACTCTTTCTTTGATTCCACCACAAAATTACTGTCACCACTTCAAGTGAGAACATGCTTGCTCTATCAATTTCATAAGCTAATAAAAGACAATTCTCTAAGGACCTACATTTTGTCTTTGAAGGAGCCATCTGAACATCACAGAAAAGTGTGACAAGAAAGACCTACACAGTTCCAGCTTGTTGTTCTCTTTAACTAGGACATGTATAGAAAAATTATTCAGTAGTGACAGCTTATAATGAAAATAAGTCATCTAGAAATCTTTTTCCTAGCCTTCAGATAAAATCTGCAAATTCCTATGCTAATAATTGGAAGTAAACACTGAAGATTTAGTACCACATCAACAAATGTAAAAATACGTGTCCATCATGCACAGAGTCAGCTTCCCACAGCAAAACTGTATCAGTTTTTGGATTCCACATACATTCATTCCAGCACCCTCATGGACACTACAGGAGTGACACTAATCTGCCACTATTTCACGTAATAAACTTAAATAGTGAAATGATAGAAGGTAGAAACATCCAATTACCGTACACTTTAAAATTATAAGGACATCATCACCTTTTAAATGTTGTACTCACAATCATCAACGGAATCCCAAAAAACATTTTCAGAAGAAAATTACTAGATATTAAATATCCCCCAAAACTTACTGGAAAAGCAAGTTTCTATCCCCCACTCTCTGCTAACCCTGTCAATGTGCCAACTGCTCATGTCTGCTTCATCAGGCTCAGTCATCTAAACTTTCCCAACGTGACCCATCCCCCAGCCATCTCCAAGCTTTACTGGTGCTAATTACACTTTTAAATTGGACAAGTGATTGTGATAAAACACTAATTCAAAGCAATTCAGAGCCTTCCCCCCCAGCTTGTACTTGGCTTTAACTATGGTGCTTCAGTTTTAGATCTGAAATGTAGCTCACATGCCACAAAACCTTGTTTATGTTTTTCTGGTTGCTCCAGATTGACATTTTGAATTTGGCAGAGTTTTGCAATAGCTGCTTGAGGCAAGCCAGCCACCATTCTTCTTCATCAGGCATGAATAAATGGACAGAAAGACACAGTAAAGAAGGAATTGTCTAAATATAGAGATGGGGAACATATGAGCTGTTCTGCCCCTCACTTCTAGTTGCCTGATTTTGCCTACAGACCTCAGTTCATGTTGGAGCTGCAGATCCCTCTCTAGCAGCCACATGCACTGCAAAGTGGAGACAACACAGACCTTTCACAGCATGCTGGGCTCATTAGTGGCAAAATAACTGCCAGTCTAAGGTTAAGAAGTATGGACCTATTCTTAAAATGCAAGTCTTTTACTTCTGTAGAAGTTGCACTGTCTTGCTGTAATGACCCTGGAGTAGAAAGAGGCGTTTCATTCAGTTGGGGGGCTGAGACTGCAGAGAAAATACTGCTGTTTTTTTTCCTTCTTCCACTAGCCTGTATCAAACTTACAGTATTCAAAACCTACATCCAGTGACTACAATTTATTCCACTTCATGAAATTACCACAAGTATCTCTAGCACTACTCAAGGTTGAGCTCATGGAAGAATTAAATTGGCTCATGTATGTAAGAAGGTTGATGCTTGCAGGTAACAACTAGGATTAGTAGTAGAGCAGTCCACATTTGAATTGTGTCAGCTTATGCAGCACACTAATCTGCAGTGAATAGAAATCTCCGGCTTCGAGATTGCTTCGCATTCCCTTGACCTTTCTGCATGCAAATATTCCCAAAGACATTAAAGATGAAAAGCTATGGATCAGGAAAAATTGCAGAGCTGAGCACTAACATCAATTTGACGTGTTGCCTTATATAACTAGGAACACTCAAAAATAATGCTATGTTCTGTTGCCCAATTAGAGAAAACACTATGTCGTACTTTTGCACACCTCATTAACATCTCAAGTGCTCAGCTCTTAAGAAATGCATCGAGATGGTCCATCTATTACTGGAACAAAGTCACTTACACAATTCATAATACTGAGGAGATATATCAGTTGCTAAAATAATAGCAAATGACATGAGGATTTTCTTAACAGCATTAGAGTTCAGCTAAGGAACAGCAAATGAACATGTGGGTATTACAACAACCTTGCAAGTGCTGTCTGTGCAAGGGTCATATCAACGTGTTTCCTTTGATCTTGCTTTTCTGTAATGGTTCAGTACAAAAAAAGGATTAAATATCCTTCTTTTTGAAATATGCTAATGGCTAGAATATGGCAAACATAGTTGTAACCCAATAACAATTAATGAGGGGGAAAATAAATGTCATTCCATATCTGTCATTACTTTGATGGGCTCTTAAGTCTTCTGAAGGCTAGATCCTTTTATTTAGACATCAGCTAAACCAGGATTCTCAATTTTAGGTACCTGGGCTTGAAAAATGCAATTTGAAAACGGTAATACATTGAATAAGGTGGGAGGGAGGAAAAATTACACTCCTATTACTGTCTTTTCCTGCACATAAACTGGCAACAACAGGATATTATTAGGATGACTGCAGAATAACTATAATTGAGGTTCCCCAAACTCTCACACTTGTTGGAATATGAAAAACAAGTTAAAAAATAATTCATTTATTCTGAAGTACACCAAAATGCTGCAAAAGGGCATGATTAAATATTTTTGTTCGAGAATGTACTAAGTTACAGAATTAAAGGATATTTTAAATAGGAAAATGTTGCTTTTAAAGTAAAATATGAAATATTTTGCTGATTACTTTCCTAAAGGTCACCAATATTTTTTATAATTTTCTGAAGTGACACAAATATATACTTCATGTTTTAGGTGCCAAAACTTACACTTTGGGAAAAAATTCATTTTATGTACTTTTTCTGCAGCGCTAAAAGTTACACAACTACTATTTTTGGTACTTTTCCCTCCAAAATAGGAAAAAAAGTCACTAAAACATACATTAGTGAATGGGTAATGGAGGAGAGCGGACTTTTAAATATTCCAGTGAAGGCACAGTTTCATTTAAATTCACACAGTAGTATCTCTTACGTGTAAAGAATTTCATGGTGACTGTATGGCTGAGACCATTATTTAGCACCAAGCTTTATTAGATTTAAAGAAATGATTGGCTCTACTTTTGGAATTTTTTCCTATATACTCACCATATGGAGAAAGCATATCAGATATTTCAGAACAATGTAATTGTGTTCAGGAAGTCCTTGAATGATTTGTTTACATCTGGTTACTCTTAAACAGCTCTCCACACCTGCAATATCAAAGTCAGTCTTAATTTAACCCAAAAGCATCAACATATTACCAGAAACAACACCTTATTTATACCAGCAGGAATTACTTCGGCTATTTGTCTGTAGAACTGACCACAAAAATTACCTTTATCAATGTCTATTCCCATGATAGTAGATTAGGCTGTCTCTTAGGATAAGCCTATTGTATTCAGTATTCTCATATATATGGCTAAAACTAAATTCCAGAATATTTTCCCCACTCAGTGAAATAGCCAAGGTCCTGTTTTGAATCCCATTATCTCTTCGTGCCTTGTATCCAGATGTCTACTTTTTATACCTTGGTTTTATTCTTGCTGAGACTCGGTTCTGCAAAGCTCTCATTTGGCACTCTACTAGCTCCAGACACACTCCTGTGATTCTGCAGGAAACTTTTCTTTCTTGGACAAAGATTTATGAGACGGACGTTTGGGTGAGTAAGAATTTTCTAGAGATGAGCCAAAGCAGATTCATTAACACATTTCTACAGATGGGCAGAACTGGAACCAGACCCCAGACTCACTGAGACAGTCTGGGTAAGAATTAATGCTAGCACTGGAATACCCTTTGAACATTGTTCCAAATGATTTTTTTTTTAATTATTTTTGCTGGAATATTTTAATAAATTTAGTACTGGAAGTTTAACACCTAGCTGGAAAAAGGACTCACGATTACAGTCATATCTGACCTAATCAGCTCATTTGTGCTAATGTTTTTTCTACATTTGTTCCATTTTTCTCTCTCTCCCTGACGTAGCTAGAGATTCATATAAGTATGTCTGCAGGCACAAAATTCCAGCATGTTAGAAGTTCCCTTAAGCTTTGATTTAAATACATGAAGCTATGCCCCGGTGAGCTGTGTTGATATTTTTACTACTGCAGAGCTATCAGTTCCAGTAAGACAAAACATGCGAGTCACAAGAATTTTTTTGTCAGCCTTCTGCAGGGTAAATAACTCAGGAAGTGCAGCAATACTGGGCAAAGGAACTCATTAGCAGCACTCACAGCCCTATAAGAAGTTCTTTGAAAACTACAAGCTTCAAGTTTCTATTCTTCAGTCACTCAGCTAATTTATTTCCCAGCTCCTGTCAATAACTCCTGTAAAAATGTTTCAGGTGAGACCCTAAAGAGAAAAGCTTCACTATAATTCCAAAGTATTGTAAAGCAGTGGTAGTGTATTTCTGGTTAAGAGATATAATAGATACATCACACACTGCTTTCCAGAAGTCAGAATGAGAATTTTCAAATCATCCCAAGACAGCTGTCTGCGTTCACACCTCTTCAAAGCTCCCTTCTGCACTGTATTCACAGAGAATATAACTTTGCTGCAGTCCAGAATGGCTCTCAGGCTTAGCATCTTTAAGAAGTAGGATGTCACCATAGTATCAAGAAACGATAGTGGACATCACACTGCATAACAAAAAAGCCCAAGGAGAAATTCTCTTTAACTGCATCTTTCAAAAACATGCTTCGGCAACATTCAAAACACTGATAAACAAAAATAACATGGACTGAAAGCTTCATAGTTATTTTTCCATGCAAAAATCTCAGCATTACTAGGACAATGCTTTGCTCTCAGATTCTTTTCAGATGTTTTCTTTTTTCAATTAGCTCTAGCGAAAAGTAGCTTAGTGTACAGAAAGACAGAAGATTAATTCAGTAAAAATGATCATTCCCCTGTCCCTTTTCCAAACTTCATCTATTCTTTACACTGTTCTGAATGACTATCCTTATTCCCTCAGTTTCTACAACCAACCTGTGAAGAGGCTTAATTTTTTTTAACAAGCTGAGACAGTTACTCTGTAGATAGATGAATCTTTGATTTTAATGACTTTTGACAAAATACTTCATATGTGTGAATGCACCTGATTATGCCTTCCATAACTCTTTAGCCTTCAGGGTAATTTCGGCTATATTTGATAAAAGAGGTTGGGGGTCCCAAATACAGAAGGCATTCTTTTAATTCTTGCAGATAGTTACCAAACTTTTAATCACTGCATATTTGCATTTGTAATTCCTATATGACAAAGTAGTATTCAAAATGGCAATAATATTCATAAAAATTTTGGACATTTCTTGTTTGAGCAACTTGTGCTTTGGAAAAAGATCTTTCCAATTTACTGCAGGGTTCACAGCTCTGCCCCACAAAAGCTGTAAGAAAAGTAATTTCAAAACTGGGACTTTTTTTGTGTGTGTGTAAAAGCAGATTTTTATTCTTCCCACACTGCCAGCAGGGAGAATTGATTGAAAAGAAAAGAGAGGAGAACAGTGTCCAAAGGACTGATTTTTCAAGTTGCTTTTTTATAGAAGATAGACTTCTGGTATTGTGCTATCTGTCATCCATCTGCTGGTAGCCACTAACATTTAAACTGTTGGGACAATTAGATCAGATTTGATAGAGGAGTAGATCAATGTCTATTACATGCCTACGCATTTTGTGGAATTAGGTAACTAGGTAGAGAGGGCAGGTCATAAAGATGCCCCGACCATGAAAAAATGCTGCAGCGTGATATCAGTTGTCTTTAGGCATTAGAGAAGGCAAAAGAAAGCTCATGCTTGAGATGGAAATCCGTGGGAATCCAGGCTTCATTAGCTCTGCTAGTCACAGGGCTATTTGTTCTTACATCCCTTCGAATGCACAAACAGAGTGAATAAACACCGAGAGTGAACATTGGCAGTGTAAATACAGGGAATACAAGAAGAATGATAGAGAAGATAACAACTTATTTACCATAGTTATAATAGAGTCTGTAACATCTACAAGAACATTATCTAACAATATGTGTTTGTACTTTTGTACTGAAGGTTAAGCCAAAGCCCAAAAAAGAACAGTGAAGATGCCAGTTGCCTTGTATATCCAGTATAGAGCTACATGTCAGCTTTCTGAGCCTTCATGATACTCAGCAAAACAGCAGAGATTCTGACTCCCATGTTTCAAGCTCCTTGACAAGATACTTTATCCACCTCTTCTGGGTGGAATCCCACCTTGTACTAGTACAGATTATGTCACTGTCCATTAATCACTGCAGTGAAGGCACTAATACAGTTATATACCCACAACTGAGCCATGGTTAGCAAACAGCAGTGAATTAGCAAGGTTCAGTTTAATTAGCTGTATAAATTTTCCTAAAACTGGATTAATACTCACTCATAATTCCAACGATAGGATCATAACACTCAAAGGTTAGCAATGGCTGAGGAAGTTCCCTAAGGAAAGTCTTTAGGATAACAGCAGGAATATGGATATCATGATAGTCATCAAAATTTACAGGCTTGCCTAAAAGGAGGAAAAAAAGAGGTGTGTTCAATCAGATGTTTTACTTATTCTCTAAACTACCGTACAAAAAACTGTTTCACACCACAATTAGATAACTCACTGGCTTTCCAGAAGCTGGTAACTCCTACAATTTTCCCTTCATATTTTTCAAAGCATTATTAATCTTGCTGTAAGTGACCCTCTCCGTAAACGCGTACCATAAAATTACTTCGTGCGGAAGTCGCTGACTTTCAAAATGACTTCATTACATTTCATACATTTTTATGTAAAATTGTACACCTTTGCCATAGCCATGGAAGAACACCAGAGGCAAAATGACACAAAGGCACTATACGTGGCATTTTTAACTAACTGCACTGACTCAAACTGCACAGAAAACCTCACTTCTGACTAAAACCTCACTATTCTTCAGTTGCTACAGTTTTTGAAAACTCTGACATCAGTTGATGACCCACTATTCAGTAAGCTTTAAGCTACCTTTTGAGCTTCTGCACTAGCGTTCTTATTATGATTTTAGGTTACAAATTACTTTATGATTAATTATTAAAAAAATACCTAACTTCTCTGCTTCATCATTTGAGACAAGATCAATAAAGCCCTCATGCTGTTATTAACCTGTGGCAATTTTTATAATGGCAGCTTACCCTGATTGTAGAGCTTCTGAACATCTTTGATGGTCTGGATGCTGGCTGACCTTCTGAAGAGGCCCTCTACTTGTAGTCCTGAAAAATACAGTTAATGTCCCATCAGTAACAGATGTCACTCTTGTTTTTCTTCACAGATTCAGTTGAAAACAGAGCAGAGGAAGAAGGTTTGGGAACAAACCTGCTTGGTACAGTCATTGTACAAAACACTGTAGCAGTGCCTAAAGCATTTTCTTTAATGCCACTCATAGAAGTACTACCACCTTTACGTAAGTGTTTTACAATAAGTGTCACGTCAACGATATTCTTTTCTTCAAAAGTAGTTTTCAGTTGTGCCTAGTGACACAGAAGCAAAGATTTGGATTCTCCAGGCTGCTTATGTACCTCACCCTCACTCGGTTTATCTGCAAACAGCCACACCTGCTGTTCTGCTGTTCTAATTTAAACTCCTTAAATCCTTCAGCAAGCTGAAGAGAGTATTCGCAAAAATTTCCTGAGCTCCTGCTACTGTCAGTGGGTGAGACAAGATGTAAGCTAGGGGATGCTTTACAGCATTTTGGATTGAGGAGTCCTTACCATTGGAGGGATATTGGTCTCCCCACCTTCAAGGTACTTTCAAGCAGACCACTGCTTCTTCCACCTCTCTCTGGAGATCAATGGGACTTCAGACTCTGCTATTTTGAAATACCCAATTCTAGTCTTACTAGGCATTTCTGAAATACGCATTTCATGTCTTTGACTAACTGAAATCTGTTTTCAGCTACAGAGGAAAAATGTCAGGAAACTGCATGCAATCAAGGATTGAAATTGGATAACAGCTTCAAAGTAAGTTATTTGATTTATAATGCAAAACAGTATTGGGCCAAGAAGTTTTACTTTTTTGAGACATGCAGTGCTTCTTGCTTTTGAGTTTGGTAAAATCATCATTTCCTTCCCTGTCTCCCTCTCTGGTTTGTATTGTTTCTTCCATTTAGTAGGAAATACAATTTGGCTCACATGTAGTTTCAATTTGAGATTCCCACTGGAAGCACAGTCATCTAAAATATTAGGCTTTCTGACAAAACATAGCAAAAATAGCAGTCTCTTTGAGAAGGGTGGCAGACCACCCACTGACTTGAAGAGGCTGTCGTTTGTTTTCTTTATATGAATGTGGAAGAGCAGATGATTGACTTCTTTATTTTTTCATGCTAATCTTTCAGCAGCTAAGTAGTCAGACTGAAAGTTATGCTTGTGTATCTCAACTGAAGTATGTGCACATCTATTTGCATCATCAAGAGTTGTTATGGTGTTCAAGAAAAATCTGGAGTCATGCACTAACATACACTAATATACTAGGATAGAATCATAGAATCACCAAGGTTGAAAAAGACCTCAAAAATCATCCAGTTGAACCATCCAAATATCACCGATATTTCCCATTAACCATGTCCCTCAGTACAACATCTAAATGTTTCTTGAACACCTCCAGGGTCGGTGACTCCACCACCTCCCCGGGCAGCCTGTTCCAGAGCCTGACCACTCTGTCAGAGAAGAAGTATTTCCTAATGTCCAACCTGAATCTTCCCTGGCGCAACTTGAATCCTATTGCTAGATACTGTCATTCTTGTAAATTCACCCAGGTTGCATACAAAAGCATATTTTATACATGAAAAACTAATAAATGCAAAATTCCTTGATAAACCTCCTCCTGATAGAATGGCATTTAGCATTATTCATATGAATTCAGGTCAGTATATTAAAAGAATTGATAATGTACTGCTGAAGAAAATTTTCAGCTATGTTCCAGGGACTTTTGCAAAGAAACCCTATGTCTACTTAAAAGTGCCCCATTCACTAGAATTAGAAGCTTACCTGGAACTTATTATGGCACCTTAATTTTTTTCTGAACATGTATGTTCCTGCTTCTTAAACTCCAGTTTAAATATTAAAACTCTAGCTTATGCCTTCAAATCTGGAAGATGTATGAAATCTCATCCTACACAAGGAAGGACATGTGTGTGCTTACTAAAGGAACCTAATGGATGGTGATTATGTTCTATATGAATGACTGTTTAGCTCTCAACCAGATCATGTTCAATTGAATAAAGTTACTGCAAATGATATCACTGTAGTAAAACTGTTCCATTAGATTTATAGTGCAACCTGTCTAAAGGCATGGCTTTGGAAGTGGCAGCTCTGAACAGCTAGCTTGTCAAGACATTGCCCTCAGCAAACAACAAATGCAATAATTTTCTTATAATTTGTAGAATTTTATGTTGGCTACAAGTGGACTGCAGTTTTTCTGTAGAAACATGTCTTTCAGAAGATGGACATTATAAATGCTTAAAATTTTGTTTGCAGGAAGTGGTTTAATAGTTAATGCTTTAATCTGATGTTAGTCTCACTGTATAAACTAAAGTGTAATAAATATCCATTTTTAACATGCGTATTCCTTTATTGGCTGTGCTTTCAAGAGTCTAATTAAAGACATGAATCTCTAGTGCAGACAGCAGCTGTACTTGTCTGGTCCTGCATCCCTGCATCCTGCATCAATGTTACTGTAATGGCACATAACACTAAGCTCTTGCTGGATGTGTTGTTCGGAAATCTTTGGGAGGAGAAAACAACTATTTCCTCATGTGCAGAAATGTAGGATACAGGTGAAATTTGTGATACTTTCAGAATTAAATTTCCAGAACAGCTGAAACTGGATCAATATACTGTAATTTGTTTTACCACAGGTGGTAACAACCAAGTACCAATGCAGGTATTTCCACTCCTTACATTTGTGGATATCTGAAAGTACAACCTATTCAAGTGACATGACTAATTAAATGTAGGTTAGAGCAACAATTCTTAGAGGTAAAGAAAGATACGCTCTCTTTCTCAGGTAAAGAAACTACAACAACAACAGTCTTTTTCTTGTATAAAAACGCTTAAAACGGAAAATAATGTATTACAGTGATTTTTAAATAAAGCACAGGTAATATCCTCAGCCCCCTAGTAAACAGAGATATGAGTCATCTGCAATAATGCTACTGAAGGTGGAAATGAGCCTGTGTAGAAAGGCCTTCTGCAATTATTCTTTCTGACTTGCGTGATACATATGAACTGAGTGGGTTTCTTTTTTAAGAAGTCTGCAAGCCTGTTACTTGCTCTCAGTGCTTTCTGCACTTCAGAAGGGCCTGGCATTCGAATGACAGTGCTGCACAGCATTTCCCACATCATCTAACCCAAAGCACACTAGCATATGTTAAGTTAAGGCTAAGTGAACTGGGTCTGTTTAGCCTTGAGAAAAGAAGACTGAGGGGACCTGATCCAGGTCTATAAATATCTAAGGTGTGGGGAGCAAAGTGGCGAGGCCAGACTCTTTTCAGCGGTGTGTGGAGACAGGACAAGGGGAAACGGCCAGAAACTGGAGCACAGGAAGTTCCGCACCAGTGTGCGCAAGAACTTCTTTACGGTGAGGGTGACGGAGCACCGGACCTCCCACCCAGGGAGGTTGTGGAGTCTCCTTCTCTGGAGATATTCAAGACCCGCCTGGACGCCCACCTGTGCGACCTGGTGTAGGGAATCTGCTCTGGCAGGGGGGTTGGACTCGATGACCTCTGGAGGTCCCTTCCAACCCCTATGATTCTGTGATTCTGTGATATGCCCCCAACTGGAGTCTCCTAATAAGGGATGGGAAAGGGAAAAGGGACCTGAAGCCTCTTATCAGTGACTCAACTGTGAAGGCTAAGTACTCAGCCTGACACACAACCAGGACATACATTTGCCAACCCTGGCTCCGGCTCCTCCTGTTCAACCAATAGCGGGGAAAAATCAGCCCATGGTACTACCATAATTAAGCACTGTTTAGCACTAGGTGCCCTCACTAAAGTGCAATTAATCACGTTGTCTTCTTTTTCGCAGATGAAATTCTTGTCAGAGCCACCAGCGTTAAAGGATTAGGAAACAAAATCGACTGAAGACAATCCTGGTCATTGCAACTTTAACACATACTTTTTCATCCTTTCAAGAACGTGTTTTGACTTAGATGACTCAAAATTACATTAGTAGTATTCTTCAATCAAATTGTATTTACAGCCCAATTCATATCAGCTACCTCTTTATTTTGGTTGAAATATTTTTTTTTCTGTGTTCAAGTTGAACTATTTTGCCATTAAAGGCACGGGTAACCAATTCCATGGAGAATACAAAAATCAGACTAACAATCAGACTAGCAGTGCTTGCCAGACCACTGCTAGCTGATGACTGGCATTAACAGCAGTTCTGATAAACACGCAGCTGCACATCACTCAAATATTCCATCAATGCTGCAGACCTGCTATTGAGATAACACAAACTGCTCCATGCCCCTTGTGCATAAAAACAGATAAATAGATGGACGGATAGATGGACAGACAGATATAGAGATCAGTGGAATTTTGCTACCCTGCCCTAAGTACTCTGGACCAAAGTGAATAAAATTTTATTTTAGATATGAAATGCTAGAGAGAAAAATATAGTAATATGACTAGAGAAGAAGCCATCTGTATTCAATGAAAAGTGATTCTGAGATTGAGAACTTAACTGAGTAATTATTTAAATGTCAGTAATCATAAATGAAAACAGACAGGCACTTCATTCCACACTGAAATAAGATGGGTTTTACCATAGTAGACAAAATTTTACAGTGCAGTGACACAATTGTGTCACACTCTGAATTAATAAACTGTTGCTAAAAATACTTCACCCCTTTCTGCCTCCCTGATCAGTTGTTCCAAAGGAAAAACACAGAAAATCAAAACAGATAAATTAAAGCAGCACATGCTGACACATTGCTGAAAACTTGTCAAAGAAAAAGAGACGTGAAAATAGCATTCCTTTTCTTTCAATCATCTGGCATCAAAAATCTTTGTTAATTTGTCTGCTTTCACAAGAGAAACAGCAATGAATGAGCATCTGAACTCTTTCTATCCAAAACTGAGTTTGGAAATGTTTCTTTCAATTGTTGGTCCTGCCAAGTTTCAGGAAGCCTCCATCCGGATTTGGAATTAGTTTTCATCCTCATTAATGCAACTGATTCAGGCTTCTTCTTCCAAACTGCTCAATTCTAATAAGAATCCCTTTTAAAAATCAGAACTAATTTATTTCTACTATGCAAACTGACTAATATATACCATATTTTAACTGTCCATATTCTCTGTAATCTCTTAATTGTCTAAAGTGGTAGGAATTAAGAATTTTTATGTTTAAGATAAATTTGGGATATATATTTTTTAAAGCTGGAATACATCACAAGTTTTAGGAGTGGGTTACACAGTTTCCCTATACGCTGTGCAACAAATATGACCACTTGATCATGATGTCTGCAGTTTGTAAATGATTTGCACTGCAAGATGGTACAGAAATTCAAGGATAGAGGGAAAGAGAAAGTACAGTTCCAGCCCTATGGCAAAGCTGCAGCAGCAAGGATTTAGAACAGTGCATCCTTCCAAGAATCCGAAGTGTGTTTGCGTCCTTGCAGTTTTGAACAGCACAGCCTAGCCTTTGGATTTATGAATGAATATTCTCAGTTTACACTTGGCACCTCCAAACATAATTTATTTACAATGTTTGAGCATCGAAAACACAAACTGTGCTTATTACATGGTTCATTTTTATTTGATGACACATGAACCGGTCTTGAGATTTATATCATCTCCATGATCCCTAGGTAAAGACTTTCTCATGAAAACAGAAAGAGCTAAGAACTCAGAAATGTTTATGTGACCACTGTCAAGCTTTCCCAGTGTTGCATTTTTAAAAGATATTTGATTGATTACAAGAAGTGGAGGCCAGGAAGTAAACTCACTAAGCTGCGGCAATCCAAACGTATTCAGAATGTATAACTATCCATCTCTACCCATTCTGACTCACCATCAGGATGCATTCATTCATATTAAAAAACTGAACCAAAACTTGGTCCATCAGCGAGATTTGTTGTGTTTCATGAAAAGGACAAGGAGGAAAGATTAAATGCTGTTTATCACTGCTTTTGCTGTCTAACAGATAAAGGACAGCTTTAGTTGCCACCATAATCATACTATAAGACACTTACTAGTTTATTATTAAACTTCTATAGCACAGTTATTACCATTGCATTTAGGAGTCTTTGTCATCACCCAGGACTCTCCTGTGGTACTATCAGAGAACACAGAACAGAAAGTTTGTGCTGCAAAGCACTAGCAGTCGACAAAAGAGATGAGGTAAGAGAGAAAGACTCAGTAATGGGGACTACTGTGACATAATTTTCCTTTAGGGGACAGTTATCTATTTTGTTTCTATAATTTTGCAGAGCAATTCCTTCACCGTGATTTTATTGGTCTGTTCCATCACTTCTGAGCTGCTGCTGATCTCAAATGGTCTCTTCAGTTTCTATGTAATTTTCTGTGGCTGTTTCCTTATTTGCCTACTCTTGAGAACATAAACATTATCAAATTTTGCAAATTTTAGTAGTTAGCTTTGGCTTTAAATTGTTTAAAACACAAACAAGGACAGAGTTTGTACCTCTAAATGCATTGGAAATAATAATCCTACCTTTACATTTCAAACTGGTAATCTGTATTAAGCCAGTAAAAATGACAGTGTATTACCACTTCAGATAGGCTTCAGGAACATTTGTGCCCTTTGTAATCTATTTAACATCTTTATAAGGGTCAAAACAGTACAGGTTATACCCACCTTTATAATGAATCAAATAAAAAATCCCTTAAAAACTGTTCTGTGACCTCCAGACGTTGGAGTGCTTGCTCACAGAATATGGATTTTGCCATGCATCTTCACTTTTATAGTGTATCAGTAAGTCCCTTCAAACTGTGGCTCAGTTTAAGAACTAAGGGAATGTAGTGAATTGTATTAACACTGGTCTAAATAAGACCCCAAACCAACACTCGCACACCACCAAGCTTTTAATTTCTCATGACAAACTTAAATAAAGAGTATGTTAACTACTTTTCTAGAACAAAAAGACATGTAAGCAAAAGGCATGACAGGAAGTGGTGAGACACCTAACTAAGCATAAAGGAACAGCACGCATTTGAGCTCTACAGCCTCCAATGCACACAGCTGTGAGTCCCCTCTGTCCTGCCAGGATGCTGCAGGCAGCACCTGTGGCTGCAGCCACTCTCATATACCCAAGCATCATGGGCATGTAAAGGTACAGCCTCCATAGCACGGCATTACTTACATACCTGCTTACAAAAACAGTCTGCTAGAAGAGACAGCTCCCATCAGCAACTCACTTCAGCTCTAAGTACGTTGCCAAAGACACGTGGAGACATATTAACCAGAGAAAAAATGACTGCCCTGTGGCATAAACTGGGTTTGTTTGAGAAAAGGACCTGCACGCAAAGCATCAAGATCATTACCACCAAACGAATGACACCAGGTTATGAATACTTATGAATTGTTCTGACAAGAGAGTGAATATTTAATTAAGCAAAGTAATTTCTCAAGGCACAGTAGAGATAAGGTAGTACACAAAAATCTTATTTAGTGTAAGTGCAAGCCAAGCCTAAACTAGACAGATGAACAGGTTGTTTAGAGGTTGAGCAGGGAAGAAAGTCCTCTGGTTTGCTGGTTACTATGAAGATCTACTCACAGATGAGCTCTTTCAAACATATCTTGCGTTTAAGGCCTGACTAAATCATCAGCTGGCTTTTGAAATTAAGAAAACTTCTCTGTTTTGGTCCAGAAGATGACCAGCTGCAAAGGAATCTGTCTGCTAAGCTTTTGCAGTATTGGGTGACATTCTTCAAAGGTCACTCCTATTTATTTCCATGGAAACTACAACAGATACAAAGAGCACAATAACACTGTTTGATAGAGCAAGTTCTCAGCTACAAAATCAAAAACTAACCCCTGATAATTCTATGAGGATGGAAACTATGCCAAAAATGAAACGGAAAAGATAATGACAGTGAATTTCTGCCACTTCTGGAAGATGAGCTGAAGTTTTCGCTGCACTCACAGCTGCGTCTGGAGTGCAAAGAATGCTGCCAGTCAGCCTCCAGGGCTGTCAGCACCAGAACCAGCACGCACTGAGGCTGATGGCAGAACTGAGATATTCCAGATTTGGATAAAGAGTTAAAACCAGAGCAGACAGCAAGTACTACAGATACCTGCACGCTTATAAACAAGTGCAAAAAAATGCATGTCTATCACCTACTGTTAACAGCCTCGGCGTGGCAGGTACTTGGCTTTCAAGCATCGGCTGGCTGAAAATGTCAGCAAATGCTCTACCTGACAAGCCGTCTCCCTAACTGAGAAATCTGGTTAGAGGACATTTCCTTGTGATAGGGAATATGTCAGCTCACAACAAACCTATGCTTAGCTGGAAGATGCCAGAGCTGGCAGATCTGATGGCCTTCCTTCCTGGGGACACAGAAGGACAGGAAGATGGGGAAAAGTGAGACAGGCTGGCTAGCGAGCGTGAGGCTGAACTACAGATCAGTGCTCAGCATCACCATGCTACCAACTTGCACAGATGCACAAAGCAGGGCAAGGGCTTTTGTTTGGAGATATCATCACATATCCTCAGAGACTATCCTTCACAAACTTGCTGATATTGCACTGAACAGATGAAGTTTTAGCCAAAAAAAGAGGATGTCTGGAGAAAACCCAAGGATGATTACTGCTTTCAGAATAGCAAGCCTTCATCTCAGGGACATTCTGCAATGATAAGTTTGAGCCACATCTTCTCTTTAATCACAACCATGAAAGCTGAAACTTTGGTGTTTTTTTTTTTTTTTTTTAACTTGCTTTTGTTTTGTTTTTATTTTAAGTTTCTGTATTGTGCAGTAGGAATGGTGGCTTCAGAAAACTAAGCCGGGCCCAACTAATGGTGTGAAGGAAGTGTCTGATACTGTTGTAGTTGCTACGAGACAAAACATCAAGAAAAACATCAATAATAACAAGAAGTGGACCTTTTGTATTCAATCATAACAAGAAGTTACTAATGAAACTTTGGTCACCAGCAAAATACAACTCCTTTAAAATCTTCAAACAGATGCAAGGACGTGCAAGATAAGCAAACTATCCTCTCTCTCTACAGTCAGAAGTTTAAATCAGTTGACATTTTTAGTGATTAAACTTTCACTCAATTTCTCAATAATAACAGCCATGAGAAGTAGTGATATCAGTGCACGTTCATCCTTGTTTTAGCTCTCCTGACTCCCATGGATTAGTGAGTAAGAGGCATTTGCCTATTAAGATAAGCTAAATGTATGTAAGTATGATTGTTTCATAACAATCTGAAACATGAAAAAACCTGGCTTTCATCTGCAGATGGGGCATGCACTGATCCACTACACATGCTCTAATTATCCACTTACAATTATAATTACAGGGATTGTCTCAAGCTGCCAGTCACTTGCCTTCAACATTCTTAGTAGTGAACTATTTACATTCCACACATCTAACAACAATGTATTTGAAACAAGCTACACCTGGAAAGTTTTCGTCTTTCAGGTACCTGAAGCAGCATATCCAGAATATCGAAACAGTTTTATGAGCTTTAGTGGAACGCTGAATTAGGACCTAGAGGCCTTCAGTGAAGTCTTTTAGGAGCTCTTCATGTACTGCAGATCAGTAGATACCTTGAATAGCAAAACTGGCACCACTCCAATCCTTGGCCTTTGGTTGGTACAGGTATTTTGAAGATAAATCACCAATTTCAGTAGGCTAGCAGCTGGCTGTTCTGTAACACAAGGAAGCCTGTAAAAGCTATGCTCTGCTGTTTGTGAACTGAAAGCAGGTATCCACTGCAATGGATCTCCCTCTTAATCTCCTATAAGTACCATTAAGCTTCATGCAAGGTATGAAAACCAAACAAAAATAAAATGTGCAATAAAATGTTCTTATTTACTAGGGAAGGAACTAAAATATGGAGGAGCACAGTCCAGCGATGAGGGAAAGATGCTGCATAGTCTGTCCTCATTTAAACCAGAATGATCTTGCACTGGTACAAATGAAGCCAAGATTTCTCAAGAGAATCTGCAACTCAGCTGAAAAGTAATGTTTTTCTTCACATTCCTTCCTCTCTCTTATCACAAATGTGAAGCCTATTCAGTGCATGTTTTAAAAATGTTTAATACTTCTCTCTTAAGGTTCAAATAAATTCAAATCAAACTCTAGTGGCAACAGTTAAACAGAAATCAACACTGAACACATTTGAACACGTTTAAACACATTTGAAAGGAAAATGTACGTTGTTCAGAATAGCAGCTCAAGAATGCAGTTAAGGATGGGGAATACTGTGGGATGTAGGTTTGGGGTAAGCCTCTCTATGGATGACAATAACTTACTCAAACTTACTCAACATTTGTATTCTCTATTTGTGTGCTGTCAATACAAATAGTTCTTTAAACAAGGAAAACCTCAGATGAAACTGTCATATACAGCAGAAATATAGAGCTGTGAGCCTGGTTTTTGTCTTAAGAAAAATCACGTTAACCCTTAAAATTTGTTTAAACATTAACTAAAATCAATAGCATGTTAAAGACTAGTGATGTTCAATTAAAAAACAAACAAACAAAACCAACAATGCTACCTGCATCCCCACAAAAAATACCAGAACCAAACATTCTGATTTTCTTCACTTGCCTCTACTGACACATCTATTAAAAATTCACACTGTACTTTCAGAGATCATAGGAATCAATCCCAGTTTTAGCACTTAGCAGTGTTGCATCAGTCACACAGCTGTGTTATGCCCTGTTTCTTTTCTTTCACCTGTAACATAAATGCATCTAATATTTGGAGTTGGTACTGTAAGATTTAATGAACATTCATGAAACTCCAACACCTTGGAGCAGGAGGAAGAATGGAAATATTACTCTCATCACCCTCAAAATCAGGGATCAGAATGTGTAGTCACATTATATAGAAAAAAAGAATGTCAGAACTGTAGCCTTATCCCTTCCTCCCAGCCTGCTTCCCCATCCCTAAGCTGGGAACAGAGCATGCTTGCCCTACAGACAGCACCTGATGCTTCCTTCCTCCATTGTGTTGGTTGGATATGCACGAGGGAGACCACTGCATAGCCAGCAGTGCAAAGTACATACCTCTTTGCCTTGTACATGAAGGTGATTTGTGAACACGAGTTTTGAATGTTCTCATTTTAAATAAAGGTTGCTGTAAACTGTATCCCTATATATTGCAACCACAGACTTGCACTCAAAGGGTCAGTAAATGCCAGTTACAGTCTTTTGTGAAGGGAAGACTTCAGGCTTAATCTTACAAAACGCATTTTCTTCAATGAGTTCTATAAATACAAGTTCCAATTGATTTTTACTGCAAGTTCTGTTTAAAAGCCACAATATGATATAGGTTGGTGATGTCTATTTCAAGACATCCTCTTTCACTTGCTATTCCCTAATCTTTTTTTTTTTTTAACTTTTTTTTTTTAATTTTTTGTAGTGAGACAGTACTCTGATAATAAAATATTCTCTACCAATCAAAGCTCTCAAAGCAATGCACAATTGCCACCCAGATTTTCAGGATTTGAATACATCCTTCATTTTGAGGTTGCAGCAATAAACTTTGCTGAATCAGGCACTGGGGATTACATACTGCTGGCTTTGTTCTGAAAGACACATCCCTTTTTGACACAGAACTCACCTTTTCTTTTTAGATAGGACACAGTTTCCTTCATTACTGGGGGAATTAGTTCACCGCTGTTTTTGTCCTTGATGCTGTTAGAAAGACAGAAAAAAAGAAAAAGTAACGGCCTTTAAGTGGTGTTGGCAGACAAAGAATCAAACAAAAGGCAGAACAGTCTCAGGAAAAACCTTAGGGACTTTGGAAGCATGCATTTCTTTCCAAAAATCAAGGAGCCCACATCTTGGTGCCTGCGCCAAACACAACAGTCCTCCACAATTGCAAGAGGTGCAGAATGAGCAAAAGAGATTTATTCAAAGAACCATTCCTAAATGCTTTTTTTCCTGCTAGAAAAACTGTACAACCACAAAGGCAACGCATATAAAGAAGGGCTGTATGCTGCACCGAAGAGGAGCTGAAGGCAGAGTGGCAGAAAGACATTCCAGACTGAATTTGCCCCCAGTCAAGGTTGGTTTCTCTTTAGTTTCATTCCCCTGGTTGTTGTGCCCAACGATGTGGTGGTGACACAGCAGGGACAGTGCTGTCTGGATTCGATTGCACACCACTGCTGAAATGTGGTTTGAAAGCAGCTCAGAAGCAGACAAGAAAAAAGCTTGCATCGAGTGCTTTATAACAGTCTTGGGGAATGCTGCAAGTTTAGAAGCCTTTTATCATGCAGATTATTCTCTGTCCTTTCTCTCTTTTTAAGTCACAGAGTATGTATAAATAAAAGGATATTGCACTATTTATTTTGAAAGCAAAGTGATGCAGTGAGATTGAGTTTATTAATGCTTTGAATGATTCTCACAAAATTAGATTTCCTTTTCTTTCATGAGTGAGCAGCTGAGGCAAAAAATCAAACACAGCATTTTCTTCATCTAGAAAGCACAGAAAATTCTGCAATTATCTAAAACCATGTCTCTAGTAATTTCAAAAGTATAACAAAAAGACAGTATCTGTCCAGCATTTTGCTGCATTTTTATAGACATCAACAACAAAATAAAGGATGAATCTCAGATTTTAATGTAAAAAATCAAATATATTTGTGTGAAAAAATTAATGCCATATTTAAAAGGTGACCAGCTTTACTGGCGAGCGCTAAAGCACCAGCAGAAAACAGCACAAAGGCTGCATTCTGAGAGGCTGCAACTGCTGTGGTTATTCCGCAGAGTGCGCGAGGTGCTCACACAAGTTGATAAACACAGCATGCTAAACACACCTAGTGCTCCTGGCTGCGGTTGTGCCTGTGGATAGGAATGAATGAGTCTTAAGAGTTTTTCTTCTCAAGGTAGCGTGATTTCTTCTCTTTCTGCGTAGGCTTGCTTATTATTTTACTAATATAAAACAACTGATACTAACAGGACTGTATCAGATACAGTTTCATAACACTTGCATGGAATGAGCCATCAGTGATTTTATTTTGCATTTACAATATACGTAAAAATATACTTTTAAATAAATGTTACAGCAATGTCAGTCAGCATGGAGGGGTAGAGAAATTGTTGAGCGAGGGGCCCTTGGCCCTTCTACTTCATGTTTGTTTTCCTTGTGCCTAAGAAGGGAGATAGAATTATCTTAGCTTAATTTTGAGACTCCACTGAGGACGATGGTCACCCCAGGCTCACACACAGGGCTGGTGGGGGAGCTCCTCGCAAGGGAAGCATCAGGATCCTGACTTAGTCACCAACTTGCCCTGCGGTTTTACCTCTCTTACTCATAAACTGACAGGGGAATTAATACACTTCACACTATTTGGTATTCAACCACCAAGCAGTTTGATCTCATTCATCACTACAGAGGCACAGTGCTGAGCCATCAGTGCCATTATTTGTACTACTTCAAAGACCTAGACCTCCCTGCTGTTGGAAAGGGAATAAGTTGTTCCTTCAGCTGCAGAACTAACAAAGTTGATATGCTATGGATTTGTAGCCTATGTATGTCCTCTGTTTCCTCATCAAGTAGTCCTAGATCATTTTCCCTATCTCATCTCTAACTCTTACGTAGTATTTTCATTTCTTCCCCTCACCTCTTTATCTCACGTTTCCTTATAATGTTAGGAACAACTCATAATTAATAACCATCTAAACACTCACAGGTACATCAGCAAACCAAAAACAAAACAAAACTGATTTTATGCTTTAATTCCTCTCCGTCCAGCCGATGATTTCTAAAAGCTCGTAGTAGTAATATTTCTGAGTAGCAGTAGTATTTCTGAGAGCCCTGTTCCTATGTAAATTTTGTTGACAGGAGTCCATAGCTTCCCTGTAAGACATGACTAAAAATATCAATCCATTCAGAATTTTTTTCCTGCTTTTATTCAACAAAGTATCTATACCAGACACCTAACTGTATAAAATTCAATACTGCTCTGTATGTGTGTTAATAACAATTTGTGGAAACATTACTGTATCTACATCTAACAGGAACTATTTAGGAAAGAGGGATTTTCTTTAAGGTAAGCAGACATAGGAATTCCACTACAAATTACAATCCTTTTACACATCATAAGTTTGTAACAGAATAGTTTTAGTCATTTGACCAAAAACATTCTGCATATATATGCAATGCACTTGAGGAAAGTAAAAGACCAATGGCAAGAAATGAGTTTAATTTGGATAATCCTGAAGTCCGACCTTCTGTATATAAGCAATTCTCATATTTTGCCATAGTTTACAAGTAGGAGCTTCAGACCAAATGCTACAACTTGCTGTCTTTACACGTTGGCAATGCGCCATTAATTTCAATCTAAAACAGTACTGGACTAGCTGGAGTAATCACTCTCTGCTGTATCATAATAACTTGGCCAGAAGAAAGATTTATGACCTGACTTATAAGACAAAGGCCAATCTCAATCTTTCTCATTATCACAGACATCTTATGAGAGCTACTCCAAAGGCCATGAGTGTTTAGAAAAAAAAACCTCACTAACTAGGCACAGTCATTGCCTGAAATGCTACCAGGGCCATGTCTATGGCCTAGTCCTCACTACAGCATCCTCATCTTACACACAGGGACAATCAGGTGCCTGAGTGAAATTACATCCCAGCAGCAAAACCCTCCCAGACACTTTCAGGATATCAGTTCTGTCACTCCCAAAGTACCAAGCCTCTCCTGCTCCCTCTAGCTCTGATATTACCTTCAATGAGCTTAGAGCAGTCTCACATGTGCTGGTGACACTTCAGAGTGGAAAGCCAGCCTGAGTGCTACAACCATGCAGGAGTTGTGCAGCGCTCTAAGAACAGCTCTGAGACCTGTGTTGTGCTTCCCTTCTCCCTGATATCCATTTAGACCCAGGGGAGGAAAAATCTAAAAGCAGCTGTGCTGCAATGCTGTGAGCTCTCATCGCCTACAGAAGGAATGCAGCCGCCTAAGCACAGAACACATAGAATCACAGAATCACTCAGGTTGGAAAAGACCTTAAAGATCACCGAGTCCAACCAGGACCTAATCATACTACCCTAACTCTAACAACCCTCCGCTAAATCATGTCCCTGAGCACCACATCCAAACACTTTTTAAACACATCCAGGGATGGTGACTCAACCACCTCCCTGGGGAGCCTATTCCAGTGCTTAACCACCCTTTCTGTAAAGAAGTGTTTCCTAATATCCAACCTAAACTTACCCTATGTGCAGCTTGAGGACGTTTCCCCTTGTCCTGTCACCTGTCACCAGTGAGAAGAGACCAACCCAGCTCTCACTGTAAGCACCTCTCAGGTATTGGAAGAGAGCAATAAGGTCTCCCCTCAGCCTTCTTTTCCCCAGACTGAACAGCCCTAGTTCCTTCAGTCTCTCCTCATAGGGCTTATTCTCCAAGCCCTTCACAAGCCTTGTTGCCCTTCTTTGGACCTGCTCCAGCACCTCAATGTCCTTTCTGTACTGAGGTGCCCAAAACCGAACACAGTACTCGAGGTGAGGCCTCACTAATGCTGAGTATAGGGGCAGGATGACTTCCCTAGTCCTGCTCACCACACCATTCCTGATACAAGCCAGGATGCCACTGGCCTTCTTGGCCACCTGGGCACACTGCTGGCTCATATTCAGCTGACTGTTCATCAGTACACCAAGGTCCCTTTCCGTCAGGCAGCTTTCCAGCCACTCTTCTCCAAGCCCGTAGGGTTGCCTGGGGTTGTTGTGACCAAAATGCAGGACCCGACACTTGGCCCTATTGAAACTCATACAGTTAACCTTGGGCCATCGATCTAGTCTATCCAGGTCCTTCTGTAGTGCCTTTCTCCCCTCAGGCAGATCAACCCTCCCTCCCGACATGAGCCATGTGCCATGGTAGCTTCTGTACATGACTCATTTACCCTCTTGTTTGCAGCAGATCACTGTTGCCTAACAAACCTGCCCCAAAATAGAAGAGAACAGGCAATTTTTCCACAGCCCACTAATAAACAACAAGGAGGTTCAGAGGGTTACTTGCACTGCATGCAAAGTTGAAATTCCCAAGGTTGAAATGATAACCCCCAAAAAGTGTCTAAACAAGAAAAGGGTGTGGGAGACGAGGCCAATTTCAAGGTCAAATTTGGGATACCACTGAAGAAAAGCTTGCAGCAAATCAAGAGAAGAGGAAAAAATACTATAGTTTTTGTAATATGGCAGTTAAGACACATTCCTTGTGCATCAAATAATTTTGTTTCGTGTGTTCAAGTAACTACCTTAAACTTTTAGGGCAAGTTTTATTAAAATCAGTCAAAAGCCTAAATCACTTAAATGGGGACATCATCAAGACTTTAATTTGCTTGGAAGCCGTTACATTTTTATTATTGACAATTTGAGCTCATGGAACCCATTCTCAGCCTCTCTGAAGTTGCACTGATTTGATTGTTTTTGCTTTCTTACAGCTGCTCGCTCCAGAGACACCAAATAGCAACCCAGCAGATTTTTATAAATGTTTTCTAATTATTATTGTTTCTTACAAATGTGTTTCCTCATTTCAGTGTATAAATAGCAAACTGATTATTTACAGCACTTTCTCCTGCTGAGCACTAGCCTAACTGTCAGAGAGGTGAAACAAATAACTGAGCTATGATTTGTAATAATAAAACCTATGCATCATTTTTTTTTCTCTAGGAAAAAAAAAATCTAGTTTCTGCACATTTGCTGTTTTTGGCAATGTTCCATTCCCAGCACATGAAAGAGGACCTCAGGATAAAGTGTGTTTTAAAATAGAGTAGAAAATTCACTGAAAGTCACATGCAAAGATTTGTTCTGTTTTTCCAACACCTGAGAAAGCCGGAATGCTTATTTTCACAACACTGCACAATGTGGAACATACAGTTCAGCTTACTGGACCTAAGGTGACAGAAAATAATAGGGGCATTACCTCAGCTAATGTAAATCAGAGCAGCCCAGAGGTCAATGGAATTACACCTCTATCTTCCCTTTTGTGGATCCTGTCAAATAATCTGCATTTTTCTTGCCCTGTTCAGGATGGTGTGATGAACAGCTGTGCTCTATGATGGACAATGCAAACTGCTTTTAGAAATCAGGCAGTTTGAAATGAGAGATCTCTTATGCTTTCTGCTTAAGAGAGAAAGACAAAACAGAGCATTTCAGTGTACAGTATAGTCTTCTGTAACTGATTTGCATATCTGAATCATATTGCAACAATATGTTAGATTCAAGAGGGATCTATTTCAGTAAACACAATAGCAAGAGAGAATGAGTACTCTTCACTACAGAATGTGATCAGTTACTGCAGTGTCATACATTCAATGACTCATTTTTAGACTGTGGACAGTTATCACAAAAGGCCTCTACACATTGTTCTGAAGTGCCATTAAGTATTCCTGGTTGATAATCTTCCCTCTCTCCTCTTCCTCTCCTTTTCATTTTTTCCCTGCTGAGACATGCTGAGATTCAGTTTCGAATGCATTCTTCCTCTGTGGTCAAGCATGCCCAGCATGCACAAGCAGAAAGATTATGCCCAAAAGAAAAGCACCCTGAAATGTTTACGATAACAATTTAACAAGCAAAAGCTGTACAGTTGTTGCAGTTTTGTGCATTTTCCTCTGCCCTCTCTCCCCATCCATGGCAATAAATACAAAAACAAAGCATTCCCCGTCTCCCCACAAATGATATTTAATTTTAGATTTTAAAACCAATCAGAGAAAACAGAACAATGTCAACAGCTAGTCAAGGTCAGCTCTGTGTTCCGTGCTGGAGCTCAGCTGTAACCATCCTTGATTACAGAAGCAATAGGGTGCAGCAACAGAGGTTCATAGGAGCTTGCTGAACATACAGCAGAAGACGATGATTCAGCGTGGCTCGCACAGTCAATTATTAATTCTTTTTAAGTTCTGCCAATTTAGGAAACTTCACTTGTGCATTCAAGCTGTATTTTTCTCAACACCACAAGTAGAGAGTGCCCCAATTTTTTTCTTGCCTTTTTAAACACAAAATTTTACAAATGGCTTTTACAAGAAAAATCCTATTTATTTATTTTTTACTTTGACTCACAGTGCAAAGTAGTGAGAATGTATTGTGAATAGCTAATTCCTGCTGCTCTTCATTTTTTGTGTGAAAATAGCCAGGCAGAATGAACACAAACTAGTCTTGCTTTATGACCACAACACATGAGCATTCTTTGAAATGTCTGGATTTATAAAACTTAAAGCTACTGGTGAGCAAAAAGTAATTTTCATAGCGCTGCAATGGTTCTTTATCTGCTTGCTCCCTCTGCACATGAGAAGCTTGAGTTAGCAAAAGGACATAATTAACAATAAACACACAAAGTATTTTACCAACTGGTTCTTAAGTGCTTGTCAAACTGAAGCATGGTTGCCCATTAAATTATGACTGAAAAATCAAGTGTGGGCAAAACTTCCTCAGAAGAAGTGTTCTGCCTGATATGCCCACGAAGATGAACATTAGTATCAGTTGTGCTATTTTACATTTTCAAGAGAATCACATTGCTTTCAACATGAGATCAAATATTTAAATGTGTTTTGGGCCACTGAAACAGGCAGAATTTGGCACCCAGGGAAACCAGACTGGAAGCCAAAAACACCTTGGGAAGATATTCAGCCAACTGGGCAAGTCTGCTCTGTACACATAGGCACAAAGAATTAAGTCAGGACAGCACCCTTTTTTTCCATCTCCCATGCCTTAAAGAAATCCTATTGCCACTTCTTGATGATTTAACTACCTTTATTAAGCTCTTTTATTATTGTTTGAACTACTGTACTTCCCATGTAAACTTCAGGAGAACTTGGTACCAGATTCAAGTTCCAGTTGTGAAGACCAAACAAGAGAGTCCTCACAGGAGCTCACATTGATACAGGCTTCAAATACAGGTCTCTGAGTAACAAGTTACACACTTAAATTCCAAAGATCTAAATTGAAATAAAGTTGGGTTAAGATCTTTGCTCAATCACAGTGTGAACAGCTGGCATGGGATAATAAATTTCTGTGACAGCCCAGAACAGATCCCTGATCTACTGAATCTGTCTCTGTCCTGCTCTCCTAGGTAAGATTCAAACATAACATGTAGGAATACTTAGAGGTTTGAGAGAATCAGTGGCATTAATCATAACGAATGTTTCCCTTTAAAAATAGTTGCTCTAATTAAGTCAGCTCCTGCTCAAGATCCTGGGTTCCTTCACAAGTTTCTGTTAATAGGCATTTGTAAAATTGGGACCACAGGCAGATAACTATGTAATCTATCTTCCTTTCTGCATCTATAGCATGTGTTTAATCTGTGCCTACAGAGAGAGCATTGTGCATGCATCAAGCAGTAAAAACAGTGATTTGACTGCTCAGACTCCTCTCTGCACATGATTCAGAGCTCCTCTTTACAGCTTCATTTATTTCATTGCACCATGCAACAACAGCACCTTAACTCACAGAAAAGCTCTTTTAAATAAACTCTCATTTCTAAAGCTCCCTCTATTATTCTACACCTATAATAACCGGAGTACATAAAAACCAGTACACACAAATTTTTGAAACACCCTGAAAATGTCTAAAGTAGCTATCTGAAATTATGAGACACAAGTTAAGTGCCCAAGAGTGTGCTGCTATAAAGTTTTCATACACAAGATTGGAATGATCAAAAATTCTTTCTACCCAAACTCCTCATGAGTAACACAGTGGCGGCTAACTGTGGTCCAAACAACAGCATTGCCTGATGTTTTTAGAGAGGAACATTCAAAAGGATATGGGTTTCACTACTTTCCATATCCAGAAGTCATTGGGATATCACTGTCTAACATCTGATCAAAATTAGGCTTATCTAGGAGGCTTTGGATAATCTCACTCACCATCTACTGACTGCCTAATTAAAGATCATCATTCCAGAGGCGCTGAAACTGAAGAAACGTCAGGCTTATGAGTCCTAATGTTTCTTTTCTTAAACTACAGAAAAAGAAGCCCGCAAGAAATAGTCCTTTAATGGCAATAACTTTCTCTCAGTAGCATCACTGATAATACTGTTTGCACTTGACAGTACTGAAATACATGGCACGCAGCGCACATATTCCCATAAATCCATACAAAATAAAATCTCGGTAACTCTGCAGCCTTTTCAGGAAACAGAAAGAGCCTCACCTAGGAGAAGGCTTCAAACCTGTATCTTTGCTAAATACATGGGAGGTCACTGAAATTTTGCCATTACAGACTATAGAAGAGGGAACAAGTAAAAGCAATTGATTCATCAAGAGAAAAGTTAATACTTTTTTCTGGTTCAGATTTTAGAAGCTCTCAACACATATCCTCCTCTTTCCTCCATTAGCTTTACTTACCTTCTTCATAAATATGGCATATATTAATTCATTTATTTCTCATTTTGAAGTTGTAGAGGATTGCCATCCTTTTTATACTCAGGAAGGCTGAGGCATTCGAGAAGGACATTGCTTGCTGTGAGGGGTTACATAGAACTTACTGGACTTCCAGGATGGACTGGAAGCAAGAAACTGCATGCCCTGATGCCAGTAAGCAGTGCCACTTTTACAACAGAAGCAGCAGCATAAAACATTGTCCTTCTTAACGACCCAGTGGAGTCCACCTAAAAGATATCTTCTGAATTAAGGAAGTGAGTTACTCATGTCTCAAGCGTTAGGTTGGATTCTAAAGAGCTATCATAAAAGTTAATGTCATAGCAGCTCTTACACAATAGATATTGATTGTTCTAATATCAGGCCTTCCACAGAAGACTAATGTTTAACATTTAACAGGGGAAAATTATATTTTATATCTCATTTAAAGCTGAATCATTAGCACCAGATAAGCAGACCTGGGGGGTGGGAAGAAATCCAAATGTCCATGGATCAGACAGACTAAATTGTTTTTCTTGAATGTGAACATTTGCCAGCTGCTCTTGAGGAAGAAGCCATAGCAAGATAGCTTTTCATATCTTTGACAGAAATGACTTAGTTGGAAGCTAGAAGATTTTGCAGTTTTCATTGCTGTTGTTACTTTTCAGGTTTCTTCATTTCTTTGCTTTTTTTTTTTGTTGTTGTTTGCTTCTGTGTTTTGTTCTTGTTGTTTTTAGCAAAACTGCCTTTTGAAAGTATATTGCTATCCCATTCCTTGTAAATCATTTTTTATACCAGATTCTGTGCTGTAATTTACATAAACAGCTGTGAGGGCCCTTCTGTAAGAGTGATTGTATTTATTTCATAGAGCTCTGATAAGAAAAATACTTGGGCAATAAAGCAACAATATATAAAGGCTAAAGCATCCATTTTAGCTTTTTGCAGTTATTTTTGACTCTGAAGCTTTGCTAACCACCACCTCAGTAACTCCAAAACACTTCCCTATCTGCCAGCAATCATCAGCAACAGGTGAGCTTGGGAATGTCATTTATGGGCAGATTTCTTTCCATGGAGAGAAAAATTGTGCAGCAGTAGTAGCACTAACTACCCCAAAGATACTGTAAGCACGAAGACCAGGCAGGTAACAGGGACTGTAAGACCTGCCCCAAATTCATAAACGTTACTGCCTAACCCCGTAGCTCTATGGCTTTCAAAGGGAATGAGAAACTAAACATATACTAAAAAAAAAGTGTCTGCAGACTTTGTGTCTAGTGAACCTGCACATTACAGAAAGCTGCAGGATATAGAAATCTTGTATTTTAGAAATCTCATAGCTTACTATTGCAGGCTGACTCCAAATTGCTGGGTAGGTAGAGGTGGTCTTGGTGGAGGAACCTTAACCACAGGTGGCAGTTTTCCCTTGTGTTTCCCCCGAAGATTTTCATCATGTCTGTAAAAATCAAAAAGTCATTGATTTTCTGTGCATCACAGCTGACAAGTTACATATATGAATAGCTACCAGTTTTGTTTGCGATGCTGAACTCCTGACAACAGCGTATATGCTGCAGGTCTTACAGAATTTACATTTACTATAATTTAAGCAATAGGGAAGTTTTTAAGCAGTATTTGCTGAAGAATTCTTAAGTTGTTTTTTTTTTTTTTTTTTTTTTTTTTTGCTGTAGCCAATGGAGTACAGTAATAAATGTGACCAAAAAATAGGAACACTCTATAATTTAAAAGCAAAATTCAAGCCTCTTTGCTACCCAGAATACAATTCTCCTCTCTTTTGCAACCATGCAATCTAATTTATAACCTCAGAGCTCTAAAGTATTTTCAGTTATTCCCTATTTACTCAGAAGGTGTGTAAAAACCCACCTGGCATCAGTAACAGTAATAATCAAACCTTCCAGTTACTTTCATTCAGCAGTGACATAAAATCATTTCCTGTCAGTATATCAAAGCATTTCCATGTAAAGAGTAGTGTCGAAAAGACTGTTATTGATACTAATACTGGCACTTGATAATCCCAGCCCGATGTACTTCTTTATCTTTCCCTCTCACACCCCTCTTCATTACTCCTCCCTAGCACACATACACGCATCACATAAAAGTAATGGATCTGCTAACAATAGACATACCCATAAAATTCAAAATCAATTAACTCTTTGCTGACTGTGAAAGCTCTTCATAAATGGAAGTCACTTGATCCATTAGAATATGCAAGCAAAGAGGTCAGGATTGTATTTTTGCCCGTGACCATTGTGCAGTACTCATAAGCAGTAGTAACGCGTGGATTGGTTTTGTTAACACTCACACTGAGGCTGCAACTAGATGAAGAAAATGCTCCACAACTGAGATGTAGAGGTTTCAGACCTGTAGAAAACTACATAGAGCTCTCCTGTGTAAACATGTGACACACTCTAGCACGTCTTACATGGCAATGCAGATTTCAGAATTAAACCCAATCAAGCACAGAAGGTAAATTAAACTCTCAGTCACTGAAGAAATAAGATTAGATTCTGCTTGGAATACAGTGAACATAACACAAGTGTACCTGAGAAAATGTGAGACAAAGTATTTGAAACTTGCCACGTACCGGATGACTTCTTGAGGAATATTAAGCTGGTCATATTTGAGATGTTCTCTCAGGTCGCTTAAATAGTTCAGGTAGGTGACTTTTTTCCCAAACTTATGGCTAAAAAAATTGCAAAGAAGTATAAAAATCAGCATGGGAGAAGCATTTATGAAGGCTTTAGTTTCCGTTACAAAAACGTAAGTGCTGATGCAACTCAAAATTAGACTGTAATTGAAGCAGCAGGAGACATGAGATGTATTTCATTTTGTATGATCAAACATATACAGTGCATGCCTGAGAGTCTGATTTGAATAAAAATAACTGACTTTCGTCTGAATGTTTTTTGATTTGCATAGATATGAAAAACACTGCTTTAAAAGCCACTGAAAAACAGCTTTCACACAGCATTAGAAAGCTCGCTAAAATAACTGTTAACTCTGGAAAAAATGTTGCATGGTCAACACAACGGTTGTGTTATTTAGGTACTCCTTCCTACCAAAACACAAAATAATGGGACTACAGACACAAACCAAAAAGTATTAAATGACAGGCAAGATTTTCAAAGAATGGATAGTGTATGTCCTTGAAGTGCAGGGCCATCAGATCTATCTGTTTTGAAAAGAGCTTGATAGCTTCTGAACAATAAAGCTCTCCTGATGAGCTGAACAAAACAGACTTCCAAATTTGATGTGAGAAGGGTCACAAGCTAGGTTTCGAGTTTCAGCTAGGCACCATCCAAAATAATTTCATATTTTTCTGTGATACAAAGCGTTTGTCCTGTAACGAATTGTCACTACAAGTAGTAGGTGTTCATGATGAAAACCGTACTTCGCTGCAGGTTACTCTGATAACAAAACTGGAGAAAAATTCTCTCGCAGTAATGAATTTATCACTGAATTGATCAACACGCAGACGCACACTCCCTCTAGTGGGCGATGACACAAATGCAAGTCACTTGGGCATTTTAGAAGCTCTCGAGTCCAAAGTGCTAAATTTTGCCAACAGACAAGTTGTTTTATGACTGATGGACATCAGTCCACTTGTGTAGAATTTCAGATTTTTCAGCCTGTCTTTTTTCCAAGTCTTTTTTTTTTCTGGTCTCTGATTTCAACACCACATGTAAGCCATGGGCTAAAGAATTCTCTGTAATTGACTTAAAGACCTTTTCAGAGTTAATTCATTCTTTCAATTGTTTTGTCATAACTAGCATTATTATGACAAAATAATATTATTATTATTACCAGTGTACAAATTTGTTTCAGTAGGTCACATTTTTTTTTTAACAAGGAGTAGAGTGCTATCAGATTAGACTCAAGTATCCAGGTACACAGTACTAAAAGTCAAGTACAACATGAATTGCTCATTGCTATGAGAACAAGGCGTTAAGAAGGACAAGATGATCATGTATCTAAGAAGGCAAATGCTGGTTTCATTTTTCTGTTTCTTAAGTTTATCAGGGGCACCCATTTTTACATGCAAAGTAAACAAAGATTTAAATGCCAGCGTATCATAGTGTTCTAAGAAAGAAAAAGGTATTTATCTTATCTTTGCAGACATAAGATCCAGGGAAAATGAATGCTTGAAGAGATAACCATATATATGTACATTTCTTAAGAATTAGCAGCAGTGTTTATCCACCTGTGGCCCCGCAGAGATCATGAACACCAAAGGGATGTTGAAAGTCTGAAGTGCAAGGAGTGTTATAAATGCATTCAAACTCTGGAGCCAGCACTGATTCCACACCACAGAACGATCAGAGGCTGACTACACCCAGGCAATAGCTGTCCTTCACTATTCCACTTCTTCCCTTAGCCACACAGTGCCTGGCTTAACATCTTGGCCTGAGGCTGACTTCTCAGCACCTCACAAATCATTTTCAACTGCCTCTTAGAAAGAAGTTGGCTGTGCCTAAGTCATCTTCAAACAGATCATGACCGCTGGTTTGTTGTGTTTTTGGTTTTTTTTTTTCCAAAACCTTCTAGAAAACTCTTAACAGCCATCCTACAGCAAATCAAGAACAAAAGAATCCATACATTTCCTGAGGTAGAATCAGATACTGCACCTCCTGCTTCTGTCACAATTTTCTCACCAGTGGTCTATGTCCTGGATTACTGGCATTTATTTTACAGTTACAATAAATATCTACAGTCATTCTTGTTTCATGAATGATATATTACAGAATGAGTTCTAGCTGTAATTCCTTAAATTTCACATGCTTCTTGCATGTTCTGATCCATCTAAAAGTTAAACTTCCCCTTTATAATTAAATCGCTACCCAGTCAGAAAGTGAAAGTTAGCATAACTAGATATGTAGGAGTTGATATGGAGTTGATGAGGAGATAACAGGAGTTGATTCACTATGGCTTCTCAGGATAAGTTGCTTTATTCCTTCAACTCTGAGGACATTCATAATATAATCTGCAATATGTTAGAATTACTTTGAAAGCAGCAGAAGTTCAGGAGCAAAAATGTCCAACCAACTTAGCGCTTATCAGAATCCATCCATCATTGATGGTTCCTTGTAGCTACCATTAGTTTTTACAGTGAAAAGGAAAAGAATCCACTGGTAAAATATACCCACCATTATACTTTCTATCTCAAATTCTTATGAGCACTTCAGGGCTTATTCATTAACTTTGAACACGCTAGTATTATCAATCCTATTCATCCCAGCACTTGAGATCAGACCAAAGGTCAGCCATTTATTACCTGCTTTACCATACCACCTAGTAACTCCAGTCATGGGCTTAGTTTTTCTGTGTTAAGTCCTGTTAAACAGAACAAAGTCATTCATGCCCACAGAATAACTTACGTTTTAAAGTAGTATTTACTTTAACATACCACTGAACCTTTTATTAATTAAGACTGCATTATCTTAGAAAGAAAAAACCCTCTACCCTGTTATGCACACTCAAGCTTGAGCTAATCTTACATATTAGTTCAAGCCAGTTTAAATTGGTGTTGATATATTTGATATATTTCACCTCAAGCTTTTTAAAAGCAACCTGTAAGAGAACAAATCATCTTTAAACTAGACAGGAAAACTGCCAAGTACCTTATAAGAGGTTTAAAAATATTCCACAGAATTTTTATGAAGTTGGTTGGATGTACAACGTAGAGTGCTTTAAGGTTTTTCTTATACCTAGGAAAAGAAAATGAAATTGTTAGAAAACTTCTGAATATCAAAGACTGTAGAAATGAATAGATATAACTGAATGGAAGGTACTGTTACAGGAATATCATACAGTGTTTTATTCAAGTACATTAAAAAGACTTAATTCAGGAGAAACTCAACGTAAAATGATTTATTTTTTTTTTAAAAAGGTTACTTTTGATGATACAACAGTATTCCAAGATAACACTATTATAATCCTAACAATGTCTTTTGTCTTAAGGGCTTAACATCTGAGGGTAGAAGGAAAATTATGAGAAGAAGCAACCTGAAAAAGAACTGAGAGGAGAAGTCTTAAAAACCGATTCCCTTCATCTCCCTTTATTTTCTCCATAAAGGAGCTTCATACAGGAGAAAATTTATATATTTTCAAGTGTAAAATTTAGACCTAATCTTCTTTCTCACTACTTTTATGTTGTCTTGGTAGTTATTTCTAAAGTTGAAGCCAATTATGCATTGTTTTATATCAGATGGTCCTCTTAGTTTAAAACAAAACCTTTCTCCGTTACAGCACTGCTTGATTCCATGTCGTCATATAATGGTACATAAACAATAGATTCTAGCAGGCTGAAACTGAAATGGAAACTAGGCACCACAGGAACATGCTGATCTTACTCAATCTTACTGCAAAACAAAACTGAGAAAGCCCACAATCAAGTATCTCTTTATATTCTGTATATAAACTGTTGCTTAGAGCTTTGCAAAGTTTGCTTCAAAGCTGGAGCATCCTCCCCAGTGCTGACCATTCATTGTTAGGAAAAAAAAATCATTAACTCTCAAGAAAAACCTTTATGTAACAGGTTTTTGTAAGAGAGAAAAGAGGATCAACTTAGCAGTTGAAATAGTTAAATAGTTGAAATAGTTTCTCCTTTTGGGTTTTAAATGGGCCCATGTATGTCTGCACTGTTTTTACAAAGCCATTATTACATACAAGCAAATAACTATCCTCCTGCACATCAGGAACTGCTGTAAATAAGAACTCAAATTCAGTGATAAAAACTAAAAAGCGAAACAACTGAGTTGCTTTACTGAAGTAAGTCTGTTCTGCATCTCAAAGCAGAAGGCATAAGCCTGTACTTGTGTGGAAGTTTACATTCTTCATATTTTCCTGAACTACAACTGAATTGCCAGAAGACTTCACTGAACTTCTGCCGTAAACCTTAAAACCAAGAACTACTACCTTGAAATTATTCCAGTTGAACATTTCCTTTCATGATACTAGCTAATTACAATCTTCCTTTGTGTTCTCTTTTCTCTGACCCTCAAAATACACAGATGGAACAGGTCTGAAACGTACTATTTTTGTGTTTTTTTGTTTTTTTTTTCCTCTCTGGCTAGTACAGCTAAACATATATGCTGGACTGTAAATACTGCTGTGAGCTTCTCAGTGACTGCACGCTATGAACTTAGCTGTGAGTAAAATGATGGGTGTGAGGTTGCCTACTTTTTAAAGCTACCTGGGATTATCTGTTCCTCTTTGGTTCTCTTGCATTCTGGGACAGAGTGAAAACGGAAAAAAACAGATTTCTGGCATAATTGTGTGCTTGAGATATATGCAGGAGAGAAGGCAACAAAACTGAGGAAGATATTGCCCCTCATACTGCCTCTCCCTATACAGCTGCTGTAAATTAGGCTTGGGATTGTCTCAGAAGGAAAATAATATGATAGGGTAGACTTTCAATTCCACAGAGTGGTTTATTTTCAGGAACTGTCAAAGCACAGCAAAAAACACTATTATAGCCCAAACCTTTCACCAAAGACAAAATATAGGAGATCCTTTGCCATTTTTTCTTCCTTACCCTGTCTCACAAACAATAAATGCATTATAGCAAACATATTCAGCTTATTTTTGCTAGTAGGTTTCTTTCTCAATCTGTTACTGAACCAATATCAGTATCTCATTAAAGCAGTTAGATACTTCAAATAACAGCTCATCTCTGCAGCTCGGATGGCTGCTGTTTTCTTGCATAGTGGGTTTCAGAGTTTCAGGATGCTATTGGGTGAGATTCAAAAGACTCTAAGCTCTGGCACTAGATAACCAAAAGTAGTTTTGCATATTTGAATTTCCATTTTCAAAGCTGGGTGGTATATAGTTCTGTTAAATGCTCATGTACTTATATTGCACTTTAGTGCCATTAACCCCTTTCACAGTGTCTTTTTGGAGATTTGCTTCTTGTTCCATCTCCCAAATTGGAAAAATCAGGCACACATGATTCATCCCCCAGCACACACACAGGCACATCTACAGTTCCACTTTGGGAAAAAGCCACTTATGAATGCTTCTACTTCCAGTTATGTTGTCCTTTTTTGTCCAACTTACAAAAACAAGTAAAACAACTAATAACTTGTGAACAAGTAAAAGCCTAACTGATTTCAATAGGAACTTCCAGCTCTATTGATGAATGCTTGTTTCGAAAGAATAAACTTTAGAACTCAGTTTCCTCTATTGAAAAGCTATCTATCTAGGAGCTGTGGCCTAGTCAACAACCCATCCAACCACCCAAAATATAAGTCAGCAGCAGTCATTGTTACTCCAAAGGACTGGCATATACAAGCAAAGGGGTCATTTCTGTGCTTTGCATATAACAAACAATGAATACTAGAAGTATTTTGAGAAACTAACTGTTAGGATCTCCTATTTCACATACAACCTAGAGTTGAGAAGATTTAAGGCTCAAAAAAACCTGTGAGATAATCCAGAATGATGGCTAGTAAGCTAGTAAGCTTCTTGTTAAATAGCACACAGAAAGATGATGGCTCGGTTCTTGCTCCCAAGTCTTTGCATAACTTTGGATAATCATTTCAGCAACTATGACACTCATTAGTAGTGCACAGAAGACATTTATAAGAGAACCAACAGACTGAGGCCATTACAAGAATTTGTAATGGTAAAATTAACTCAACCATTAGCTACAGACATTTTACACACACACCAACCAAATATTCTGGAGACATACTTCCTGTCAAATTCTTTGTAGGCAGTTTGTAACCATTTCAGTGATGGTTTATTCAGACTCTTCAGGCCGTAGTGAAAGTAGACAACAGTATAATCATTCTCTACATACTGGTCCAGAGTATACTTCAAGTACCTGAAAAGATAACATTTTAGTTTTAAAGACTGTGTATTGGAGGGGAATTTTAAAGCAATAACTGAGAAAGTAAATGCACTGTTTTTGCACATTCATTCACATTCACAACTGCAGATTCATGCTTTCCTCAATATATTCATCAAACAAGTTCATCTTGTTTTAGAGGCAGTGTTACCAATAATTCTATCGCATTATGAACATATTTAGTTACAAAAACAATGGTACTCACAAATCACTAAAAGATGAAGGCAATATATGACTGTGTTGCTCAGCAAATATTTTAAGGAATATATTTTAACTCACAGCAACTTTTATTTTGCTTTCTTCTTGTATTTATCAATTCCTTCCTATTAGCCAAATAAACATAGTCATTTTGACCTTTCGAAATAATAAGGGATAAATCTTCTTTTTACTGTCAAATTAAAAGATTTTAAATTCTTGGAAAAATCCATTAACTCTAATTACTGCCAATTACAACCGGTTACTGTAAACTGTTTTCTTGAATGCATTTGCCTTTCTCTTGTTTGCTTTGCAGGGACTACATTCATAGATCATTTCCTTTAAAACTAATTTAAAGAACTATGCTAGTTACCCCATCTTGAAATAAAAGTATATGTTTTATAAGCAGATTTCTGTGCATTGATTTCTTTATGGTATAGTGTAAGACACTTTTCCTTTTCTCCAATTGAGAACTCTGTATGGTCTATTACACAGCTCAATGATTCAAATAAAGCAATGATGAAGGAGTACAGTCTGGCCTCATCTCTTGCTGTGTCAGATTTCAACTTTCTCATGTCATTCTCAATGCTATCTTATTATTCTGTGACAGAGTCCCAGATATTGTTCTTCACTCATTCAAGTAAATAGACAGTTTCATGTGGCACTTATTAGGCTGTGGCTACCTGAAAGTATCAAGGCCACACTGACTATTCACGTATGCAAAAGCACATAACTTCACTGCCTTGCTGTACTCCCACAGTCTTACTGATCTGCTTATTCATCTATCATACTGAAAACCTTAAGACTGCTGATAGTCTGTGACAAGGAATGCCGTTGCTATTTATATAATACTGTTTTGATACCTGAATTGAGTATTAAATGGTATTTCAATGGAATTACCATCAACAGTAGTTCAAGACTTTCAAAAAGAGTGTAATCAAAATATAAATATCTAAACAGATACTCCAACATACAGAGAGCCTCACGTTTTATTTTACAGCAAGCAAATTCCTTGGCACATTGCCTACAGAAAGCCTGTACTTCTAAAAATAATTGAGGGAGCTTTGAAGGAATAAAATAACCAATATTTTTGTACAATCAACTGCTTGTTACAAGGTGAGATATAAGAGACTTAAACAATAATATTGTACTTGAGGTAGGCCATTTTATAAAAGAGGAAAAACAGTAACAAATAACAAAATGTTATTGCTAGGTGATTTAGGAAATGAAATACAGCAAACTAAGGCAAACTTGTCATTCACGAGAACATATATACATAGCGCTAAAATACTAGAATTCCTCTTTCATTGGTCTTCATCATAAATTCCTTGTTTTAAAATATCAGAATTCATTAATAAAATCAAAACACCAAGTTAATTTCAGTACACAGTGAATTACTTCCTCTAGTCAAGATTCCAGGTGAAGTAACTGACAGTTTCATCCACATCTTATTGACTTAATATTAACACTAGTAAGTGCATTATTTTTCCATTTCACTCACTGCCTCCTGCTTCTCCCTCTCTGAAAACTCATTCATCTGGAAACAAGCTAGAGGAGGTTCACATATAAATGTGATTCTGTGAATGTAAAGCAGTCCACACAGGAGATTGAGAGAAACTTACTCCAGCAATCTGGTGTGATTGAGCTGGTGGGAGGGGGGCATACGGCAGCAACTGAAGGTAATCACCTTCCTTCCAGAATTGTCATCACCTAGTGAACAAAACAGATAGTAAAGACAACGCTCATTTACTCATGCAGTGGGACTTCAGTGATCTGAGGGAGCAGCTTGTATTTCCTGGTATTTGGGGCAATCTTTGTGTTTCTCATCTTTACACTGTGAAATTTCATGAGCAAATCACATGTTGCCTACAGAAATAAATTTGGCCACCATGGCAGTAAAATGATGCTGGACAACTGAGGCAAACTAAGCTGAGAAAGGCCTATTCAAAATGTGGCTGGTAGCGTGCAGCTCCTGAGAAGGAACGACTAAATCCTCCTGCAGAATTTAACTATGGAAGAAACCGTGTCTTTCTTTCTGGAGTAGTCACAAAAGTAATGTTTTCAAACTTGTCACGCCTTATTTGCTGTTCCACAACAAACAATTTAGACATCTGCTCTGTCAACCACTGAAGTCAGTTTGTTTTTTTTTTACCAGCTTAATCTTTCTTAGATACTCTCCCAAGAGCACCACTACCTTCAGGTCTCATTTAAAACACAAGAAACAGGGCAAACACCTTTGCTCCTTTGCTTTTCATAACCTGAAGATTACCAAGATTCCATCCCTTAATCCCTTCAGCAAAGCATGTATTGCGGCACTCAAGTTCACTGCACTCTTTGGCTCATGACACTTTCACCCACTGCTTGTGCGGACAAAGCCGGTGATGATGCCAGTGCCCACCCAATGCCCGCCTTCCGCTATCTGGAAACCCACGCTCAGAAGTTATAGGATGATCATATTGAGGGTAACTGCACAGAAAACTGTAAGATGTTAAGATCTTAGCATATAGGTATCTAGCTGGAATGAAAAAGCAAAGAAGTAAAAGGGGGAAAGTTAAAGATTTAACAGAGTAACTTAACAAATAAATCATATGAACATTTCTATGAAAACTGGGTAGAACAGCTTCAGCTGTTCGAATCAACATCAGTACTATGAACTAGATCAGCTGAAGCTGATCAAATTATATCATCTGAATGATAAAATATTTGCCAGCTTGGAAACATGTATTTTTGATGAAAAGCCACCAACTATATAAATATTCTTCCCTTTATACTACTTAGGAAAACACCGCTATTCTCAGCTGACAGATTCTACATCAAGAAAAAAACATTCTTGTATTTACTTTACCCAGTTTCTAAACCATGTATACAGAGGTCATGATGGTATACTATTGTTTTTGTTTTTATATGGGAAAAGGGATAGAAGAGACAAGATTAAGTTTTAATAACTTTTCACTTATGAATGCTGACTGGGAGACATCTTCTGCATTATCACTTCCAAGCCTGAGTCATCACCAGAAACTGTGCCCATAACCCTTCCTGACTTGTCAGGCTCCATCTTGAAAACCAGTTAATTTTTCTGGCTCTTGGTCCTACTGTTCACTGCTATGACAAAATGCAATCTCCTTTCCTCAATTCTGTTCTAAAAGTTGTAGCAAGTTTGTACCAGCTTGTTTGCGTGACAACGATATGATCCAGCTGGAACCGTTCTTCTCCTCCAGTACTGTTTACAACTCTGATGGAATCTCTAGGCAATAATCACTTCTCAGCCTGCATTTTACTGCTTATAAACATGTTAGATCTTCCATCTCTTTTAAAAATTACCCTTCTCCAATCTCACTTTCTACACTGCTCCAGTCTGAATGCCTCTTTCCTAAACATGGGTGACAAGAATTAGATAATGAATTGCAGGCGAACATCACAAATAGGACTTAAAGATTTTCTAATAATATCAACATCATCTTTACTGAAAACTGGGATTAAGTATTCATTTAAATTGACAGCTATAGCTGGATTATCTCTAATGTCCACCCCACTCTGATTTCACAGATCATTTCTCTCCTTTTTCTCTCTTTATACAACCAAAAAACCTTTTGCTATTTGCTTTAACATCCTTTAAAGACTTAACTCAGCTTGACTTCTGGCAGTTATCACTTCAGTCCTGTATTTCTTACTTCCAAAATGTAGTTTTCTCTGCTGGCTGCTGCTTTTTTTTCCCCATTCGTTTCAGGCTTACTACTTATTTTTGCTATCTTTCTTGAACATGCTTTTTCATCCACCATAGTTTGATGCCCCCTTGCCACATTAACAATAAATTCTGATTCCCATGTTAAATAAGGTGCTTGAGCACCGCTAAAGGAAGGTTATGCACAACAACATGATTATACGCACTCAGGTAAGTGTGTATATTGTTCTTAAACAAGCAATAATTTCATTTCCTGAAGTTATTTAAAGTGTCTTATTTGATGTTCTCAGAGCACTTACAAAGGCATTAAAATTCGAAAAGCATTAATATGAACAATGTACTAAAATTAAATTAAACCATTAATAAAAGATTGTTCTCTAAATCATGACTTGTTTGTGGAAAAACTGCTGTGCTACAGTACACTGTGGAATATTTTATTTGTTAGACAATCATTTTTATGGGCAAAATAAATCTAAAAATGTTTCCAGTTAAATTACTAAATGAGTCACTAATTGTTACTGTTGGTTACATTCCACTGCCTGATTTAAAGGATGGAATAAAATAACTACCTTTATAAAAGAAGTGTAAACAGATGCACTTAGAACACATGTAAAGTTTTCTAGTTCCAATAATTAGAAAACTGGGGTGCAATAGCTTTGCCAAAACTACCAGAAGAGCAGAGAACAGAAGCTTGTTCTGCAACTCCATAGAGCTATACAGGCAACAGCCACAATCAGAAATGGTTAATGAGAACCTCAGCTCAACTAAAAGCTAAATAAAGCACTGCCAGCTTCCCATTAATGATGACAGCTGATAAAAGGAAAGAGGGTGTTCTTTTCACATAGGCATCAATAATTCTTCAAAAAACATAGAAGTTTTTAAATGGCACTTGAAGTGCTGATCCAACGCCAAGTAGGTCTGCCTTGCCCTCTACCAGAAGGGCTGTGACTGAGCATCCTGCAAAATTCCCATCGCTCTAGACCATTTGCTTCACACTTTGAAACACATCGAAGCCCAGAATTTTGAGGATGCAACTTATCTCCAAACACGTGAAAGTGTAGTTTGAAGGGTGAGAGTATCAGTTATCTACACATTTAACAAAGAGCATTACTTGAAGCATGTCGATTTTAAATCAGCAGAGAGCGTGAATATGTCCTACAAAACCTCTATTTCCCTTGGAATTAAATAATTTAGAACTGAAAGATGCCTCTCTCAACAGGATACAATGCCAAAAAGAAAAAAGAAGCGCAATTTCAGTTTTGCTCCTTGGGGATTTACTTTCAGGTAAAAAAAGTAGTTTTGTATTAATATATTTTATTCCACATTACTGAACAGCTTTCGGATGATAACCTGTTCTGTGCTTCTGTGTTCCTCTCCTTATCCTTCTGCACCGCTTTTGCGCTCCAGCAGTTCCAGAAGCACTCCCAAAGACACAGTTCCTTAACTGCTTAGGCACTTAAACTCCCCCAGCCCACTCTCTCTGTGTTCGTGCTCTCATCTTCTTCATACTGGCAAATCCTTTGGCTGAAATCCTTCTCTCATACACCAAAAATGTCTGAAAGATTTCCTTTGCCTATGGATGGGAGGACATTGCCTCACTTGGTACCCAGTAGCCACATTCATAGGTAAAGTATGTAAATAGAAAGATGATGACAGCCTCAGCATTATCAGCTGTGCTCACTGCTGAGTCACTCCTGTAAGCTCATTTCTGCCAAGCCAACCTCCTCCTCTACACCTCATGAGTAAAGAGGGGTGTGTGGAGTGCAGCATCCAAACAGGATATATGCCCATTAAAATACAAAATACTGGAATATTATTTGTGTGTATTTCTCTGAAGCAGACATGATTCATACATCACTTCTGATATCAAACTTTGCAGTACCAAGGAAAAAAAAGTTATGGTAAGAAACAAAGAAGGGCAAGTGGGAAAATGGATTGTTCTGCTTTTTAATTAAGAATTTGGATGGCACAGCACTTACTGCATCTTGCAAATGAAATTTTTTTCTAATGATACAGCTCATTCCAGCTTACAAATGAGAGATTTTGAATGCTGTAATTTTAGTATGACTCTTTAAAAGCCTTTCTTCTAATGATGCTAAACATTACTATTTTATAAAAGTTAAACATATTATTTCTCTGAAGCTTGTCATTATCACATGAAAGCACAGAATGATCCTGAAGTGAATGGAAATTCTGTCTTTGGTTTCAGTGAGAGATGGGAGTAGGAGCTGGGTCAAAATTCAGGGGACTTGCCACTGTAGTGAAAAGACTTACTGCCGTATGTTTCTTAGAATTTAAGTTACTGAAAATAAGCTTAAACTTCCTTTGCACTGTGTTAAATGGTGAGACAAACTGTGCTTTCAAGGTCCCTCCTGTTATCTGTGACTTGGGGAAATCAGGGGTTACAAAAAAGCGATTAGTAACATTCTGTGTTTTGCACTGGATGAGTAATGGATAGTAAATATGCCCACAATTAATGCTACGTAGGTCTCTGCCCATCCATAATGGCAAACTTCTTAGTCAGCAAAGAAACACACAGCCCTGATAACACAGCTGAGTTTCAACACTAGCAGTAGAAGCTAATATCTTTGCACGTAGAGATCTGAGTCCTCTTTTCTAGCACCTTGGCCAATCATATGAAAATACATTACAATGGATATTTTAATACTTCAACTTTAAAGTGGCCAAAATTTGTGATAATGAGCTGGCTGTTTTTCCGTTAGAATAGACATTAGATTCCCCAAGTAGGTAATGGGAGTGACACCAACTCTATGTGCCAAGAGTCAGCCTGTTTTGATTTCACACCATTTTCTTTTTGTGTTCATTACTCAGTTCCCTTCCTGTTCACCCAATAATTTAGGTACCAACTTTCTGTGAGAGGATTGCACCTGTGCTGCACCTGGTTAAGTCTGGAAAGTGCAAAAATTGTAATTAAAATCAAGTATATGTTCACATGATTTCCTAAAAAGAAGGAATTATAAGTGAGTATTTCAGAGATCTCCTACATCAAGACGTTTGTACTTTCCCTTCAGAAAACAAAGACTACCCAACAGAGATTCCTTCATGGACTCTCTCTCTTCTCAATTTTGGCTAAGAAAAACGCTTTGCCACAGCACATTTTCTTCAAACCAGCTGAAAGTGAAGAGACAGCTTGCTTTTGGTGTAATACAGCGTTTACATTTCTCTATGCTCTTCATTAAGTATATAAAATTTGTTGAAATACAGCTAAGTTAAAGCCACTCCTGAAGCCAACCGCTAAGTTCAGGTATGCCTGGCTCATCTCTGTGTTTTCTCAGACTCAACACAAAAACACCTCCATATACTTTGATGAAATTAACTATGTTCTGCCTTTAAAAGTGACACTATTGCTTGCAGTCTGACATTCAAAAGCAAGAAACGCCATTAAGACCAATTCATTTCATTTTACATTCTGAAGAAAATAGTTGGAGAAAGAAACAACAGGAAAACTGTCTCCATGTGAAAAATTCAAGTACAATTCCTACCTGAAGGATTTGAACCCATGTTTCTAAAATGACAACAGCCAAATGGTTAGGACAGGCTTCCTAAAGTGCAAAGCCCACATTAATGTCTACTCTTGAGCTGCAAATAAGTTACAGAGCCCTCAGTTTCCTTCTTGAAACTTGGAAGTCTTAGATCTCTCCAGTTGGTTTCTTGTTTCCCACAAGAAGGCATAATTTATGAAATAACACCAAAGCTCCTGACTTTAGGAATATCTTTTGGAAATAAGACTTACTTTGTCCATTTTATTTTCTTTCAAGAATAAAAGCTTTAAACTTCGCTCTATTTTGGCACTAAAATTTACACACAGTGGGTCTGCTCCTGAGGGTGCTGCAGGAAGTGGCAAAGCTGTCACTGAGATGGACTGGAAATTATAAAGATTTGTGACTTTAAGGAGAAACAATGGTGAATTAGATAATGAGACTAAGACACAAAAACTACATCATCACTCTTTCTTTCACAGTCTGATTGACATAACACTATTCTAATCACTTTCTAATGCACTGGTCGGAAATCATAAATGAACATGAAATGAATGGGAGCTTGAAGAGCATGGACAGTCCTTCTCAAAGAACCAATCTTTCAAATCCTTGAATATATCTGAAATCTTTAAATATAACTAAAAAAAAAAATAGTGAAAAGCTAAGGAAAATGTAGAGTTAATAAGATGCTTTGCTACTGTTACAGAAAGTTCAATCAAACTCATAGGAATATAACTGACAGTTAATGAAAGCACAAGAGTCAGAGACAGACTCCTAAATCAACATATATTCAAAGAAAGGTACTACAAAAAGTTATCAGTAATCATATTATAGAAACAACTTAGAAAGATCATATATGCTTGTATGTCCCTTCCTTTTTTTTTTTTTTTTAATTTCCCCCCCAAAAAATCAAAAACAAAAACCAGTTTACCTTCTTTTTAGGCAACAGAAAAACAGACTGAAATTTCTCCTTCAAAATGGAAATAAGAACAAGCATTGCAGCCTTGTTTCCATTTACATGTGTTAACCAGTAGCCAGCTGTACATTGTCATTAGTGAGATAAACTAGTACGTGATTAATAAAAAATAATTTAAGTTTACACCTTTTCTAAATGCTCTTTATTTAATTGATTGCATTTCACGCTGTGCAAGTACAACGCAGAAATCTCCTTTGTATAGAGTCAAAGCTATTGTTACGGAAAGCAAGTAGAAGTCAATTTATGAGAAGTGAAGACAAATCATAGATTTTTAATCTTTTAAATAAGTGTTGGAAATTAGATCATAGTAAGAGATAGGTAAATCACTGCAAATATTTTCACCTAAATTTTTCTTTCTTCTTCACTTCAAACAATAATCTCATTGTCTTTCAATCACAGAATCAAACCTGAAGGAGCAGCTTTCAGAATTCCTCTAAAACAAGCATTCAAAGTGCTGAAATTATACTTTGTCTTATTCAGAGAGATTACCGAAACCATTATAAACCAGGTACAAATCATTTTAAAGTGACTCATGTCAAAAGCATTGCTTGACCTTTTCTAAGATGGGAAGGAGATCTGAAGAGCTCATCTTTTTCTCTCTTGAATGTAAATCCAGAAAGCATCCAAACCTGATTCCACTCGTTAACAGAGGGGACAAAGAGGTCTCCTTTTGCAGAGGTGAAGCATATCTTTGGATAGTATTTTACCTTTCCCATGTTCTGCATTCATATGCACACCTGTGTTCCCATCTTGCACTCTACCATCATAATTATTTTAAATGCGCATACACGGCATTCTGAAGAACAGTTCCTGGCTTGTGCTTCACATTTTAATTTTCCTGTAGGTTTGCAAAATCCCATCACACGTTTCTGACTGAAATGGCAGCTAAAGTCACTCTTTTCTAAGCTTAGACAAAGGCTGGAGGACCTTTTTTCCCTACAAAAGACTACAGTAGTAAGGAGAAAACCAACACAGATAAACTAACATTTCAGCCAAGGCTCATCTTGAGAATACCTCAGCAAATTTAGAATACAGCTAATGTTTTGATTGTATTAGAAACAAGCACTGCTATGGAGCAAGTTAGAATCAATGGATGCTACCGCTACCAGAAGGTCTCTAAAAACCACTGTGGTTTTCACTCCAGACTGCACTGAAGCACGTTCCCATTCTCTAATACAGGAATAAGGAGAAGGAACATACGTGAAACGAAAGCAGATGAGACTGTTTGGGAATGGGCAGGCTGATTATCACTCTGTCCCCACCACATGTACTCTGTTTCACCAGCAGTAGAAGTGTGGAAAAGATTAAATTGCTGTTCCAGTATATTTCACCGTCTAATTAAAAATTGAATGAGATGGTGAATTTTGAGTTCCCCCACTGTTTTAGCTCTTCTGAGACAAATAGTAGCGTAAGTCTGAGACTATCAAAGATACCAGCTTTGTATGCCACAGTAATTAGTAAACTGTTACTTATTTTCTTTTCAAAATCAGCAGGGTATGTCTCATTGGTGATTCAGGCTGAGCATATTAAGACTGCCAACTCGCCCTCTTTTCCTCCAGTATAGAGGGACAGAGAAGAGGAGCTTTTTCAAAATACAGACCCAGGCTTAGGCTCGTCATCTGGCAGCTTCAAAAATCACAGTGATTACTCCAAGCACGATAAGCACACAAGGACCCTTTAGATTTAACACTAGCTAAACCAAATGCCAAGTGCTTCTGACTTCCAGGGCAGCTTTGAGTGAATGAACAGCAAGGACCAGAAACAAATGTTTACTAAATAATCATGCATTGTAACTAAGGTTGAAGAAGTAAATAAATATATGACATATCACAATTCAATCTTGTGTATAATAGCAGGAGAAAAAAAAGTCTTGAAGAGATCTCTTTTAAAACACGATCATATAGAACTGCCTAATACAGCAGATGGGAGAGGTTCTTAGATGGACAGTTACAGTAACTCTGGTGTATCCAGTGTGTCTGTTAACACATCTATTTCACACTCTGTCAGTTTGATTTCAATGACTTCATTACTAACTTTCATATTAGTTTTTCCTTCATCCACAAACTTGTGCCTCAATGAGAAACATCCTACCGGATTAGTAGGTAGTAGCTATTGAGTTGCAAGAATGTGAATGTTATTCCCTTGTCTATGGACATTATTCTTATGTTGTGGAATTAGTTTTGATGAAGGTAAAATTTAATTATTATCCTGTGTATAGTTAGCTTCAAGAAGAGACATCAGTATGAGTAAAATTCTCCTATAATAAGAAGTAATTTACAATGTTTTTCACAACCCTATTCAATCTAACCTCTTCTAAGGACTGGTTTTGCTGAAGTTCATATTCACCTGGATGACATCCTGTTTATGGCTTGTATAATCAACAGATATACAGAGTGATGTGGTTAGATCGGTATCCACGGATTGTACAGCTAGAAGGATTATCACATTGGAAAGGGATAATCAGAAATAAATGAAAATGCTCACCAATGTCATAGGCTCACAGAAAAAAACTCCAAGAGGAGTGACCTCCAGGAGATCCTTCCCCCATCGCAGTCAGCCCTTAAATGGGGTCTAGGAGAGGTGGAGCCTGGCTCCATGGCTTCCGGTCACACAGCTGAATTGCCTTCACCTGTGCTCCCACAGCTGACTCAGTGCTTGCCTCAGGTGATCAATCAGAGGGTCAGGCTGTGATTCAACAGTTCCCATACATGGCTCAAATTCAGGAAGGTAAATACATATAACCAAAGTTCACCATTTTCCAGAAAGTCACACCCTAGGCAAAAAATGTGCATAACATAGCACAATCTTAGACTTCATTAGGATGAGCCATATTAAATATTGTTGTTTACATCTTACTGTATAATTTAATTGTAGTTGAGTATTGTGGTTAATATTACACTAACAAAAGCATTAATGCCAAAAGCAAATCAAGCGGGTAAAACGACATACAGTGTATACTTATATGTATAAACTTCATATGTATGCCTTTTATTTCATGCATCTGCACGTTCTGTGTTGTCAAAATGCTTTAAATATAAATAACTGTAAACACCAAATGAACTAATACTCAAATATGTTATGTAACCATAGTATCTCTCCATGTCACAACAGAGAGTCTAGTGATAAATGCAGTTAAAATTTTTGTCACTGGTTTCCTTTTTGCCTTTTATTAGCTTTTATGCAGTAGCCCATCTCTCTTCAGCTGCATGCCCTTTCGTAAGCAAACTAGAAAAATGATTATGTGTGTGGCCTCGTAACACTTCAGGCTGTTCAAAAAAACAAAACAACTTATCACCAAAACAAAGTACAGCTCTGTTACAGCCACAGTTAGGCCTTCAATTATAGTATATTTTTATGATTATATTTTAAACAAGATTAAGCTCAAGCATTTCACTCATAAGTCATCTCTAGAAAAGCAAGGGATCACATTTACTATTCAGCTGCTTTTCGGGATGAAGGCTGAAAACATGAGTTCAATTACAATGCATCACCTTGAGGAGTACAGTGAGAAAAATTGTGTTAAGGGGTTTAGTATGTTGAAGTTATGCTTTTTGTCCAAATATACCTGCTAGCTGGATGATGCCATGTCTTGCAACATCATAGTAGGGATGATTGATATCTAGCTCAGGATCCTCAAGTGGGGGAGGCGTAAATGTTTTATCTTGTCCCGACTGTGTATCTTCTGCTTCATCTTTCTGCAGTTCTAAAGAAGCAAGAAAGAATGCTTAAGTGCTAATGAACAAAGAAAAACTTTTGCCTCTGATTAATTACTGAAGGCTTGAATTTTAGCTCAGACAAAAACACCAGTTGAAATATTTTCAAAACAGTTTCTTCCTCCTTCCCCATTTTCATGTGTGGGAAAAACAACCCTTTAATAACTCAAAACAACCTTCACGTCTCCCTTAAAAATAGTATCTGCTGTGATAGTCATAAAAATCTTGACAACGGCTGGACAGCTGGCATGCTGTGACCTTGCTATTCACAACTGCTAGTGTTGTCTTGTCATTTCTTACGCTCTCACAATCTGCTTCCTTTATCCATCTACATCTTCTCTTTATACTTCAAGGGTGTCCAAACGGGGAAGTCAAAGTTTCAGTATGCTAACGTGCATTGACAGCTGTTCCGTAACACCCTCTGAAAGCAGACCTGCATGAAGATACCTTGCACAAAGGTACTGAAGTACCAATAAATCTCCATCTTAGTTCCATCAAAATCTACAATTTCCTTGAAGTCAATGTGAATTCAAAGTTCAAAACTTGCAGGAGAGGCAGTCAAATCTCCATCCATCACATACACCAGCTAGAGGCCAAGGTAAGAAATAAACATCAGCTCAAAAACCCAATGAAATCCATGGACATCTTTTCACTTCTGGACTAGACTCTCAAATTAAATCTATTTCGCACTAAAATTAGCAATTCATTGTTATTCAATCTTGATCCAGAGCTTGGTTTGGTTTGTTTTCCCAAAGCTTTTTCCAAACCATTGCTCAGTACAAAAAAGGAAAGAACCAATCCAAACAAACAGATTCTGGGACAATTGCTGCCCTTATTGCTGCTGAACTGCACAAGTGGGTGTTTTCTAGAAACTGACTGGAATAACATTATACTGACACACTGGCACACAAATGTCTTGACGGCTTATGAGAGGAAAACATACACGTAAAGAGAAAAACTAATGTTCTAATAGGTTGCAGCACCCCCTGTACATCATCCACCTCTTTTATTATTGAACTTCTAATACTATGGAATCAAAAAGTTTATCTGTAACACTACTGGTGTCACTTAAAGTTAAGTCCTTCGAGAACTTTTGCATTCTGATCATCTATATATTTTATATACCTTGACCACCACCCAAGATATACTGGGGCAGAGAGAATATATTAGGTATTGATTTCAGCCAGATTTAGTACCAGGATGCGTTAGAGAAAAACTCTCACTAACTATTTTTGCAATGTTTTTAACTCAAGGTTTCCCAGTAGCTTTCCATTGTATAAACAGCTACATGAAAGCTTCATAGTTTCACAGAATCACAGAATCATAGTTTCATTTTTATTTCAACATGATTTGTACCAAAAATGCCTTTCAAAATGATGAAAAATGTCACTAATGGCTGGGCTTCTCAAGAACAAAGAACAGTCAGGAACATGTATTTTTTCTTAAATTTCTTTATGTTTCAATTCACATTCAAGATCCTCAGAAAACAAACCGAAAGTCCTATTACTCTTAGGAAAAATAATTATACCACCAGTCCTCCTCATACACATAAAAGTTAAATTTTGTATTATCACCAAAGCATGTGTTCTTCTACCCTTTAGAAGCATATCATATATAAAGAGCTACACTAACCTTAACTGGAAATGTATTCTTTCACCTTAGAGAAGAATTTTTATTTCCTCAAGAGCCAGGAATAATAATACAAATATAATCCCATGCCCAAATTTCACTTCTTTTTTATTTAATTTTTATATATTTAAAGTCATGTTACAAATCTGAAAAAGAAAAATGCTGTTTTGTTTAGTAAATTTTTATGTCTGAACACTTAACCATCTGAAGTAACAAACAGCAAAAACAGGGAGAGAGAAGAAAATAGAAAATGTGAGTAGGTGGGGTTACAAAGCAAGAAACGTGAACTATTCACTAGAATCCACTGAAACTTAACAAGTTTTAATAAAAGTGAAAGGTGCATTTATATTAAACAACAGAAACAACAGATATGCTATCTATAGCCTTTAGTGCAGAGAGGTTGGGGGCAATCCCTTCTGTAAAAATTCATTTTGTACTATGCATAGTAGTAGGCGTGCTTCCAAAAAGCTACCTGGCTTTGAGATGCAGCAAAGAGCTAGGGAAGCAAAATACACATGCCCATTTCTACTGCAGTTATTCACAGGGACTAGAGTAGTCCCAGCAGTAGTCACAAACTACTGAAAAGCTAGTTAACACTAACCTAGTAAAATAATTCTTTATTCTTTTTCTTTTCCTCCTCTCCACATGCGTGAACAAGAGGACTGGAGCTCAAGAGACATTTCCTAATATACACAAAGAAAAAAGAAGATTCAGTGTTCCAGACTGAGGGAGACCTGAGCTCCATTTTTCTCACTCAGTGCCAGGAGTTTATTGCCCTGCTTCATGAGCCATAGCAGAGGATCATCTGTTACCACGCACATTGCTGCTGCTGTTCAGCCCTGGCTGGAAGAGACGACAAAGGGCCTGATTGAGAGCTTGCCAAAACTGACTGGAAAATTGCTTGTTGCTGAAAGTTGTGGTGTGGGGAGATCAGAGCTAAGCAGAGGATCAGGAGACTGAGGTGGAGGGGAAAAAAACAAAGAAAAAAGAAAAGATTCTTGCTCTGGGATTTAGCCTGGAATCCTCCAAAACTCAGGGGGGGAAAAAAAACCCACATAACACTGATCTTTCAAAATGATGAGCCCTCTAATGCCACGGCCATATTGCTCATTGCAACTAACATCTTTGGAAATAACATGCAATACAGCAATCTCTATACTCATTCAATACTTGTCTCTTTGGAGTAATGACTCCCATTTGTGCCACAATATGTGAAGATGGTGATATTCCAATGGCTTAGAATTGCACTGGGAACATCTACCAATAATTCATAAAAGCTGCATGTATTAAACTAACCTTCAACTCTAATGGATTTAATAGGGTACACATGAGTACAGTGGCTGTAACTCATATTGGATTGCTTCAAGAAGCATTACAAAACGCTGGTGAAGCCTCTCCCTTACTCAAGATGCTCTATTAAATCACCTGTGACTCTACACAGAAGCCATTTATAGTATAATAAAAAATATTTACCTATTTCGGCTAACTTCTCATAGTCAATCTCAGACATGATTCCCCTTAGGAAGAAGCCTGTGCAGATCTTGCTAGCTGATTCTTGTGGGATGAAACCGTCCTCGGGTCAAGCCTACAAAAATAAACAAAAGAAGCTGTCACCACACTGTGGCGCATTTTACATACTACACAGATATAAAAAGAAAAATAAAAAATAAAAATGACACAAATCCTCCTGCCCAGTTGTTGTTGAGGAACAAGGCTGTCTGCATTTGTGCACCATTTTTTTTTTATAGCACAGAGCAGTAGGAAAGTATTTTAAAACAGCAGTTCAAACCAGAAAGCTACATATAATAAGACTTTCAGGCAACGGGGGAGTGGGGGGTTATTCTACAAAATACATTTACACATTTTCATGACTAACAACAGAATACAGGATTACCTCACTTCTAGAAACAACATGAATCCTTCTATCTTCTTAATTTTATTTCTCTGATGAGAAAGACTCATACTCCATTCTCTCACACCAAAGTCACTTCTATTGCAGTCATATGGTTTATTACAGGATAGTGCTGTCTACTTCACATTGCACGCGCAACAGCTTCATGAAAATTGCAAGTGAGCATTAACATATATAAAACTGAAAAAAAAAAAAAATGCCAGCACTTCCTGTACCTAATCACTGCTCTTCATCAAATACTTAGAGGAGCATTTTGTAAACAGAATACTAAGTAACCCAAAGAGCGCATCAGGATCTAAGAACACAATTTAGAAGATCTGTTTTCCCAAGCAGCTGCTCCAAGCAGGCTCAGATGTGAGGTATGAGAGAAATGGAGCTTTTCAAGCTCATCAAATTTAATTTCAAAAACCTGTTTAATACTAGTTTGATTCCATCTAAGCATGTTAAAAGGAACATAGGTGAATTTATGGCTTGGTTGTTGAGAAAATACATTCTTCTCTGCCAGGAGGTTATGTATTGCCCCGCTGCTTCAATGAACTGAAACTGGGAAATCGTCCTAGGCCGAAAAAAACCCACCAGAACAACAAGGTCAGTCTGCCTGCCTGCCCACTCTGTACAATCCTCAGCTTTAGGATGTTTGCTCCAGACCCACCAGCTTGAAAGCTAGATGCCAACCATTTTCTTCTAACCAGAGAAAGGATATGAGAGTAGTTTTCAAGAAATAAAATAGATGATCACATCAACAAAGCAAGCGATCATCTGCTTAAGTATAGGGATGCTTTTATCTATTTTGCTGAGGAGGGATCAGTCTTTAGAGTGACCACAGTACATGAACTGGATAGAATCTGTCTTTCACTACCTACTGCAAAGTCTTTACTTGGATGAAGGGATTGAGTGTACCCTGACTAAGTTTGCAGATGACACCAAGTTGGGAGGTGGTGTTGATCTGCCTGAGGGTAGGGAGGCCCTGCAGAGGGATCTAGATAAGCTGTATTGCTGGGCTGAGGTGAATGGAATGAGATTTAACAAGACCAAGTGTCGGGTCCTGCACTTTGGCCACAGTAACCCCATGCAGCACTACAGGCTTGGGGATGAGTGGTTGGATGACTGTGAAGAGGAAAGGGACCTGGGGGTGTTGGCTGATGCTCGGCTGAACATGAGCAGACAGTGTGCCCAGGAGGCCAAGAGGGCCAATGGCATCCTGGCCTGCATTAGAAATAGTGTGGCCAGCAGGAGCAGGGAGGTAATTGTCCCCCTGTACTCAGCACCAGTGAGGCCGCACCTCGAGTACTGTGTTCAGTTTTGGGCCCCTCATTACAAGAAAGACATTGAGGCCCTGGAACGAGTCCAGAGAAGGGCAACGAAACTGGTGAGGCGTCTGGAGCACAAGTCTTATGAGGAGTGGCTGAGAGAGCTGGGATTGTTTAGTCTGGAGGAGGCTCCGGGGAGACCTCATTGCACTTTACAACTTCCTGAAGGGAGGTTGTGATGAAAAAGGGTCTGGCCTCTTCTCCCAGGCAAATAACAGGACCCGAGGAAATGGCCAGAAGTTGTACCAAAGGAGGTTTAGGTTGGACATTAGGAGAAACTTTTTCTCTCAGAGGGTGGTCAGGCACTGGAATGACCTGCCCAGGGAGGTGGTGGAGTTGCCATCCCTGGCAGTGTTCAAGAGGCACCTGGATGAGGAGCTACGAGATATAGTCTAGTAGCTTGTGGTACTAATAGGAATGGGAAGGCGGTTGGACTAGATGATCTTGCAGGTCGTTTCCAACCTTGTGATTCTGTGATTCTGTGATTCTGTCTATCCTTTGATTTTAGGTTTGTAAAGAGGAAATAGATTTGCATCCTGTATATGACAGCAACTTGCAATTACTACAGTAAAACAAGTACCTGTTAGCAATCACAATATTTATGAGAGTTTATGATGGTTAGCTTTTCTATAAATGTTCAATACATTTCACAAATCTAATGTAATTACACTAATGTAATACTAATAGGCAACCATGCATTTCCATAACTTTTTTCACTGTAGATAAAATATGAATATGGTTCTAACACCTTGAAATTTTAAAACACCAAGCAACTATTTTATAACACAGTTATTATTATTATTTCTTGTTGAAAATAATTATCCTCATTTACAGGAAATGCTCAAGTTAAAAGCACATACACAAGAAAATCTCCCATTTAGTTCAAGAGAAATTTTTGCATTTTCTCACTGAAAAAGAATTTTCTTGAAAAATGCAAGCAATTCTGGGCCAGATATATTTTATTTCATGTTAATTTTACCACATGACATTCAAAATGACAATTCTGTTGTTAATTTTGAATTGTCTTGCAATTAAATACTTTGCGATTAATATTCCAAACAGTGATTAATTTGTTTATTGCTTTTTGGAGTGGTATTTAGACATTTCTAAAATTAACAGTTAGTAACTACTGTGATACCGTGTGTTTTGTTTAGCGTCTAATTTGTGACAGGTATTTTAGATGATTTAGTAACCTATGCAGTTTGCTTATGAGTAACTGGTGTACAATGAGGGCTGCTCCAAAAGCAATGCTTCCTATGTTATTATGTTAGGCCATGACACCAGAAACGGATGTTGGTGGTATGGCAGTAGAAGTTGAAACTTCCTAACAATATTCTACTGCATTTTGTTGCCACGTGACAGATGGCAGCAGAGGGGCAGTCTGACAATGTGGTGTCTGACATGGAAGTGCATATGAAGCAAAAGTGTGGCATTTAATTTTTCTGTGTGGAAAAAAATGCACCCATTGACATTCATCTTGCTGAATGTTTATGGACACCAAACAGAGCATGTGAGTGAAGCAGTGAGCGGTGAATTGCAGCAGTGGTGACAGTCACACTGGATCATCTGCTGGTGCAGACTTTTACGACCACAGCATGCAGGCTCTTCTCCATTGCTGGCAAAAATGCATAGCTAATGGTGGTGACTATGTTGAAAAACAGTGTTGTGGAGCTGAGAATGTGCTCTATCAAACAGTGTTATTGTCGTTTTGGTATCTGTTGTATTTTCCATGGAAATAATTAGGAGGCACTACTTCCAGAGTGATCTATGTATCTGATCATGTTTACCTGTGCTGGCAAGGAGCAAATGGTACATAAGCATATAATCTAACTATACAAAAATGTGTTTTTGGAACAAAATACAGTTGCAAAATATGGTCAGGAAAGTTGAACTTTTCCTTGCCAATTTTTTTTCCTAAGTTTCAAAGGGATGCATAGTATCAACACAGAGAAGTTTTCAGGGGGCTCTAAATTAAAACTACAGCTCACATTCCACTCATTATTCCTCTCATCTTTAGCCTCGAACTCCAGCCAGCCTTTTAGTACTTTGTTGAAGCTGGAGCTTGACCATAAGAAGATCTATGTAACAACACAGACGTTGTTATGTTTTTCCATTCCTTCTTCACAGACTACCACTCACACCCAGACAAACTTTCAGAACAAAGAAAGCCAACTGTCAACACATTTTAATCTTTGTAGTCTCTTAATCACAACCAGATACATCCCAAAGCCCTTATAACACAATGGATCTCTGTTACTTCTGTAGTATTTATGCCAGGCCTTCTCATTCTGTTTAATATTATCCACAAATCATGAATAAAACAGTAAGTGATAAAAACTAGGCTGTATCATTGGCACTAGGATGCTTCCAGATACCATGAGTACCAAAACTCTCAATGAATTAAGGAAAAGGAAAAGGAAAAAGGAAAAGGAAGAGGAAGAGGAAGAGGGAAGCCAGCTCTTTATGCCTCTTCTTGGGGAGAAAAAAAAAAAAAAGAAAAAAGAAATAACATGTAATGTTTCTGCTGTTTCTGCTGTGTATCATGGAATAAAACTTATTTTCTCCTTCATAATAATTACTAATGCTACAGCTAAGAGTAGAGGCTCTACCTCCCAGAACTTGCAGAACAACATCTGGCTTCTGAGCAGCAAAGTTACTGAATAACTGAGAGCAACTATGATAGCGTTAAGCATTTGCAAACGTTTAATGCACAAAGTTACTGGGAAGCTAGAGGTAATTTAGACAGAATCAAAGGAGGGAAAAGGAGGAGAAGCCATCTGCTTGGTTTTCAGCTTACTGTTCCCTTGGGGCAGCAATTAGAAAGTTTTCAGTTACAAGACAAATTTACTGTAGCATCCTCGGAAATTGATTTCCTGTTGACCACAGCATTCTCTGTTCTGGGTAGATAACATAATCTCCTTAGCAGCCCTTCTCACAACGTCTCCCCATTCCTAGCAAGCTGTCAGATTTAGTGCCTTCCCTCATCTCACCCCACCAGAAAGGCAATAAAAAAGCCCACAAAAGAACCAAACGACGAGTCTTTTATTAATAATAGAAATTTGGAAATATTTTACAAAACACTGGATCCTATATCCCTCCACAGGCAAGTTTTTTACTTACTGACAACCCTAAAAGAGCATTACTTTATCCAAAATGAAGGCAGCCACAAGGAGAACTGCTTGGCAATGATCTTGCTTCTACAGGTAGCCCAAACAAAGGTGAGGGATCCCTCACAACACTTGTCAGCGCATGGATGAGTTTCATGCTTATACTTTTTGTTCATTCAGCTCTCAGAAATGTTCTTCAAATTTAAATAGTGGAACTTTTCTTCATATTTTTCCTGATGTTCCTTCCTCCCATGAATATTCTTTATTTTAAAAGGCGTGACACAGCACATCATGTAACGTCAGGATGCAATTTACATTTTGATGAGACAAGACATCTGCATATGCTAGTATTTGCTGAGGGATAGAGCCTACAAAATGAGGTAAAGTAGTGTCAGAAGGTTATTTTATTATTTATAACACTGCAGTAACTTTGCTATGGAATTTATAAACACAAAACTACAGGAATTGAGTGCATAATGCACTTGTGGAAAGTGTGTTCAAAACATTCTGCTTTCCTTCTCATATGTTATCTGCACTACATTATATTTACTCTCAGTGTGCTCCTTGCACAATGTCTACCAAACTCAAAGTCTGTATTTTTCATTAGCAATTAGTTTCAAGTATTTTGCATTTTAATTTCACATTCTTTATCTACCTATCATTTTTCACTGGAAACACATTGGAAAAAGCTAGCTAGGAAGCAAACATCAGGAGAACTAACAGTTAGAGCAAAAGGCTGTATTTTTTTGCACAACTTTCAGTTTAATCACAGAATGGCTCAAGTTGGAAGGGACATGCGGAGGCCATCTCGTGCAATCTCTGCTCAAGCAGGGCCACCCCGAGCTAGTGCCTAGGCCCACGTCCAGGCAGATATTGAAGACACCCCAAAAGGAGATCCCACAACCTCTCTGAGCAACCTGTACCTGCTCCCCATCTCCCCTGCAGCACAGACGTGCTTCCTGGTGTGCATATGGAACATTCTTTTCTTCAGTAATTGTTTATTGCTTCTTGTCATCACACCAGGCATTCCTGAAAAGAGCCTGGCTCCACCCTCTGCACTTGCTCTTCAGATATTTGTATACATTGATGGAGTTCCTCCTGGACCTCATCTACTCCAGCCTGAATAGGTCCAGCTCTCTCAGCTTCTCCTCACAGGACAGGTGCTCCAATCGGTTTAATGACTGATTTGGGCCTAGTTCAGATAATGTCAAAACGCTGCCTTGCTATTCAGAGGCTATCACATCTGCATATATTTCTGAATGACAGAAAATAAAAATTCAAGAGGATCACTGTATTTTCACATACATAACTCATGGACTAGCTTTTAGAAAAGAAACACATCTTCAGCAGCAGAGTAGCTGTACATCCAGGGATAGAATATGAGCAGTGCAGTTATCATAGCCATCCTTCTCTGCTTCATAGAATCACAGAATGGCCTGGGTTGAAAAGGACCTCAAAGATGATCTAGTTTCAACCCCCCTGCTATGTGCAGCCAACCAGGCTGCCCAGAGACACATCCATCCTGGCCTTGAATGCCTCTAGGGATGGGGCATCCACAACCTCCTTGGGCAACCTGTTCCAGTTCTTTCCTGGAACTTCTTTTCCTGTTCCTGTTCCTTCTCCCATCTTCTATTCAGGATTTTGTGCAAGTTCTGTGGGGTGGGTTACTTGAGTGCACAGAACACACACAGACTCAGTTTAAAATACCACTTCTTAACAGTGGAGTTGAGATCTGTATTGCAGGTGAAAATACAGCAAAATCCAATTGCACTGTGCTGACCAGAGCAGAAATGGAAATTATGGAATTAAAAAAAAAATTTAAAAAAAAGAAAAAAAAAAGAAAAAGAAAAAAAAACAAAAAGAGATGGCTGGTATTGCTCTTAAAATCACTTAAAGTAAATTGGGTCTCCTGCTTGCTGCAGTGACTTCTTCCACAGAGATAGCAGAGATGCACCCTGCAGCTGGGCTGCAGCTCTCTGCCAGGCTGCCAGTTGCACAGGGAGCTTTGCATGCGGCGAGCAGAGCCGCCTGGTGGTGTCTTGGGCTTTGCACAGCACTGAGATATCCTGTGCAAAGTGAACATACTTAGAAGCTGGGAAAGACAAATATGCTGTTATTACTTCCACACATCAGTATTGATGAAAAGTGTTACTGAACCCTGAAATTCAAGAAAATTTAAACAGCTTTCATTTTATTATGTTTTCCATTTGGATTCTATTCCCAAATTAATTTTACTGCTGTAATAAGTTCCATTGATTTTGGATCAGTAAAGATAAATACATATAAATTCCTAAAGCTGGCCACATTTCTCTGAAATGTCAAAATATTTTTAACCAAACTTTCCATGAAAAATTCATTTTAAAGGAAAAAAGTAGTTCAGCAGTCTAGGAAAACAAAAAGAATTTGAAGGATGATGATCATACACACACGTTGGTATATTCTTATTTACAACCAGAAAGTTATTACAGGTTGATACAACCTGTCCAACCTGCACATTATCCATATGTGGATATTCCAATCCACTTTAAAAACATAATTTCTGTCCTTAATTGTATATATACAAATTGATTTCCATATCACATAACACATAAAAATGTCCATGCTACAATTCAAAGCGAAATACTAGAAATATTTCAGTAGCAGGTCAGTATTACATTTATTCACAAATTTGAATGTGGTTTGGGTTCTTACACCTTAATTTGACACATCTGCATATAGATCTTTCAAAATTAATAAAAATCAGTAAAGAATTTATAACAGTTAAAACTAGCCATCTCCACTGAAAAAAAAGATAATACTGTGCTGTTATATTTCTGGGCAGAGAATAGATAATGCATGAATTTACCTGTTCATAAGGCTAAGATAAATAAATTTAAAAAAAACCACACAAAAAAAACCTATGTTAAAATATAAGAGTATAAAGTAAAAATGAAATGCATATGTTCTTAAAAAGAATCAAAACAAAGACTTTATCTCTTGTCTATCATGTTCGTTTGGGGGATTCTGAGCTTCTTTTTATGTAATGATCAGAGAAGGAGCACACGTAGAGGCTAATTCCTGCAATGGGTTGAGACACAGCCTTGAAAATCAGAAAGAAGGGAAAACAGTCATCCTGTCACAAGTCTCTGTGCTCTATCACACCAAATTACATACTGATCAAACAGTGCTGATTTCTCCGAAAGCAATTTTCTACTAGTCTCATCCATTCAGTGCCTCGAAAATAGGAGAATGGTGGTTTTTTGGTGAGGTTAAATGTCCTAGATTTGGAAGGAAACCCAAGTTCATGTAGCTACTTTTTTCATTCTTTCTTTCTTTTTCTTTCTTTTAATTTCTTTTCAGGCTTTACTCCTGGATAAACACTGAAGCATTATTCATTAACTATCTAAAGCCTCCATGCCATCTGAATTGCTTTGTTTCTTTGGATTTTTAATGCCACCTTGACAGTAAGACTGTGCTCTAACACTCAGAGCATGTCCATGCAACTATTCTGGATCACAGAAAGCAACTGCACATAGCAGAGCACCCAGCACAGCACGATGCCACACAGAAATCTCAGCCAATGTCCCAGCTTGGCAGAGCAATTAGTGTGAAGAGTGCTTGTTATTTGACACTTTCGTGCTCATCACCTCCACGGTGCATGACACACAGTCACCTACATGGCCTGTGCATGTTCAAGTTGCTCTTGATTATTTCTTTAGCTGCCACCATGTTTTTTTGTCTTCCCATCCACCAAGTTCCTCATCCTCCCCGTTCAGCCTTCCTTTTTGCTCATCTCTTTGTTTTCCCTTCTTCCACCATGATCCTTGTTTTCCATGTTTTTCCTAGCTCCTTTATCCTGGCCTAATTCTTCTCCACAACTCTTTTCTCTATTGATGTGCAGGTTCTTCTGCCTAAACTCCTCTCTCCTCATCTTTCCCAACACAAGCAGACTTTGAGTTTCTGGGCTGTACATGAGTGAGTGAACTACCAAAGCTGCAGGAAGAAAGAGGTGACAATCCTGTAACTGCAAGTAAGATGCTTCTCTAGTTCTCTGCACCACTTACAGTTATTTTGTTGTCTGTTAGAACAGAATTCTCTCTGAAGTTTGCAGAAAGATCTTCTCTTATTTTAGAGCTTCTTGAACGACTGAAGCTTAAATATTCATCCCTCTATGCTTTCACTACTTAAGCTGCTAATGGTGAAATCTGACTGAATGAGTAAATGCATTTGTTTATATTTCCTTAGCACTTAAGAACTATACTGGCAGCCACAGCTGCAATTGTCTAATCAACAAACAGTTTTCATTTGTGATATAGTGTTTGGTGATGCTTGATGGCTCAATAACCTGATACGCAAACAGTCTGCATCTCCTATTAGTGGCCTGAATACAAAGCTTGCTCTCCATTCATCTAGTGGGTGTGCAGCAGTAAAGATAGCAGAGACCAGTAACTGAGTAACAGAAACAGTAAATATTTTCATCAAATATGGTAAATGGAAACACTTTTATCAAATATGGTAAATGTAATTTTGAAAAGCTCTCTTAACCCCAATTGGTTTGACCTTGTTTAGAACACAAACTTATTAAAGTTGAAGGTGGGAGATGCTTACATGCTATGTTGCACTTGCTTCAATGAGAAATCAGACTACATTTTTGATGCCTTCAGTGCATAATATTCAATAGCACTGCATTCATTTACAACAATCATCCACTCTATACAAAATAGATGAAGTGAAATTGTTACACTGTGTAAGAAAGCAAATTTCCAGCAAGGAGGATGATAAATGCAGGGTAGCACGCTCCTGAAATGAGAAGTTGGGGTGCTGTTGACAACAGTTTCTCCCCTCAGAAAGAACCTTGTGGGAGGGCAAAGTATTAATTCTTTTTTTTCCTACACATAAACACACAAAAAAAAATTAGAACATAATTACTGAAAACAGTACAGATGCTGGAGTAGGACAGAGATATAAAAGTGCAGGGTTATTGCCTCATGCAGGACAACCAAGCCGCTACTGCAGCAATGGTGCAGCTTGGAACATCCTTTTACAGGCTGTTCTGGGCCACAAACTGCCCCATTCTGCTGTTAAAACAACTCTGTTCCCTCCTATCTTTCCTCCAAAATGGGGAAATATTTACAGTTCCCAATTAATAGGGAAGGATGTCACATAGGTCTCACTAACTTAAGAAAAACATCTTCCCACAGATCTACACTAGGGATAATCCCAAAATGTATTACAAAGAGCCTGCCCCTATAACGCTTGCTGTGACTGCCCCTATGCAAAGTCTTTTCCCCCCTCACCCTCAACTTCCCTGCTGGGAAAAATTAAGCATGTCAGAGTGAAATATAAATTGTTTCTCTACTGCATACAAATATCTGCACGTATCAGCTATTCCCAGTTCTAAAAGCACTGAAGTAAAGGGATTATTTCTACCCATTACTAGCAGAGAGCTTTTGGAAACGCTCTTTTGTTGTTTGAAACACTGCAGCTATTTTCTTATCGCATCCGCTCGTTCATCTGGCACAGAGCAAGCACGTGGAAAAAAAGTGCCTAATGTGTAACCAATTAACAGAAAGCCATGTATGCCTGCCGTATTGTTAAAGCAAAATTATCTGAACATGGATAAGTGGTTGCAGCGTGACACACTACAACACCATGTTTTGATTCAGTGTAAATGTTTATTGACTAAACAAAATTACTGTAATGTAATCATAATAAACATTAATGATCAGTCATCTATGGAACTTGCTTTCTGAATTAGTAAATGGTAATGCACACTAATGTGGCAGAATTATGTTGGCTGAACTCATGTTTAACCAGAGCTTCTGTCTCAAGGGATTAAACACTTTCAATTGCAGACAAGTATATTTTTAAGACTGTATTTTATAATTAAATTAATCTGACAAGTTACTGGACAAAGGGTTGGTGTATTATGATAAAAAGGTTTTGCTTCTTTTAATTGCATAATTATTCACCAGGGATTTCTCTAGCTGGAATAAATTAGGGCTTGTAAAATAAATTAATATTCTTCCTGTTTTTAAATAACACAGGGCCAGTGTTTCCAGTTCTTGTCAAGATGTAGTTGTAGTTCACCCAACTTACCACTATCCCTCCCATAATCTAGATATCCCAAAATGAAACAGGACTTTACAGCAAAGGAGAAGAGCTCCAAAAGCCTTTCTATACGGGGCTCACGTTTAGCTACAAATCTCAATTCAAAATCAAGTAAAATGATGATAGCAGCACATAACATTCCACCGTTTCTCTGTTTACACGGGACCGGCTCTTCATCTGAGCACTAAAGTGCTGGTTGTTTTTTTGCCTGAAATAATCATTTCTCCATTAATTCACAACTACTAAGATTAAACATTTTCCTCCAAGCAGATTTGTGTGTTATCGTAACTTACTTTACTTTGAAAGGCAGGAAATTTAGAACTATAAAGCCTGGTAGTGTTTTACCAAAGGGGTTCAATGCTTGATGTCAGCGCAGTTGACAAAGCAGCCTAGCAAATGTTTCTAATGAGAACTCAGTCATTGATCAAGCTTGTGCCAAGGAAGGTTAGAGGTCTCAGACCAGTTTGCATATTCTATAATATCAATACAATCAAGGTGCAAAAACAGCTGCTTCAAATCTAACCTCAATCCCAAATTCTTTCTGTAATTTTCATTTTTAGTCCACCTCAATTCTCCCCTTCACTCACATCAGCACATCTCATCCACAGGATCTTACTTTTTAAAACATCTCCCCTACTAGATGTTTTGGAGTTACAACTGAACAAAAAAAGGAGAAATAATTTCATCTCTCAAGAGTTGCTACTGTTTTCTTAATGTTGGAATTTTAAAGACAACGTTAAAATGTTTACAAAAACTCACTACGAGGTCACAAATACTTCATTTGCCAGTTTCTGTGTGCAAGACTATTAGTTTGTGAGAGGTAAACTTATGGAAGAACATGAAAAATTCTCGTAGGTGAAAAACTGCAAAATAATACATTTGTCGAAGACTATGGAGTACAGGAAACTAGAGGAAGAAAGAGAAATAGAAAACGAAAGGGGGAGGGAGGTGAGGAAGTCAGATCTTTCCACGGTAAATTGTAACAGCTGGGTAAAAAAAATAATAGGTTACATTTGAAGTTTGAAATGTAGCTAAAAAGCCCCCTTTTCATTTTTCCTTCTTATTCACTATGCCTATACTTTATAGAGATTTAATTCCCTTGCCTGATATGGCATACAGACCTTCGAAATCCTAGTTAAAATCTGCATGAGAAACATCTCATCGCACGGTTCAGTGATGCAGCGCGACCTTCAACTTCTCTGTACCAGATCAGAAACATTGAGGTCACATGAAAGAAAGAAATTATCCGGCATAAATGAACTCTATGAATTCAAATTTGCTCAAAAAATTCTGGCAGGTTAACTTTTTATCTGAAAGATTTATGTGACGTCTAGTATCTCCTGACCTCCCCATGCTGACATAAACAAGAATTTATGCCTTTTTGCTGCCCCCGTGTACTTGGACTAACTTGAACAGCAATGGGATTGTGCATCACTGCGTAAGCTAGATCAAATTTTTATTGCTGGGCGGTCTGCTTGCATGTATATTTGGTAAAAAATGATTGTGAGACCATCGCACCATTATGAAGACTTCTACACTAAACACTTCATCATCTTATCTAAAGGTTCTTTTCTATATCCATATACTCTTTAAATGCACCCCACAAGCATGCACAAAGCATCATCCTGGGACATAATCAACATTTAAAACATCTGAAAGATAAAAAATCCTACCTCTAATGTACAAAATCTAACAATAGTAAGATACTGAGGGAATGATGCACGCTAGTCCATTAGTCTGCATGAAACACTACCAAAGGATCATAAGATGCACTTAACAACATTGGTATCCATATCTTTTTGAATTACATTGGTATCCATATCTTTCTAAACTTTCAAACGTATGTGTGCTAACTGCTACACAAATCTAAAGATACAAATGCATCCGTTTTATGCACACTTACCTAACAAGGCCATATTGTTTATTTATTCTTCTTCCCTGTAGCACCTCACAAAAATTGAAGACTTTGAGAAATGTTATATTACTTCTATGTTGAAGTAGTCATTTGTGTTGCTGCAGTCTAAAGTACTATTGCAACAGTAATGACACGAAGGTCTGAATTTCAGCAAGGAATAGAGGGAATGATAAGATGGATTTTTTTGTGTGTGTTTGTTGCTGTTGTTTGTTGCTGTTTATTATTATTGTTAATGTTATTATTATTAGACAGGGGGAAAAAAATCTGGTAAGATTTTAGGCTGTAAGCCCTTCAGGTAACCTCAAAGAGAAATTTGTGTACCCAGAAACTTATCATTTTATGCACCTTCAAACAATACTCCCTTTGATATGTTTAATAAATATTTAATAAGCAGTATATAAACAAGAAAGTGCAGAGTTTGAGAAAGATTCGAGATGACAAAGCTAACATAAGTGGAAATGTGGAAATTCAGCTGTGGAAAGCAGAAAGGACATACAGTAGAGGAGAAGAGTATACAAACTACCAATAAATGCAATGACAGGACATAAATAATGTTGTCAGACAAGAATTTTCTTCTATAAATGTCATAACTTAAAACTCAACCTTTTAAATAAATCTCCATTTTTTCTTTAGCACCCTTTATACTTTTTCACTGGTGAGGCCGCGCCTTGAGTGTTGTGTTCAGTTTTGTGCCCCTCACTACAAGAAAGACATCGAGGCCCTGGAGTGTGTTCAGAGAAGGGAAACGAAACTGGTGAGGGGTCTGGAGGTCTAATGAGGAGCGGCTGAAGGAGCTGGGATTGTTTAGTCTGGAGAAGAGGAGGCTCAGGGGAGACCTCATTGCACTCTACAGCTTCCTGAAGGGAGGCTGTGATGAGGAGGGGTTTGGCCTCTTCTCCCAGGCAACAAACAGGGCCCGAGGAAATGGCCGCAAGTTGTACCAGAGCAGGTTTAGGTTAGACATGAGGAAAAACTTTTTCTCTCAGAGAGTGGTCAGGCACTGGAATGGCCTGCCCAGGGAGGTGGTGGAGTCGCCATCCCTGGCAGTGTTCAAGAGGCGCCTGGATGAGGAGCTACGAGATATGGTTTGGTAGCTTGTGGTAGCAATGGTAATAGGAGGACGGTTGGACTGGATGATCTTGTAGGTCGTTTCCAACCTTGTGATTCTATGATTCTATGATTCTATACTCTCCCCAGTGATGGGAACAACTAACTTACCTTGCTAGAAATGCTATGTAACGCAACCAACCTGGTTGGCCAGAAAAAATTTGTTTAGATAGGTAAGTATTTGTGCTGTAATTATCTTAGCTGTTGGCCACAATTAATAAATTAATAAATAAATAGGTAAAGAAATAGCTATCCTAGCTGTTTCTCAAACCAACTTTACCTTTTTTAGAAGTGGCTTAGATGTCAATCCCTGGAAAGAATTTAGAGCCAGCATGAAAAGTCCTTCCATTCTCTCAGAAGGTCAACTAAAACTATGCAGCACCGAACAAAGCAAAACACTGAATGTTGTCCACCACTTACTAGGTAAGTTTTCACTTACAGTGACACATTAGTGTTAACTCTGGAAATCCCATCAGTATAGCAAAACATTTGACAGTGTTTACTGCCCCTTTCAATTGAGCAGAAGATTTTTCCTTAGTTTACAATTATTTTTAGGTTGTACTTTTAATGATACCTAGTTGGTACTATTCTGTACTTAGACATCTTCACTGTCTCTTCAGTACATAACTAATTCCTTTGCGTGGGTCTTACACAAAAGGAAGATAAGCCTTTTTTAAGTGATAAGAAAACGAAGCATGAGAAAAGCTGCCAGGCTGTCAGAGGGAATAAGAAACAAATTCGATATGTGAAGCTAGTTATAATCAAATGCTTAAAAATTACTGATTTTTTGTTCCTATAAATACAGTTGTTCTTCCTGATTTAACTGCAGTATATCATTAAATATTTATAGATGGGATGCCACCAGGTAACAGCAAACAATCAGTGAGGCCACCACACGCAGAACAAAACTTATGACACTCATAAAAAAGACCTATATCACTTGTATTTATGTAACACTAGTATGCAGTATGATACTACATCCAAGCTCTACTTGCAGACAGCTGTTGAATCAAATGGTTTCCTTCTTTTCCTTTTTCTCTCTCTCTCTTATTTTCCCCCCATTTTTCCTTCAGTATTTTCCTTTGTAGATCTTAACAACATATCTTTTATCATGACTTGTAGGGTTCTGACTGCAAAGATAAGGTTACAACTGTGAGTTTGTCAAGTCTGCTTAATCTTTCTGTCAAGCAAAACAGTATGTATAATAAATCCAGATGCTGAGACAAATAAAGCTGCAAACAGAACCACAACTTATTCTGCTACCCAAGCTGTCTCAAAAGAATTTCCTTACCACCAAGCAAGCTCAAAAAAAAACCAAACAACCATTGCCAAAACAAACATCACCCAGTGGACACACTGGAACAGGGAAGATAATATTAAGCCTTCGGGCACTGCTTTTTTTCTGGCTTACAAGTTTAACCTAAAAGCTCACCTACCCATTTAGTGACACTCCTGCATACACAGCATGAGGTTCCATCCCCAGGGAAATCAGTCAGCACCATAACTCACACTGACCTCTAGCTGAGCTGGGATAGGATCACACATTCAGGTATTTTTTTTGTCCCAAGCAGACCATCAGTTCTTACTATAAAATTCTCTTCTGAAGTATTCAAGAGTTGTCCACCTTCTGTTGTGAGTCACCTTTCTTTCCCTGTGACACTCAGCTGCAGCAGAGGCTGAAACCGTCATTTCTCAGCTTCTAAATACAGGGTAAATTCCAGTAAACCAATGGAATAGTTTTCAGGAAAAAAAAAAAAAAGTCTTTTTTTCTTCATATTTCATCCAATAGGTGACAATGAGCATGATATCCATGCAAAGGTACATAGCTGTATTAAACTGAGTCATAAATCTAAAGCTACAATGGTGTCCAGATTACCACATATTGAAGCCAGAAATAAATGAGATGCTGGGACCTTCAGTGTTCTCTGAAGCTGTAATGATCAGCCTGTGCTGTAAAAACTTTGCTCAAAGCCTGCTTTGAAGAGTACATGCCAAAATTAGGAATTCCAACCTCAGACTTCAGCAAGTGGCTTCTCAAGTTTGGGGCAGCTTCCAGAATTGGAACTTTCAGTGACACTACAGACCTCTGTTAATAAGGAGGGGGAGGAGGGTTGGAATTGGGAATGACCTTGTACCATTTTCCTGGGCATCCCTTGTTTGAACCTACCCAAAGTTTCACCTGCTTATCTGCAGGAGCACTGTGGTGGCCAGCTGAGCGGCACCATAAATGCCTGAGAATCATAGAATCATTTAGGTTGGAAAAGACCTTCAAGATCATCATGTTTTAGAAAGTTGTGGTGAGAACAGACACCAACTATCCCCTACAAGGAATTCCTGGTGAATATTTCTCTTGAAGCTCTGGCCTTTATGAGCATGATCCTGCAACACTGTGCCAAAGGCAATACAATCCTCAATGGTTGTGGCAGCCAGGGAAAAGAAGAAGCCCAAAGCCTCCAGCAGACTTGATTTCAAAGTTTGAAAAGCCTAGTGAAATACAAGCGCTGCACAGAATACATAAAATATCAGGCTAAGAATTTACTGTTAAAAGAAATATTTCCAGAATATATTAACATAAAAAAAAAGTTAGAAAGGTATCTTTAGAATGCACAAATCAAAGAAACAGCCCTTCAGGCAGACATCACTGTAGGGCAATGAAGTTGCACTGCTGTGGATTTTCTTTGTTACAGACAGGACTGATATCATAAGCCTAGTCACTAACACGAAGGCTACCTCAGTCTTCTGAGTTAGTGACCCTGTTTTTGGTTTTTCACAACTTTATTTGTAGGCTGAAATCTTCCAGACTCAAAAAGAAGCATGTGAATATGATGGGAGTTCAGGAAGAATTATGAGAAGGCCACGCAAAAAAAATGGAAGAAGATACGAGAGGAGATGGAGAAAAGTTGAATGAATCCCAGCTGGAGATAATAGACATAAAATCAGTGCCCACTAACGTAGCTTGGAATGAAATCCAAGATTGTTCTACCTCACTATTTTTTTTCCTACCAGTACACCAGCTCTTACACTCCTTGGACACACAAATTATATGCTGTTCCATCACATCAAAACACACAAGTCTGTACAGTTACGCTTGAGATTCAGCCTTGATAATGACTCAAACTACGGTCAATACAATAACTTGCAACAGAATCACCACGCTTTTTGGTTTTTTTTTGTTGTTGTTTGTTTGGTTTTTTTAATTAAAGGATTATATATTGATACAAAGTCACAGAGTTTGTTACAAGGATATCAATGTGCTCCCTAAGCCTACCACTCAAACCTTCAGGAATGCCAAAAATTAGTTTGCCTCAAAAATGTGATCTCAGATCCCTATGTAAGAGTAAAGATATATTTTTAATTACAGGCTCAGAACAGTAATTTTTCTTTCCATATAAATCCTGCTTCAGCTTCTGCATAGGAAAACGTTATCCAGGGGCACTGAATAACCACCTCTCCTTGCTGATGATTGCCTTTCCCCCTTGCTGTATTCACAGAGACAAGGCTTGTGCACAGAGGTGAGGAGAATGCACGGTCTCAGAGCTAATATCAAAGAGCTGAAATCTATTTTTGCCTCTGACAACGATTTCCAATGAGATACACTGTAAATCGTGAAACAAAACTTTACTTAGACAATTTTAAGACTACCTACAAGTTTGCTAAGAGACAATATGTAAGAAATATAACAGGATAGTTCCCTCAGACCAAATTCTAGCTTACTCCCTTTCACTGATAGATCTGCAGTGCTCTTGACATGGTCCCACACCACATCTTTATCTCTAAGTTGAAGAGGTTTGAAGGGTTAACTATTCTGTGGATACAGAACTGCTTGGACGGTCGCAGCCGCAGCGTTGTAGTCGATGGCTCTGTGTCCAGTTGGAGGCTGGTAATAAGTGGAACCTCACAGGAGTTCATCTTGGGACGATTGCTCTTCAACATCTGTATCAACAGCCTAGACAGTGGAATCAAGTGCACTCTCAGCAAGTTTGCTGATGACACCAAGCTGAGTGGTGCAGCTGATACAACAGAAGGAAGGAATGCTATCCAAAGGGACCTGGACAAGCTTGAAAGTCTAGTGAGGTTCAACAAGGTCAAGTACAAGGTGCTACACTTGGGTCACAGCAATCCCAGATATATGTACAGGCCAAGAGAATGATGGTCTTTAAGATCCCTTCCAACCCAAGCCATTCTGTGATTCTATGATCTGCCATGTTCTTTGAATGATGAAAACAACTACAATCTTCACTTCTGGAATAGTTTAAAAGCATGAAAAAAGTGCTCAAAGGAATGACTATATATATTTAGGGTTTCCAAAAGGGGGAGAGAGAGAGAGATGATTTTTTCTTCAAAAGACTAAGAATACAGAGAGTAGCCTGACATAAAGAATTGGCTTGAGAATCAAAGAAAAATGAGTATAGTCACTACTCTAATGAAAACACAAAATAATTGCTAGAAGATAGAATTAAGTGCAGGCCACTAATTCCCAGAGCCTGATGTTGGACACACAGTCTCTGATTCTCAGAGGCACCTGCAGTCTCTGGTATAGTAAACGGCAGCTCTCAGTGGATCCAAGATTTCTTATGAATGTGTGGTTTGACACATCATATTCCACATCTGCAAGATTAGAGGATTGCTATTTCTCACATGATCATCTGCTCGTGCTACTTACTCCCCATCTGCAGTCACTGTCTGCATATGCTGTGAAAATTATTGTCATCATAGATCAAAGATTATGCCTCCGGAAGACAGACTGCAGGAGGAGGAGAAGAAAATCTCAAAAAATATGGGTTGCATCAATATGACATAAAGTGCATTCAGTAATAAAGAATGAAAGGTTCACTATGTATGAACAAGGTAAGGCTTCCAGTAGAAGCTGAGAAGAAATATTTTTCTTCCTTGAGGTATTCTTGTTTCTTACATCAGCTTTTGTAAGTCAGTTGTTATATTTAGGTCTCTTTTAAAAATGCCTTATATTTTATAGCAGAAGAGCTTCTATTAGTTTGGGTCAGGGCATACTGGTAATACTAACTGCCAGCCTCTCATCTGATGAGTCGAAAGCATTTTTTTATAATTTTCTCTTTGAAAAGGCAGTTGTCAGTTTTTAAACTGTCAGGCTTGAGTAGCGTATATATTCAAAAGGATCTGTGCCTTATTACAGTAATTTCCAGCAATGATTCTAAAATGAAGGTCTTTCGGCAATAATCTTACAATTTTTCTGCTCTTCTATTGCCTTTTGGTTAGCTGCTGCTGACTCCAACATCTCCTCAGTCGGTACTTTCACTCACATATTCTAAACTTATCCGTCTTTTTTTCTTACAGAAAAAAACAATAAATCAAAGGAAGACCCCAATTTTCCCAACTATTTTTTGCAGTATTTTTTTTCATTAAAATGTTGACACTGCCCAGACAACCTTTTTTTTTCCCCCCATGAAAAATCATAGTTTTTTTCTTTTTAGTTATAAATCCTACCTGCACTTTTTCACATTTCTGGGCATGAAAATATCTGCTTCTTTTCTGCAGTTCAGCTGCACCAATGAAATCAGGAGATGTGCAGGAAAGCTGCCATATACAAACATCATTTATTTTTTCCTTCAAAAGCAAAGGGAGTTCCAACCTGTGTGACATGCCTGGCTCACAAGCTCATCAGAGATGTGTCCTGCTATAATGGCTGCATTGTTTGCCTGGAAAAGGGTTATGTTGGTGCAGAAGTTGGCAAGAAATGACGAAAGATTCAACATGAGCTGGCAGTGTGTGCTTGCAGTCCAGAAGGCTAACCATATCCTGGGCTGTACCAAGAGAAGTGTGACCAGCAGGTCAAGGGAGGTGTCTCTGCCCCTCTATTCTGCTCTCATGAGACCCCACTTGGAGTACTGCATCCAGTTCTGCAGCCCCCAACAAAGGAAGGACATGGAGCTGATGGAGAAGTTCCAGACGAGGGCCTTGAAGATGATCAGGGGCTGGAGCTCCTCCCATACGAAAACAGAGAGTTGGAGCTCTTCAGCCTGGAGAAGGGGAGGCTTCAAGGAGACCTGACAGCGGCCTTCTAGTACCTGAAGGGGACCTACAGGAAAGCTGGAGAGGGACCTTTTATAAGGGTAGGTAGCAACAGGACAAGGGGAAATGGTTTTAAACTGGAAGAGAGTAGATTTAGACTAGATATCAGGAAGAAATTCTTTACTGTGAGGGTGGTGAGACACTTCAACGTGTTGTCCAGTGAGGTTGTGAATGCTCCCTTCCTGTAAGCACTCAAGGCCAGGCTGGATGGGGCTGTGAGCAACCTGCGCTAGAGGGAGGTGTCCCTGCCTATAACAGGGGGTTGGAACTAGGTGATCTTAAAGGTCCCTTCCAACGCAAGCCATTCTATGATTCTATGATTCTAAATCTGAAATCTCAACTGCGGACACAGAGAACATTAGGCTGCCTGGAGCCCCTCATTTCCACCTCTCAGAAGTGCATCTGTAGTCAGAGTAACATTCTGGTCTATCACTTGCAGTCTGGAGGAGACAATCTTTACCCTATCTCTATGTAGAGAGTTATAACAGAATCATAGAATTGCTCAGGTTGGAAAAGACCTTAAAGATCATCAAATCCAACCACAACCTAACCATACTACCCTGACTCTAACAACCCTCCGCTAAATCACGTCCCTGAGCACCACATCCAAACGGTTTTTAAACACATCCAGGGGTGGTGACTCAACCACCTTGCTGGGGAGCCTATTCCAGTGCTTAACAACCCTTTCCTGTAAAGAAGTTCTTCCTGATATCCAACCTTTAAGTCCCAGAAAAAGGTGACACATCTGTAATTTTAAGAAAAAATAAATAAATATTGAATAAAAATGGAATTTAAATTACAATAATGTCTACCAAAGAATGAGTGTTCAATTATAGCTGAATTTCAAACTCGAACCAAACCAGTCAGCATAGTATAAATGCTTACAGCTATATTACACACAAACACTTTTTGCCAAGGTCAGTTTTGAACAGTTTATCTGAAGGAAAAAAAAAAAAAGAAAGAAAAAAAAGAAAACCAACTACGTTACATTTAAAACCCATGTAAGCATACAGAATATTTACTCAGCTCTGTCAAACAATGACTTCAATCCATATACTTAAAGAAACGCTTAAGATTTAGTAAGAGGAGTATAAAAGTACTGCTTACACATTTTCCCAGCTGTACTACTGTTAAACCTTTATTCAAACCAGGAGAACTTAAAACACAGTTTAGATCTCACTACGGCTATTTACTTTTTGAATTCCTGCTCTAACAATGAAAAAGGGAAGTCGCTTTCATTTCACATTTTAAAGTCAGTTCCACTGCATATTTTTATCTGAAGCCACTGGAACAAGCAACTTACTTGTGTTAAACCAACTTTTAAAAGGAACTTATTTTGTTACAGAATCTTTATCTGTTTCAGTTCTATTAAAAGCCCTCTTCAGTAAACTGCTGAATTTGAGATAAAATGGCATGTTCTTTTAGAAAACACGCCAAAGATTAGTAACAAGTCTGTGACAAAAATCACACTTCGATCCCAAAATGCCTTACAGAAGCACAGCTCGCTCCCTCTCAGAAGAGGTCTTGGGGCAGAAGAGAGGTCCCTACATCCTCTGGCCCTGAGTGCTGCTCAGGAAAGAGCTTTCACTCCTGTACCCAGCCACATAGGTTAGACTTGCAGCATGGAAAAGACCAGACCAAAGCAGCTCAGTGATCACTCAGCACAGGGACTGAGTAACAGACTAAGAGCTCATCTGTGTTAAAAAGAGAGAAATGTAAAAATCTCAGCAAGGTTACAACATTACAACACAGCATAAAGGACAGGAGACTCCTTGCTGCGCATTCCGATGCGTTGGTGGTGCCATCCGAAATCTGTGGGAAGGGGAAAGACATCTGACTGGAAACGGGCTTTTCCCTCAGATTTGGGGCAAGCTGTTTAGTTACAGCACAGGCGCACGAAGAGAGGCTTAGCCTCTTTTGTCTGTGCTGAATTTCAGCCTCTCAGTGGATGACTTCTACCAGGGTGCGTTCCCAAGGGCGGCTGTAGGGGAGGAATTGCAGGAATGCTGGCAGCAGCTCCCCAGCTGGACCGGCTCCAGACTGCACTCTTCGGCTACTGCAGCTCCTGTGAGCTTCGGTCAGCCTCAGCTAAACCCTGCCCTGCTTCTACCTGCAAATCCTACCAAGAAATAAAGTAGCAGGACCACCAACTGGGGACAGCTGGACAGGTCAGAACGGAAGTTTCACAGACAAGAGGAATTCAGCCCCTTGTGCACGTGCACAATGATACAGATCTTAACGACATATCATGTTTTTTGGTCACTCAAGGCCGCAGCCTTTATGGTTTCATAGAAAAATAAGCTGCAACACTGAAAAATCAAACTAATCATATGCATATTATGACAGCAATGAAGAATAATCACTCTTTCAACGGGCTGGTAGCAGAGGAGGAAAGAAAACCCTAAAAACACAGTATATGAGTATACAGCTGGAGACATTCAGCATGAGATTTTATGGCTTCTACTTACAGTGTTGCAGGTTTCTACGCCCACAGTTTAAGTGGTATCCAGACAACCATCTGACGCTGCAATCTTACCAGTGCTTTCCCCTTTCCTAGTGACATTTTACAGCAACGTGAGCTTCAGGCTTGAAACAGGTCTCACATGCAGAATGTTTGGTCCTCCCACAAAATCAGCAGGCATGACCACAAGAGCACAAACTCACCCACCAACCATCAGACAACACATTCTGGACGTACAGAATCCTCCTGAACTGAGTCATATCCCTGTGTAAACAGCCACAGGGCTCAGCGCTGGGACCGATGAGCCAACAGCCTCATATAATGCTGGTTAGGGCATAACCCCACTGTAGGTTAGGGCATAAACCCTTCTCTCATTGTGACCTTTGAATCCTATCATTGTGAGAGCTGTAAAAATGAAAGAGCCCCGCGGAAGGGATGTGCTCACACCTCCACTTCAGGCTGGCTCAAAGTCAGCGCTTCCTCAGCTCCCTGGCAGAACTCTCACCACAAACATCCCCTCGCGTGTCCCCGAGGGTCACACACTCACACACACACACATGAGGAAGAAGGCTGGAGGGAAACACCAAACTAACTGGCTGTCGATCCACCTTCTGCCGAAGAACAGCACACTCACTTCAGGTCCTTGGGAAGAGAAGCCCACCCAGGGCTTGGATGAACACACACATACCACATGCAGTTCCATAGACCTCTCTGCGGACCCCTGCAGCTCGACGCGAACAGCTCTCTCCCTCCCGGAGACTCCCAGCTGCTTTTGCCCTTCCCGGGGAAAACCCGTGCAGACTCCCGAAGACAGGAGCCAGGCGTGACCGCCGCTCGCCGCCTCTCTCCCCGCGCCTCCGGCGAGCCCCGGGCCTCACGTACCTGGCGGTGGCGGCGGAGGGCCGGCGGGCACCACAGGTGCTTCTCCAGGCCGGGACGGGACGAGGCGAGCGAGCGGGCGGTGGCAGCAGCAGCACCGCCCCGGGGCCGGCCTCACCTGAAGGCAGCCGGAGGAGGAGCGAGGCCAGATCGGGGCACGGAGCCTCCAGCCGCCTGGAGGAGGCGAAGCTCGAGGTGGCCGCCCTCACCTCAGGCACGCAGGGTGGGGGAGGCCGGCAGCGGGCCCCGCGGAGGCGTGCGGGGAGAGAGTCTGCTACGGGGCGGCTTAGAGCCAGTCTGGCCGCGGGGTAGAGGCACAACAAAGTCCTAGATCCGCCCTGGACTTTCGCATTCCTTTCTTGTTGCAGGACTTGGCAGGAGCTGTGAGGCTGAGGGTGCTGCCTCCCCGCAGCTTCAGTCGCCGTCACAGCTCCACACTCACGTAGCCTGGGGTTTAACTGAATTAGTCCAGAGGGGAGTAGGGGAATAAAACCGGATGCAAAAGCGAGATATGGAAATTAATCTCCTTTTAATGCCTCTGTTGTTGAGGGGTAAAGAAAAATCAGATATCAAGTTTTTGAGAGTTGCCATCTGAGTACAGTAGGGAGCAGTGAATATCCAAAGAAGGGCAACAAGGCTTGTGAAAGGCTTGGAGAATATGTCCTGCGAGGAGCAACTAAAGGAACTGAGGCTGTTTAGTCTGGGGAAAAGGAGACTGAGGGGAGAGGAGACGTTATTGCTCTCTTCAAATATCTGAAAAGTGATTGCAGCGAGAGCAGAGTTGGTCTCTTCTCACTGGTGACAGGTGACAGGATGAGGGGAAATGGCCTCAAGTTGCTCCAGGGTAAGTTTAGGTTGGATATCAGGAAACACTTCTTTACAGAAAGGGTTGTTAAGCACTAGAATAGGCTCCCCAGCAAGGTGGTTGAGTCATCATGAATGTGTTTAAAAACCGTTCAGATGTGGTGCTTAGGGACATGATTCAGCGGTGAGTTGTTAGGGTAGTATGGTTAGGTTGTGGTTGGACTTGATGATCTTTAAGGTCTTTTCCAACCTGAACAATTCTATGATTCTATGATTCTATTGGCAAAACCACCCTCTTAGTTCACTCAGTGATCTGCAGCAGAAAAGTCAAGTGCAGCCCTTGTGCAAGGCCTGTGTGGTGACTTTGCTCCATCCATCAGAGGAACGAACAGGCGATAGCTGCCCAGTGTAATGTCACAGCCTATACGAATATGTATACCCTACAAATGGCTGACACATAACTTTTCACATAGCTTTTTCACTAGTATGTGACACCAGTAGCTCCTCCAGGCTACCCAGACATCCCTATGCCATTAGGAGTGGTCCAAAGTACCATTAGCATCCTAATAAAGATAAAAGACTCCATGTTAGTATTCTGTTCCAGTTTTGCCTGAAACGTTCTGTTTCTGACGTGCTTCCTCTACTCATGATAAGAAGTGGTTGCCAGAAAGAGGCTGGGGGTTTGGGAAGTGAGCTGAGATAAATCAAAGGAAAAAATAAAGACACAAAAAGAGGCACCAAGACACCACTTCACTGAGTCACAAATTGCCGGATGCTTCCATGATTCCAGGAAAATGCTGCTGGACTCCCCTTCCTTGCTGCCGCCGGAGACGAGAGGCTGGGTACAACCAGAACAACTGCCCCTACAGCTCCAACTGCACTGCGTGTCCCTTGTGCCACATTTCTAAACAAAAAGCAGCTCACTGTGAACTCATATCTGCCTCTGAATGATGCAGTTTCTTTTCTTTCTTCTGTCTGTCAGGAGAAGTTTCCTAATCACCCCACACGATTAAAATTAATAAGAAGTTCTGTTAAGTGCACAACTTCGTATTTCTGCCATTAAATTGCATGTCATTTATTTCTCCTGTCCACAGATTCCTAGAATTCTTTCCACAGGGTATTCCAGTCCTTCTCTGCTGTAACAGCAGGTCTTGGCTTCATGTCATCAGCAAATTTCATTTGCTTTCATTGGTTTTTGTGCCAAGGTCACTAATAAAATTTTAACTAAGATTAGTTCTGAGATTGGTCCCTATGGAACTGCATTAGTAACATCCTTCCATCTACAGCTTCCCTTTCAGCTCACACTATTGTCCTTACTTTTCATTTCTTACATTCATCCACATCTCTTCATCTTAATTAATATTTTCTCGCATGGCATCCTCTCAAATGTTTTATTGAAGTCCAGATAGATTTGATCTACTGTATTTTCATTGTTTGAAAAAATGATTTATCAGAGAAAGATATGGGCTTAATCTGGTATATTCTTTCCTTGGTGAAGTCCTGTTGCATTTTAACAAGTTTTGCATTTACCTCCACATCTTTAATTAGTTTTTCATTCAATATTTGTTCTAAAGCTTTGTGTACTAATAAGGTCATATAAAAGAGCCTGTAGTTGCTTGGATCGCTTTGTTTTCTCACCAGGTCCCCCCAAAAGTCTCCAGCCTTTTCCAAGTCTTTCCTGAGCTGTTGTGTCCTCTAGGTCTGACCTGAAATTAAAGCACAGCATGCCTGTGATTTTGGACTTACTCCTCAGGCTGAAAAAGCCAAATGTTATATATATATATTTGGCTTCAAATTGCATTGTTCTCAGATTTATTTACCATCATGCCTTTGTGGCTTTATGAATGCAACCTGAATGCCCTAAGATTGCTTTGCATATGTTTCAAATGCATTACTTTCTATTTGTATTTTTATTGTTTTAACATTTTTTCTGCAACAAAAGAGCAGCTGAAAAACAGTGCTTCTAGTTTCTTCTTTATGAACACTTCCAATTAATAGATGTGGAATAAAACTTATTTTTTTAAAGCAAATCATTTTGCTTGTGTCTAATTGTAGCCAACTGCTGTCTCAAAATGAGGTGTGGAAGTGAAGCTCATGGGAAAGAGAATAGTTAGTTTGTCCTACAGAACCCAAAGAGAGTTATTTCTCTTGCATTACTTTGGTCTAAGAGATCTCTTTCCATGGATTTTGCCACTTCCTCAGTTACTTCCCAATTGACACGAGACTCTGGGCTGCTTTCTTCCAGATGGTAACAACCATGGTGAGGTCCTTGCTGAGAGTGGTGTTTAATTCCTCAGAGCCGTAGTGCAAACAGGATGGAAGGAAGGCAAATACAGATATTCAGCTGGACTACCATACTTCCATATCCTTTCCTGAGCATGAAACTTTTCCCGACTCTACTTTATCTTGTCCTTTTGTGTGTTTGAGTAAATCGGATGTTTAGAGAGAACTTCAGTTGGGCACCCACCCATGACTCCGAGCTAAATTTATAGGGAAAGATCATCTAGAAATTTTGAAGAGGGGAACTTCTAGTCCCTGAGATCTCCTAAGCAGCAGAGTTCAAATCAGAGCAGCGATGGTTGCAAGGACTGTAGGATCGTCACTGAAAGACTTTAACTCAGTCGTTCATCATCTCCCGCTGGCTGAATGTCATCGTAAGGTGTATATCACTTGTGTTTCTTTAACTGCACTGGTAGGTGATCAATATTCTGTAGCCAGGATCTAAAGCAAAGTATAGAATTAGTTTCATCAGAGTAAGCAAGTTTGAGTGATGATATATTGTAGTAATATCAGACTACAGGGTTTTACTTGGTAAAGGATATCCTCAGTTTTCTTTCAAAATGCAACAGGTTTGCACTGTGCATCTCTAAGATAAATCTTAGCCCTGAGGGCAGCTGACTTAATGCAAACTGAAGGAAAGATCAACAAAGCCAGCAAAGTTATGTTTTTGAGTAATGATCTGACATCTTACCAAGCTAAGCTTACTAAGTCATACAGTCTTTTTTCTTCAAAATAAGGGAGTACGATGGGTGAGTGTATCCAATCTGACTCTGAAATGTGTATGTATACCCCAGCCTTTTATTTCATGTGAACAAGAACAAAATGTATGTTATTTGTCATCTGTAAATCTATAATTTATATACAAGTTCACTTAAGGAATATAATTCACTATTATTAAAATTTCCTTTAGAGAATGTTGCAAATGAGAGCCTTCCAACAACAACAACAAAAGCTTGATACAGGGCACCGCGTCCCTTACTGTTAGCTATTTATGATGTGTATTGTATCAGTTACCACAATGAATGTGACATAAATACACAAATTCGGTATTCAGCAGTATTCTTTGTGTTTATCTGCAATTTCTACCATGGCAGTGCAGCGCTACTGTAAGAGTAATAAAGCAAAGACATAATTCAAAAAGTGAGAAGAAATTCCCATTATATCGCTCAGAGTAAAAATAATATACACGTCATGAAAAAAAAAAGAACTGCTTGTTCTTGGGTTTTGTTCTTTAGTACTTCCCCCCCCCTTCCTGCAGCTTGTCAGAGCCTTTCATTGCTGCAGAAGAGAACAGAATGCAAAAAGAAAGCTGCGATTTGAAAGCAAGATTTAAGTGTTGTCTGAATTTTGTTTTTCCTCTCCGTTTGCTTTCACACATGTTTATGAACTCACAGTTGGATTTCCTCAAACAGGAAATTCCATGGTAATTAGCATTAGTGAGCTATGGTGATTGCAGTTCGGTGATTTCACAGGCTCTTTTCAGAATCATTCCCTTTTATAGGAGATAAATGCTAATATGGGCCAAATTCTCTGTTGCTGGGTTAGTGTTACTGAATTAAGAAGTGAAACTATTTATTGTGGCAAATCATGCATGGAATGTTATGATGCATAGAATAACTGCAAAAGTAGTACTGAATGATCCACAAATACTGCTGAATCACTGCTGTACAAATTCATTTGTTGTTATAGTAAATAATGTAAACAAAAAGTGAAGTGAGCAGGGCTGGAAATTCCTGGAGGGAAGAGATTAGTAACAATCAGTGAAGAAAGATTACAGATATTGATCTTTATGAGAAATATGTTCTGCAACCGTAAGACTTCTGTAAGAAGCACATTGGTCCACCCAGCCAAGGCACTGACTCTCAGTGTGAACTTGATGCATCGAAAATTTGCCCACTTTTTGGTGGGAAAAGATGACAAAATCTATCTCTTGTGAAGATTTCAATGGAATCAATGAAGGAGCTGGTCTTCAACCAACATGTGAGATTTAAATCCTTTTCCAATTTTTTTTACAGCTGATGAATAATCTTGAAATCAGCTTTGTTTTATCAATTTCTTCAGCACTTCTCCAGAAACCTATTCATGAGTTTCTTCTACTTCATATTTAACACCTTTCTAAATTATACGTAAGGCAATGACTTATACTTTACTTTCTGACATGCATTCATTAATCAGAATTTGTTCCCAAGTTATGAACCATGAAGAGCTGGATTTTTCAGGTCATTAACAACTTGGATCTGAATCTCTACCAAGAGCTTTGCATCAATTTGCATCAAGAGCTCTCTAACCACAAATTAAAAGTGCAACTGTGAGCAGAGTCTCTGTTTAAAAGGACATTATTATCATCAGAACAGAACTGAGAATGGAGTTCTTTCCAAATCAGTTTCCAACGCAAATAAAACGGCAAACTGTAGTATCAGCACATATGGCAGAAGATTTTTATTAATTGGTTAACAATTCCAATAACATAGATGCCTACACATCAAAGTCATGTAAACAGAGCTCAATCACCATATGGAACTAGACCAAGATGATAATGAGTAACAAAGCAAGGCAATCCTATTCATGTTCCATATGGCTCCTGTTGACTTCTATTTATTATGCTGCAACTTCTGTGTATGCTATTATGGAGTATCTTGTTTTGCTTTTTAGAATAGATGTATGAAATTAGGAATCCGAATTTATTTTCAGTGGACCAAAAATTCAGAACTAATATAAAAATAACTTAAATTGAAATTTACATATATATCAATGTTGCGCTTGCTTGAATCCTATCTTTTTTTTTTGTGCTGTTTGTTGGAGATGATGAGTAAGCTAAATCTTATGCCACAACCAGCACAGATCTGGGAAAGAGCCGTTTGAATAGCTAAACTAATGAAAGATGTCCTGCTTAGATGTCCTCGTATTGTAGAGCAGCTATTACAGTAACAATCCTTAAGAGAAAAACACAAAGGCTACAGCAGCAAATACAAGCATAGGTATCTGTTTACACCTTCCTTCATCTGCACCATTCCTAATGCATACTACAATGTAAATTATTTTTCTCCCTAGCAAGACAACAGATCATAGATTCTTATTCCCATGGTCAGAGGGATAGACTCATGAAGGAATTCACTTGAGAGGAACAAATCACCATTCTGCAAAGCCCAACGTTTTTCCTGTTTTCAGCCTGCATCTATATTGACATTATTCGGAGCTAATAATTAACAGATTCAATTTTTCACACAAATGTGCTAAGTACACCTTTTGAAAATCAGTTGGCCCTTGCAGAGTGGGTTGTCAATGCAGTGTAAGTGCTTTCCCAAGTGACATGGGTGTACAATCAGAGCACAGTGGATTTCAGGTCTGAGTCTCAGTGAGTAGAGGAAAGAGATGAGGATAAAGCAGAAAGAAGAGCCTTCCACCTAGTGGAAGCTTTCTTGTTTACAGCTGACTCAGAACTCTGCAACCTTAACAGTGGATTTAATCTGATGACCACCACTCGTAGAGCCCTGTGCTACTTACTGTATATTGCAAAGTTTAACTTCAGATTTGATGCTCCACTCAGACAGGGCTCAGCCTCAAAGCACCTTCTGACCCTCCTTGGCATGCTCAAAACTCCTACTAAGCAATCAGTTTGCAAGATTAAATTATTTCAGAAATGAGGTGTGGGGAGCATGGTGTTGCCTTTAGTTTTCTTCCCTAACTAGGAAAGTGATTTGAACAGCAATACGGGTTTGAATTTTGAGCTAACTGCCCTGCATGTAATTCCTTTTAACTTAGATCTGGAGCCTCTCTTTTCGTAAGGTCAAAAGAAAGTAGTAACACGTTTCCTTGGAAATCTTGTAAACCTAAAGTATTACCTTCAAAGTATCAGCTCTGCCTTGCTAGGCATGAAGGAGAAAATTAGCCTACACCATAAAGCACATGTCACTTCTCTTTTTCCTGTCTCACATCCATGATAGGCTTATGGATGAAAGACAGCAAAGGACTTGTGTGCTTCATTTCCCTAAACAGATACATAACCACAGCAGCACCCAAGCAGGTGCTGAGGTTCGAAGCCTCTCATGTGCCTTTTGTTTTCTTTCCTTGAGCAAAGACAGCTGGTGAACTATAGGGAAATTGCAAACTTTTAAAGAAAGGGCTTAATCCACCATCTGAAATTCACAGAAGCATTAAGTCATTATTCAAATGAAAAGCTGCTTTTACCCATTAACATATTTTCGTCAACAACAAAAGAAGGAAGATGCTGATATGAGGGGAGATACGTGCATTCTTATTTATATGGTAATTGAATGGTCAGGGAGTTTGCCTGTTATTTTCCTAAGACATGGTATGCATCAATTAAAACTATGTTGTGCTACTGTTATAATGGAACCTGGCACCATTAAGAAATCTTTTCTTCTTCATAAGATGTGATAGAGAGAGAAGCATTGAAAGTCAAGCAATTTATGCAGCCTACTTTGTAACATGATTGCTGGCTTTTGCCTTTCTACAGACAAAGCAAAATTAATAATTCTTCTCTGTAACAAGTGACAAGAGAATTATTTCTGTCTATCAAACCCATCCTAAATAGGAATAAGAATATTGCTTCCCCTCCCATAAATTTGCATATTTAGAGTGTTCTGAATAAAATCTGTTGCTTTATAATTCAGTGGTTCATATACTTTGTCAATCAGGCTTCTTTCAAGAGTGAAAATATTTTTAAAAGCCAGTGTACAATTGCAATTCTCTTTCGTCCAAACAGCGCATGCTGTGAATGATGGTGTAAAAAACTTGGGCTTCATTTAGTTGGGCAGAGTTCCGTCGAAACTTATGGGGCTGTGTTGACTGAAGCAGATCCTAAACTTCCACCAAGCTTCCCTGCAAATGCATCCCTAACAGCAATATCAGTCAGGACTGAAGAGGTACCCTGGGAGCATGCATCTTCCTGTTCTGTAGGAATCGTTTTAACACCCCACGTTCATCACTCAGGCTGAGATTACTGCTTAGTATTCAAGCCAGGGTATCCATTCATCACCATTTAATGCCTACCTGGCTTCTATTCATGCAAATTCTTCAAGGCATCACCAAAAAGAATTCAAAAAGACAAATTGCCACCCAGTGGTGTTGGTAGAATTTCTTGCTGGACATGCTTACGCATACAGAACTAGTTTTTCTAACTACATAGCCTTAACCTGAAAGGAAAGGAGTTGAGGTGCAGGATGAAAAGAATTAGTCTTCGCATGAGTGACAGAGCAGAAGCATCACATAGAAGGGGTTAGGTGGGGGAGTTGTAGGAGTTGTAGGGAAAATGTGAACCACTCCAGAAATTTCTAGAAAGTTGAATTACCATACTCTCAAATTAGTGTGCTTAGGCAGCAAACATAATACAAAAGGACAAAGCTGAGACTCAGAAGCTGCCCAACACCCCACCCCCCCCACTCCACTCCAGTTTCCAGCATCCCACGAGGGAGGCACATCAGAGCACAAGCATCAAGTTTGGACCTCATCTGCAATGCCCTAAAGCATGTTCCTTTTGAATTTATTTATCCTTAGAAACAAACAACAGATTTCAGAAGGCGAGAAGTGTTTATGAGCCATCGGAATACATGTACTTATAGCTAAATATTATAAATTGGCCAAAGCAGTGGCAGACAATCCAATTATTTTGTAACTCTGGAATTGAGATAATGGGGAACTCGAGAGTGTGACTGATAAGCAGTCATAGATAATAACCTGGATAATATCTACAGTTCATCAGTACCAGAAGTAAGGACCAAGAAGAAGCCTTGCTGGGTACCATGGCTCTGTAGGGTGAGGAGGTGCAGAGGAGGAAGGGTTTGTTTGTGGATTGATTTAAAGTGTCCAGAGTGTCTGAAAAAGCTGAACGCGTGATGTATGGGGTTCATGCAGTACTTAACGTATGGATGGAGTAAGCAGACAATTAACAAGTGAATGTAGAAGCTGGTACTGCTACTGCTACTGGTGCTACTTGGAGTAACAGTGCAAAGTATTAAGTATAAGTAACAGAATGTGCCCCAGCTAGATGATTCAGAGGTTTATGTTGTTTTACTCTTTAAATACACCTAACTGGCTTAGATTACATTCATGTACCGTCCTTGCACATATCAAAGGACCTACTTGCAGTTGCATGTACCAAAAGGAGAAAGTTCTGGTTTATGTGAAATGAGATAATAAAAACAATAAGAAAAAAATGTACACATTTGCAGTGAGTGGAATTTCTCCAAAGTACAGGATTGTAAAAATTTGAAACATTTATATTTTAGAACTTAATCTATCAAAGAGCAAACAAGTACTGTGCATTATTATTAGAATATCTCATCAATTTAAGGTTTCACAGTATTACAGAAACTATCCCACTTTCAGAAGTTATAGCCTTTAATTAAAAAAAAAAAATCAAACAAAGAACAACATGAAAGCATTTAATTTCATCCATTTAGTCATGGTCTGAAGATACTGGTCTGGGAGAAAAAACAAGGAGAAGCCAAATGTAAGAGAAAAAAAAATTAGTAAAAAGGAGTGAAATAAGAGTAAAGGAAAGAAAAACAATCATGAAAAATAGGAAATGGTATCTGTGGAAATGCAGTTTTACCTCCCCTTCAGTTGCTAAGGCAGATAGGTTTGTTACATGCCCCTTCAGACGGGCAGAGGCCCTATGCAAGGACAATGTTGGGGCTCAGGGTAGAGCTGGTGAAATGGAAAGAAGCTGCTGATGCCTGCAAGTGGGGCATTGGGTTTACAGGAACACTGTGGGCTTTGTTGAGGCTTTCCATGGCTGAAAATTATTTTTTATAACTGAAAATCTCCTGGGGAGAAATGGTCTTCTGGACCAGAACAGTGACTGCAGCTACACAGCTTGTCAGAGCACTGTGGAGTGACACCTTATACATAGAAAGTTTGTGGAGACAAAGAAGACAAAATAATGCTATAAAAGAACTAAATGTTGGAAACCAAGACTTTAGTGGGTATTTTGTTTGTTTGTTTGTTTGTTTGTTTGTTTTCCCATGGACTTTGATATTTTTCATGCTTATTTTCTCTCTAATCCCTTTCATGCACCCAGAAATCTGTAAAGAAAGTAGAAAATAAAATCAACCCCATCTTCTCAGCTCACCCAGGTCTAAGAGAATGTTTTGTCCCTTCTACTGGTAGCCCAGGCTTTCCTAGTGACTTTTTTTTCTCATTCATCATGCACACTGTTCTGCCTGATTCAACTTCGCTTACATGTCTTGTTGCACTGCACACCTTCTTGGACACAGAGGCTGCCAAAGTGACGATGTATATTTCAAGGGTGACAAAAGAAATCATTCACTTGAATAACACACCAAACCTCATGCTGAATATTCCCAAACATGTCAGTACTTGGCAGATAATCATTCTTCTTGACAGTTTCTTGCTAAAGATGCAACGAGTGAAGCTTATTCAGAATAGCCTGTAAATGCAAACTGAGTTATCTTTGAGAACCAGCAAAGAAAAGGCAGCTTGATAACATATAGTTTGGAATTTCTATACTTCTATGGCCCCATGGATCAATTTTTGGAATCCCCGGCTCCATTATAAATTCAACAAACAATATTCTGCTCCTGGATGTTAACAGCTGAGTGAGGCAGGGAATCAGTTTACAGAAATCCCTGCAGAGAGAGCAATGATATTACAAGCATCTGTTGTATTTTCAGAAGTATTACGCTGTCCTGTCTCTTAGGGCTTATTACTATGAACAACCACTGTATCTGAAAAAGGCAAAAGCCAATGGAAATAAAGCAGGAAAAACTAAAAAGAAAATGTGTAGTCCTTAGAAATTCTCTGAAAGTTACAGTGGTTAGACAGAAACTACTTTTGGAAAGTCTCAAATCCACAAGGGAAATTTTGCATGCTCTGTAGATGCTGTTAATCGACCCCTGGGCTGTAGCATTTCATTCCTTTATACACACTGTAGGAATGCAAGCCTTGGGCTTCACTGTGCTAGAATTTTCACAAATGCAGAACAGAAGTGAACTGGGTCCCCAATAACTTAAAATCTGAGAAACCTATTAAAACCAGGCAGCAATGGAGCAACAATGAGTTAGATGATCTTACTAGGAGGTCTTCCTGAGAGCACAGGCTGAGCACTATCTCCTGTCTCACTCTGCCGAAAATCCACGAACCAATACAATTATGATCAAATAACTTGAGCATACCTTACGGCCTAAAGAAAGCCTCATCCATGTGTCATTCTAACATTCCTTATCCTGTCTGTATGCCTGCATTTTGCTGCATGATAGCAGTTTATTATTTGCCGAGTTCAATTCCAGCAATAAAGATATCTGGAGTTTCCAGCAATATCAGATAACAACAAATAGCCTTCCAGGTAGTTGAATAGGAGGTTTGATGAAGATCTTTGCACAGAAGAGAAAGGATTTTGCAAATCTGCTTACTGCAATTAATGGTGGCTTTAGAAGCCTTTGTATACTATCTTTGGAAGCTGTAAGCTAGATAAGTTCCTCAGTACTCAGTAAAAAAGGCTGAGAAGGAAAGCACGGCTCCAAACTTGCACGAATAAATGTTTCGCTTTGCACTAAAATCTCCAGGCCCATACATATAATCAAACATTGCATGGTGAACTTCATTTAGATTTTCATTCAAGATTTGCCTAACATGCTTTGATATTTGTGTTGTTTTACTTTACGTTTGATCAATTCTTGCCAAAGAGAGGGAATTGTGGGCACAGTTTATAGTTAGTACACTTCTTTGTAAACCCATCAATCAGCATCTATTGTGTCTGCTGCCAATTGGGTGTTACTGCTAAATAATATATGCACATAAAATTCTCTGCTCAGGAAGTTCATTAAATCTGAGATGATCAAAACCCTTCAAAGCAGACCTGTAAGTTGTGCTGCGTGAGTTGCATCAGCAGAATGGAACTGATACCTTCGCTATCTTGCCATCTCATGCTGCCATAGGGCCAGCAGTATGTACTTCCACACAGAGTGGCTGAAGCCTTTTTAGAATTAATTGGTAGCTTGCCAACTGGAAGCTAAGGTCAAAATCAATGGCACTGCCTGCTTTCTAGGAATTGTTGTTATCCATTGCTGTAAATTATAGTCGGTCACCCTGAGAAATGCGCTGAAACTTAAAGTACAGATCAAAAGCCTATTTAAGTAGCTCATCATCCATTATATTTAGACCAAAAAAAAAAAAAAAAAAAAAAAGAGCCCTGTACTGATTTTGCCCATCTTTCTAGTACATTATGTAATTATGAGCAGAAAGAGATCTGTAATTACACACACTAAAGTGCATCCATCCTTCGCATGTTACACAAATTCTCATGAAATAACAATTTTGTCCCATTCGTTTATGTTAATGTTTTGTCACGTATGAATGCAGAACAAGAATGCCATCTCACATCTCGCTGAATCTCTTTTTCCATGGTTAACAAGAAATGAGATTTTGTTGAGGACTCCATCACAAGGAAAGAGCACACAGGAGTAGAAATGAGTATTTGGCAAGAGAAGAGAATGCTATCATTTCTGTGCTATCATTTTCATGCTATCATTTTCATTTAGCTTTGCTATTTCTTGGCAAGACACAGGCATAGCTGAAACAACTTGTTCCAGTATGTAAAACATTGATCTCTATTCACAAATTGCTGTCCCAGGGACATTTGTTCTAGAAAGTGATCTTTAAAAATAATACAGTGTGCATCATGAGTGGCAGCATTATTCTGAAACCTATTTAGGAAAAACAAATTTCTCTTCTGGAACTCATACCAAATTATTACTATGATCAAAAGTCAGGGGATGCTTTTTGATGATGTTGCAAATGCATCTGGCAGGTGTGAGAGGCTAAGCAAAGTTGCACGAAGTGCTGTTACACTCAAAGAGAGAGATTCTTCAGCATCGAAGACTGATGAGTACCCTCATGTCAAGTGAAGCTGGCTGAGCTATACACCAATTAGCGCTAATAATAATATCCTCAGCTGGCACAAAGTTTTTAATGAACAGTGGGATTGCAGTGCATAACAAGCACTCAGGGACAGATCCTTGCCTTGCAAAGTGCTCTGTAGAGGGTACCTATAGCCTAGTAGGCTGCACGGAGAAGGTTCTGGCAAGCATCAGTTGTATGATTATTACCTTTTTCTCTTGTGGGTTTACTCTGGAGGTGAAGTGTTATGTGGAAATTAGAGCAAAAAAAGGAAGTTTGTACTGAAGAGGTGAGTGGGCTGAGGAGTGGGCTGAGGTGAAGAGGACACAAGAGCACCACATCATTCAGGCTGGCAGCATTTCGTTTCAGCACATAGCCTCAGCATTGCAATGCAGAAAACATTGCTTAAAATAAAAAAGATTTCACTGGCAGCAGGAGGCTCAGCATCACATTGCAATGAGCCTACTTTTGCTTTCTGCCAAAGCCAGATGAAAGAAGAGGTCAAGCAGATCTTGGCCCCCAGGGTAACCAAACAAAACAGACTACATGCATTTTGTGCTGCAATAGCCAACAAAAACAAAGATGGCAGTCAGCTCATAAATAAGTGAGGAAGCAGTCTCCAGAACTGCACCAGGGAACTGATGCATGGATTTCCAGGAGCCAGAAAGAAAGAGTTTCACTAATTTAATGAACTTTGAGGTAGACTCTGGAAAATCATTCACATCTCAACTTTTCTAACCACATTCTGCATCAAACCACAGTGTTTATAATAATATTTTTTTAAAAAGATGTAATAATAATAATAATTCCATACATTACATCTCCAGATCATCAAATCACGACCTAGAATTCTAAAGTTCTAATAGGTTTTTATGCCTCAAGAAATGGACTTTGTTTCATGCCATCATTGTTTCTATTTAAGTATCAAACCTTTACGCTAACCACAGATTCCATCTGTCGATGCATGTGATACATTAAGAACTATGTCTGGTCTGAGATTATTTAAGTACACAAAATAGAGGTTTAAGATTTTGAGAATGGTTTTTATCTTCAGTAATTTTGCTTCTGGTTGTGTGAAGTCCACCATATGAATGTAGTTATTATACAGAAGTTCTAATCAAGAGCGTGCAGAGAACGTCACTGTGGCTGCAAGTGTTGCTCAAAGTCCACCAAAGAAATTCAGAAACACCACACGTTGTATCCATGTCAGGTGTCAAAGCAGCAATCTGAGAATCCCAAGTCTGATGCACATTAAGAGCCTTTGCTCCTGGTGTGCATGAACTGTAATCACAGCTATTTGCTTTGAGAAGAGCAAGAAATAGTATGCTGCTCTCAGTACTGAAGCTCATTGAATTTCCTCGCACACACAGGCATTCACATACCCACAACCTGACAAAGCAGAGTGAACACTGTGTATTTATTAAACAAAAAGATCACGACAATCCAACTGATCACAGAGTTTAAATATGCCGTAGCATTTCTATGTCTATAAAACTTGTAAAAACAAAGCTGAAAAGATTTAATAGCCCTGAATTCATCTATTTACACTGATGCTAAAAAAGACTCAGCTGGTATTTCCTGAATGCAAGATCACAGGCACTGGGGCTTCAGAGAAGGGAAGAGGCTTGCAGGAGTGGGAAGAAAGAACCAATGAGTTGCAAGACAGGAATATATAGAACATCATTCTCTGGTGGGAAAAAATTGTTTAGATTAAACTATCAATAGTTATTTAGTTAGTAAATGTGTAACCTGGATCTTTTCATTTTCATTTTCTTCCATTTCTACTGTTGCATTTTTAGCTTTTCTGTCTGAAATCCAGAACCCATCATTGGCTCAGTCCTTTGGCTCCTAAGCATCTTGCATAAGCAAGGTCTGCTGAGATGGATGATTTTAGACACATTCAGTCAAGCCTGGCTGCCATGGTGCTCATTTCAGTTGAAATCAAGCTTATTTTGGTTCAGCTGATATCAGTTAGCAACAGTTTGAACTGGTCTGGTGTCAACTGAAATAATAAAATACAGCCAAATTCAGCAGTTTAAGAGTTGGAGAAAAAAGAGTAAACCTCAAAACTGGAAAATTTTCTCCTGGTCTTCAAGATATTGAAGGTATTTGATTAACAGGTATTTGTAAAAGAGCATTTGTATATTATCATTATTTGTATAACTAAGCCTTATATAAGGGGTATAGGATAAACAACTGCAATGGCAAGATATCTGTAGAAGGCTGTTTAGAGGTGGATAGGCAGTCACAAACACAGACTCCTGAATGTAAGAAAATCCACTTGAGTAACAACAAGAAGCTCTCTTTTCTATCATTTTCACTGCTGCAGACACTTTAAGATGCCTCAGTATTCATTACAGCAATTAGGAAAATTGCGCACTTTCCTCATTTACCACCAGAAAAGGGCTGTGGATCCTTTTACGATCTTGATGAAAAGTTCATTCAGGCCAAAGAAATTGAACAGCCATGTGTGAAAGAACAGTTTCAAAAATGAAATCTACAACAATTCCTTTGGTATAACATAGAGTAACGTAGCAGTCCTCAGTACCATGAAGGCTTTCTGGAAGGAGACTTCAGAGACTCCTGCAATTTTCTGTAGTCTCTTTCATACATACTTTTTATGTATTTCTCTTGAGGGTAAAACAAAATGATCATCAAACTTGTTTGCAAGATCTCTGCTACTTTCTTATTGTGAGAAATTCTCTGCTTTCTGGTTTCCATCCTCTGTTCTGCAGGTGCTGCAGGGTGTGGGCCAATACTGAGGAGTATATATTTGTCTTTGTACTCCCCGTGAGCTGGCTATTTTAACACAGACATTTTGAAATTAGAGAGTTTACCCATTTCCTTTCAGGAGGCAGAGGGATTACCAAGAGCAAAGAATTTCCCAACAAAGTTCTGAACAACACTGCTACTAAAAGGGGACTTTTTTGCTTTTATAAAGATGAAGTGAGGGAAGTATAACTAGGGATGGAAGATGAAAGCATCTTTTCTGCTTTGGTGATGAAAGGAAAATACAGCTTAAGAAGTTTTTTGGAGAGAAAGAAGCATATTAAAAGAGATAAGTATTTCTTCACACATAACCCAAAATGTTGCCGTGCTTCAATGTAGGGATCAAAATTAGTCCTGCCATTTAAGATATAACAGGAACATGGCCAGGCAGGCAGAGAGCACTGCACCCTCATCTGAGCACAGTTTGGAATTCTTGTGTTAGTGCTGGCATGTTATTAGTGCCATTTAGATGGAACTGGGGACAAAATGGGGTAAGGGACAAAGTTTTCCAAATTTCATCCCTGGCCTGGGCTTTTTGTGTGTTTCTTTAAACAAACATCAAAGAATGTGATTTTTCTTCCTCTCCATGGGGGCTATTTAAGTATTACTGGTCTCAATAAAATCAATATAGTATAAAAACCAATTCTTTTTTGAAACTTCTACCATTATATGTAAAATATTGTTTTCCTCCTTGATAATGCAGTGCCCATTTACAGTCAGGACAGGAGCTTAATTCAGTAGTTTGTAAAAAAACTTTATGAGAATTCCTCCTAGCTTAGCATGGCAATTTACTTTTTCCTCTTAATAGAGCAACATAGCCCAGTGCTAATGAAAATTACTGCTTGAACCCTTTTCTCTTCACGGTAATGCTTTCCTAAAGGCTAATCTTGGCCCAGGGGTTACACATTTTCTGTTTCTGATGCTTCAGCTCACTGTCTGAAGGAGCCTATCAAGCTCTTTATAGAAAGCTCTGTTGAATGGTAAATCAGTCAATTTCACAGAACCACAGAATCACAGAATCGTAGGTGTTAGAAGGGACCTCAAGAGATTGCACAGGTAGGATGGGTCTTGAATATCTCCAGAGAAGGAGACTCCATAACTTCTCTGAGCAAACTGTTCCAATGCTCCATCACCCTTACTGTAAAGAAGTTCTTCCAGATCTCAGTATGGAACATCCTCTGTTCAAGTTTTAGACCATTACCCTTTGTCCTATCACTACACACCACCTAGAAGAGCCTGGCCTCATCCATTTGCCTCCCACCTCCTGTTAGATATTTATCAGATCCCTTCTCAGTCTTCTTTTCCCCAAGCTGAACAGACCCAGGTTACTCAGCCTTTACTCATAAAGGTGATGCTTCCAGGACCTTTATAATCTCTGTGGCCCTTTGTTAAAAAAAACAGTAGCAACAATCCCTTCTCCCACTTCTCCACATCTCTTAGACTTAAACAAACTGCTAAATATATTCTGCTGAATGATGAGGGGCTGAAAAAAGCACAGCATAGTTGAGCTGCTGTGCCTTTCAGCACCACTTACTTTGGCAGTGGTGTAACTTGGCACAATAACCTGGGGACATTAAACACAGAGTTGCTGTTTCATCTGCAAAGGCATGCAAAATACATCTGGAGATCTTCAAGTCTCCTGTCCCTTAAATACATAGGGCTGTGTTTGAGTTACTGCATACAACTCATCAGAAGGAACTAAATGCATCAGAACAAATCAGACAGCTAATCAGACAATGACGCTGAGTTTGCCACTTTTCACAAGAAAATATTTCATTTGACTTTCTTCGTCTCCCATGGACAACAGAAATGGACTGTGTAAAATTCCCACTTAAAAGAAAAGAAAAGAAAAGANTAATCCATTAACTTCCCTGACTTTGTTTAGGACCATGCCGAAGTCACGCAATCTTATTTGCTGCTGCTGACCAGCAGCATACTGACATCTGTGTATATTATTTCCCAGATTTGGGAGGCAAGACGCTTCTCCTTTAGAGACGGTTGAGATTAAACCTTCTTTTTAACTGGGAGAGCATCTGCAGCTGCAGCAGTAATTACTGTCCTAGTTCTTGCAGCCATCCCCAGTGTGAGGGTCAAGAACTCAGTGATTTTCCTCCCTCCTTTATTTCACAGGCTCTGGATCCCTTTGCACATCTCCACACTGCACTGACTCTTAGCTTGCATTACAAGTGCATTCTAGTGAAAGGATTTTGTACTTTGAGTCCTTGGGCAATGAGAGGGCAGGGCAATCAGCAACCATATGTATTTTTCTGTGAGCACGTATTGAATTGTGCCCATGGGGCAGCCCTGGCTCCATGTACAGGCAGGACAGGGGACAGAAGGCTGGAGAGAAGCCTCAGGAAATGGATTGGCATTCTGGTGATGGCAATTTCAATTGGACTTGATCAGCCTGGAGAAGAGAAGGCGATGGGAACACCTCATTTCAGCCTTCCAACATTTTAATGGAGACTGCACATGGGAGGGAAACGAACTTTTTACGAGGGTGGGTAAGTGATAGGACAAGGGGGACTGGTTTTGAATAAAGGAGGGGAGATCTGGATTAGATGACAAGGGGAAGTTTCTTATGGAGAGAGTGGTGAGGTGCTGGAGCAGGTTGCCCAAAGAGGTTGTGGATGACCTGTCGCTGGAGATACTGAAGGCCAGGTTGGATGGGGACCTGGGCAGCCTGATCTAGCACTTGTGGCAGGGAGGTTGAACATTTGTGATCCTCAAGGTCCCCTCCAACCCAAGCCATTCTATGGTTCTGTGATGAGGAGCATCTCTCCCAAACTGTGAGATATGAAAATGTGACCCAGTCTCTTCTTCTACAGAAAGAATCTAGACTGAAATGCTTAGAGAAAAGGATTCCGTTGGTGCTAGAAGCATTGCTATTACTGCCTGTTGTGAGTCAAAATACAAATTCCATTGAGATTTCACCAAGACTTTAAAAAAGAGCAAGGCAAATGAAAGGATTTAATATTCAAACCTTTTATTTCCAGAAATATTAAATTAATCAATAGATAAATACATAAACAGAGGGGCACAAGAACTGAGAAGGGGAATAACTGCAACATGCTATTTCCAAAACTACGCACCTATGAGCAACAGACTAGGAACAAGTAAGTAAGGGCTGCAGTGGGTCCCGCACTACGGGGCCGTCCCATGGCCTGCATCTCCCTGGTGCTGGCTGCAGGTGCATGTTGGGCAGTGTGGGGCTGCTCGGGCCTGCCAGTCTGGTGGCATCATCATGGCCACTGCCCTCATGGCCATTGCAAAGCAGGAGCCAAGGAAAGTCAGGGCAGCCCAGGGAGCCTGCAGCTGTGGTGTTTCTGGGGGCTGTGGGAGCTCCTGCTGAGGACATCCAGGTTTGAAAGTGGGGACCACAAAGGGCAGAGTGCCCTGTGGTGGAGGAGTGCAAGTGGCAGCCAGTGTCTGGCTGCTGCTCAGTGGCAGGATGGAGCAGGGCAGAGCCTGGCACTGTTCCAGTGCTGGTGCTGCAGCAGGGCCTGGCAGGATGTGGGCAGCACCTCCTTGGGCTTGGATGTTGTCATTCTTAGGGCGCTTGGCTGGTGGGGGCCCCATGGGTGCTGCTGCCTGCGTGCCTTGTGGCTCTGCTGCCTGCAGGCTCCTCTGTGGCCCAGCAGCTACTCCCTGCGTGGGCTGGGCACCTGGGCTGCTCCTCTGGGTGTTCTCATTCAGAGCCTCCTGCAGGGCAGGGGCAGCCATGGCTCTTCTCTTGTGGGCCGCTCTACGCTTGCAGTGCTCCAGCAACCACGGGTAATCTCTTCTGAAGAAAGGGCTGGAGTAGAGGAGTAACTGGAAAAGGCAAAGGAGAAGAGTTAGGTGCTGTCAGCATGGCACTGAAGGACAGCAAGATACAGGAACTAAGGCTTCTCACGGCTCAGGGCAAATGTGGGTACGAACAAGGCTTATGGGTGTCTTAGTTTCAGCTGGGTTGGAACTGTATCCTTCAGAGTGCCTGGTATGATGCCATGGTTTGGTTCTAGGAGTAAAGCAATGTTGACAGCACAACAGTGTGTGTAGTTGCTGCTAAGCAGTGTTGTACAGAGCCAAGGCCATTCTCAGCAAAGGGACCAAGTAGTTGGGAGGGATCGGAATTTGGACAGCTGACTTAAACTGGCCAAAGAGATATTCCATGCCATATGACTTCTAACAGAAGAAGCCTGGGAGGGGATAGAAGTTCATCTGGCTCTTTTACACTGCTCACAAGCTAGATGGGCTTGAGTCGAGGGATGGTGAGCAATCGCATGCGCATCACTCATGATATACATTCCTATATACATATACTGGCAAAACTATTGTCCTTTGTTAGTAAAAAGTTTCATCACAACCTGGAAGTTCTCCTTTTTTCTCCGCTTCTCTCCCCCATCCCAATGGGAAGGGGCAACAAAGCGAATGACTGTGTGGTGCTGAGCCACCTGCTGGGTTAAACCACACCAATCAGTCACTTCATTGCTACAGTTCTGGTTGACTGAAACACGATATTTTGTGAGTTTCCTGTGAGAGGCACTTGGTGTGGAGACCAATGGATGCACTTACCTTCCTATGGGCAGCAGTCGCTTCTTCCTCAGCCAGAAACTCGGGAAGGGACGGAGATCTTTCCAGGTCCCGTGGCACTTTGGTGAAGCCGTAGTGGTTGAGCTGGCGAACAAAGCTCTTCATGCTTGTGCACCCAAATGCTCTCACAGGCATTTCCTTGGCCAGGACTTCCACCACAAACAGTTCTTCCTCGATTACGATGCAGTTTCCTCCATGGCCCCACCAAACGCTCTTCACTTGCTCACATTCGGCCAGTACCCAGAGTTTCTGTGGGAAGCTGAGCGGTGAGAAGACACTGGCTTGGCCAGCGCTTTCCTCAGAGGAACTCAGAGGTAAACCTTTGGATTCCTCTTCATTTGGAAACATTTGTGAATCCCGTTGTTCCACTACTGATGTTCCAGCGGCATGGCCAGCTGGTGCTTGGTCCTGTGCTGCTGGGTCAGTGGAAGTGGAGCCTGAGGTCTTGGCCAGCTCCTCCAGATCAGAAGCCAAAGAGGTTGTGGATGACCTGTCGCTGGAGATACTGAAGGCCAGGTTGGATGGGGACCGGGGCAGCCTGATCTAGCACTTGTGGCAGGGAGGTTGAACATTTGTGATCCTCAAGGTCCCCTCCAACCCAAGCCATTCTATGGTTCTGTGATGAGGAGCATCTCTCCCAAACTGTGAGATATGAAAATGTGACCCAGTCTCTTCTTCTACAGAAAGAATCTAGACTGAAATGCTTAGAGAAAAGGATTCCGTTGGTGCTAGAAGCATTGCTATTACTGCCTGTTGTGAGTCAAAATACAAATTCCATTGAGATTTCACCAAGACTTTAAAAAAGAGCAAGGCAAATGAAAGGATTTAATATTCAAACCTTTTATTTCCAGAAATATTAAATTAATCAATAGATAAATACATAAACAGAGGGGCACAAGAACTGAGAAGGGGAATAACTGCAACATGCTATTTCCAAAACTACGCACCTATGAGCAACAGACTAGGAACAAGTAAGTAAGGGCTGCAGTGGGTCCCGCACTACGGGGCCGTCCCATGGCCTGCATCTCCCTGGTGCTGGCTGCAGGTGCATGTTGGGCAGTGTGGGGCTGCTCGGGCCTGCCAGTCTGGTGGCATCATCATGGCCACTGCCCTCATGGCCATTGCAAAGCAGGAGCCAAGGAAAGTCAGGGCAGCCCAGGGAGCCTGCAGCTGTGGTGTTTCTGGGGGCTGTGGGAGCTCCTGCTGAGGACATCCAGGTTTGAAAGTGGGGACCACAAAGGGCAGAGTGCCCTGTGGTGGAGGAGTGCAAGTGGCAGCCAGTGTCTGGCTGCTGCTCAGTGGCAGGATGGAGCAGGGCAGAGCCTGGCACTGTTCCAGTGCTGGTGCTGCAGCAGGGCCTGGCAGGATGTGGGCAGCACCTCCTTGGGCTTGGATGTTGTCATTCTTAGGGCGCTTGGCTGGTGGGGGCCCCATGGGTGCTGCTGCCTGCGTGCCTTGTGGCTCTGCTGCCTGCAGGCTCCTCTGTGGCCCAGCAGCTACTCCCTGCGTGGGCTGGGCACCTGGGCTGCTCCTCTGGGTGTTCTCATTCAGAGCCTCCTGCAGGGCAGGGGCAGCCATGGCTCTTCTCTTGTGGGCCGCTCTACGCTTGCAGTGCTCCAGCAACCACGGGTAATCTCTTCTGAAGAAAGGGCTGGAGTAGAGGAGTAACTGGAAAAGGCAAAGGAGAAGAGTTAGATGCTGTCAGCATGGCACTGAAGGACAGCAAGATACAGGAACTAAGGCTTCTCACGGCTCAGGGCAAATGTGGGTACGAACAAGGCTTATGGGTGTCTTAGTTTCAGCTGGGTTGGAACTGTATCCTTCAGAGTGCCTGGTATGATGCCATGGTTTGGTTCTAGGAGTAAAGCAATGTTGACAGCACAACAGTGTGTGTAGTTGCTGCTAAGCAGTGTTGTACAGAGCCAAGGCCATTCTCAGCAAAGGGACCAAGTAGTTGGGAGGGATCGGAATTTGGACAGCTGACTTAAACTGGCCAAAGAGATATTCCATGCCATATGACTTCTAACAGAAGAAGCCTGGGAGGGGATAGAAGTTCATCTGGCTCTTTTACACTGCTCACAAGCTAGATGGGCTTGAGTCGAGGGATGGTGAGCAATCGCATGCGCATCACTCATGATATACATTCCTATATACATATACTGGCAAAACTATTGTCCTTTGTTAGTAAAAAGTTTCATCACAACCTGGAAGTTCTCCTTTTTTCTCCGCTTCTCTCCCCCATCCCAATGGGAAGGGGCAACAAAGCGAATGACTGTGTGGTGCTGAGCCACCTGCTGGGTTAAACCACACCAATCAGTCACTTCATTGCTACAGTTCTGGTTGACTGAAACACGATATTTTGTGAGTTTCCTGTGAGAGGCACTTGGTGTGGAGACCAATGGATGCACTTACCTTCCTATGGGCAGCAGTCGCTTCTTCCTCAGCCAGAAACTCGGGAAGGGACGGAGATCTTTCCAGGTCCCGTGGCACTTTGGTGAAGCCGTAGTGGTTGAGCTGGCGAACAAAGCTCTTCATGCTTGTGCACCCAAATGCTCTCACAGGCATTTCCTTGGCCAGGACTTCCACCACAAACAGTTCTTCCTCGATTACGATGCAGTTTCCTCCATGGCCCCACCAAAAGCTCTTCACTTGCTCACATTCGGCCAGTACCCAGAGTTTCTGTGGGAAGCTGAGCGGTGAGAAGACACTGGCTTGGCCAGCGCTTTCCTCAGAGGAACTCAGAGGTAAACCTTTGGATTCCTCTTCATTTGGAAACATTTGTGAATCCCGTTGTTCCACTACTGATGTTCCAGCGGCATGGCCAGCTGGTGCTTGGTCCTGTGCTGCTGGGTCAGTGGAAGTGGAGCCTGAGGTCTTGGCCAGCTCCTCCAGATCAGAAGCCAAAGAGGTTGTGGATGACCTGTCGCTGGAGATACTGAAGGCCAGGTTGGATGGGGACCGGGGCAGCCTGATCTAGCACTTGTGGCAGGGAGGTTGAACATTTGTGATCCTCAAGGTCCCCTCCAACCCAAGCCATTCTATGGTTCTGTGATGAGGAGCATCTCTCCCAAACTGTGAGATATGAAAATGTGACCCAGTCTCTTCTTCTACAGAAAGAATCTAGACTGAAATGCTTAGAGAAAAGGATTCCGTTGGTGCTAGAAGCATTGCTATTACTGCCTGTTGTGAGTCAAAATACAAATTCCATTGAGATTTCACCAAGACTTTAAAAAAGAGCAAGGCAAATGAAAGGATTTAATATTCAAACCTTTTATTTCCAGAAATATTAAATTAATCAATAGATAAATACATAAACAGAGGGGCACAAGAACTGAGAAGGGGAATAACTGCAACATGCTATTTCCAAAACTACGCACCTATGAGCAACAGACTAGGAACAAGTAAGTAAGGGCTGCAGTGGGTCCCGCACTACGGGGCCGTCCCATGGCCTGCATCTCCCTGGTGCTGGCTGCAGGTGCATGTTGGGCAGTGTGGGGCTGCTCGGGCCTGCCAGTCTGGTGGCATCATCATGGCCACTGCCCTCATGGCCATTGCAAAGCAGGAGCCAAGGAAAGTCAGGGCAGCCCAGGGAGCCTGCAGCTGTGGTGTTTCTGGGGGCTGTGGGAGCTCCTGCTGAGGACATCCAGGTTTGAAAGTGGGGACCACAAAGGGCAGAGTGCCCTGTGGTGGAGGAGTGCAAGTGGCAGCCAGTGTCTGGCTGCTGCTCAGTGGCAGGATGGAGCAGGGCAGAGCCTGGCACTGTTCCAGTGCTGGTGCTGCAGCAGGGCCTGGCAGGATGTGGGCAGCACCTCCTTGGGCTTGGATGTTGTCATTCTTAGGGCGCTTGGCTGGTGGGGGCCCCATGGGTGCTGCTGCCTGCGTGCCTTGTGGCTCTGCTGCCTGCAGGCTCCTCTGTGGCCCAGCAGCTACTCCCTGCGTGGGCTGGGCACCTGGGCTGCTCCTCTGGGTGTTCTCATTCAGAGCCTCCTGCAGGGCAGGGGCAGCCATGGCTCTTCTCTTGTGGGCCGCTCTACGCTTGCAGTGCTCCAGCAACCACGGGTAATCTCTTCTGAAGAAAGGGCTGGAGTAGAGGAGTAACTGGAAAAGGCAAAGGAGAAGAGTTAGATGCTGTCAGCATGGCACTGAAGGACAGCAAGATACAGGAACTAAGGCTTCTCACGGCTCAGGGCAAATGTGGGTACGAACAAGGCTTATGGGTGTCTTAGTTTCAGCTGGGTTGGAACTGTATCCTTCAGAGTGCCTGGTATGATGCCATGGTTTGGTTCTAGGAGTAAAGCAATGTTGACAGCACAACAGTGTGTGTAGTTGCTGCTAAGCAGTGTTGTACAGAGCCAAGGCCATTCTCAGCAAAGGGACCAAGTAGTTGGGAGGGATCGGAATTTGGACAGCTGACTTAAACTGGCCAAAGAGATATTCCATGCCATATGACTTCTAACAGAAGAAGCCTGGGAGGGGATAGAAGTTCATCTGGCTCTTTTACACTGCTCACAAGCTAGATGGGCTTGAGTCGAGGGATGGTGAGCAATCGCATGCGCATCACTCATGATATACATTCCTATATACATATACTGGCAAAACTATTGTCCTTTGTTAGTAAAAAGTTTCATCACAACCTGGAAGTTCTCCTTTTTTCTCCGCTTCTCTCCCCCATCCCAATGGGAAGGGGCAACAAAGCGAATGACTGTGTGGTGCTGAGCCACCTGCTGGGTTAAACCACACCAATCAGTCACTTCATTGCTACAGTTCTGGTTGACTGAAACACGATATTTTGTGAGTTTCCTGTGAGAGGCACTTGGTGTGGAGACCAATGGATGCACTTACCTTCCTATGGGCAGCAGTCGCTTCTTCCTCAGCCAGAAACTCGGGAAGGGACGGAGATCTTTCCAGGTCCCGTGGCACTTTGGTGAAGCCGTAGTGGTTGAGCTGGCGAACAAAGCTCTTCATGCTTGTGCACCCAAATGCTCTCACAGGCATTTCCTTGGCCAGGACTTCCACCACAAACAGTTCTTCCTCGATTACGATGCAGTTTCCTCCATGGCCCCACCAAACGCTCTTCACTTGCTCACATTCGGCCAGTACCCAGAGTTTCTGTGGGAAGCTGAGCGGTGAGAAGACACTGGCTTGGCCAGCGCTTTCCTCAGAGGAACTCAGAGGTAAACCTTTGGATTCCTCTTCATTTGGAAACATTTGTGAATCCCGTTGTTCCACTACTGATGTTCCAGCGGCATGGCCAGCTGGTGCTTGGTCCTGTGCTGCTGGGTCAGTGGAAGTGGAGCCTGAGGTCTTGGCCAGCTCCTCCAGATCAGAAGCAGAAGCTTCCATTTCAATGTGTCCGGTCTCGCATTGATCAAAGGTTGCACGTGCAGCCATTTGTGCAGCGAGCCAGAATTCGCCCTGCCTGCTGGCAAGGGAAATCCGCTGGCACTGCCTGGGGGTTCCGGTGGGAGCCGCTCAGACATCACTGTGCTGCCCTTGTGTCATCACAGTGACATCAGCGTGTGGTGCCCAAGGCAGGGCTGGGTGGAGCTGCCCGAGCTGATGTCACTGAGCAGCACTTGTTGCTGGTCCTGCCCTGAGCCACGGCTGTTTGAACTTGAGTTGAGAGGCAAATAAAGCTGTGTTGGATGGAGACCAGCCCTCACTAAGGCTTTGCTTCCCCTTTCCCGTGTGCTCCCCTTAGTAGCTCCCTGATGGCCTCCTGGGTGTCCCTCTGCTTCTGCAGATGGGCTGGAAATCAGTTTCCTGAGCACTGGTACCTGAATAAAATAGCAGTCTCTTCCCAGTTGGTGGCCACTTCTTGCCAATGCTGTGTGGTTTCCATAGCACAGCTTGTGTAAGGGAGTATCTGTGTGCCCAGGCGATGCTCTGCAACGTCACCAGAGGCTCAGAGGCTGCTCCGTAGGTCCAGACTGGAGAAAGACTCTAAATACATGGTGTTGATTGCATAAACAGGAGGTGTGCAACCAGTCTTTGGTTCCTTTGCTTTTATTTGGTATTTTAGAGATAGAGAAAGCAATCCAACCAAAACAGGGATGTTCTCAAAGCCTTCATAATCACCCCCCTCCGTTCAGGACCAAGCGCTTTCTCTGGAAAGGCCAGGTGTGATCTAGAGGCAATGGATGCAGGATGCAGGTCTGGAGTTGATGCAAATTTTGAGGACAACACTAGCCTCGAGGAGCTGTTTAGCTCCTCAAAGGCAGAGGGGCCTTGCGGAGGTCTTGGCCAATGAGAGTTCTGGGTAATCAGCAATCATATGAAGTTTGCCAAGAACACGTGCTGAGTTGTGCTTGTGGGGGTGTCCCTGTCTCTATGCTCAGATGGGCAGACAGGAGGCTGGAGAGCATGCCCAGGAAAGAGATCGTGGTTCTCATGATGGCAACCTGGATTGGACTTGTGCCCTCTTTTAAAACACAGGAGAGATGCACAACTCTTGGAGAGAGTGCAGAGGAGGGCCTCCATGATGACCCAGGGGCGGAGCTCTTCTCCTATGAAGACAGGCTGAAGGAACTGGTTTTGTTTCAATCTGGAGAAAAGAAGGTTGTGGAGACACCTCATTGTGGTGTTCCAATATTTAACTGGAGATCACAAAGTGATTTTTATGCAAGCGTTGATAGACACTATCAGGCAATGTCCGGATGCAGGGCTGGAGCTGATGCAAACTTTGAGGACAACGCTAACCTGGAGATCACGGAATCACAGAATCAAAGAATTGTAGGGGTTGGAAGGGACCTCCAGAGATCATCGAGTCCAACCCCCCTGTCAAAGCAGGTTCCCTACACCAGGTCGCACAGGTAGGTGTCCAGGCAGAGATACCGAGCCCCGCATTTCAAAAAGACCTTGCAGAGGTCTTTGAGCAACCTTGTTTAGTGGGAGATGTCCCAGCCTCCAGCAGAGGGGTTGGAGTTAGATGGTCTTACAGATCCCTTCCAACTCAATCCATTCTGTGATTCTGTCACCTATGATTTAGTACTGGCCGTTGAAATGGCTGTGCAATCACCAACCATATGATGTTTTCCAAGAGCACATGCTGAATTGTGTCTATGGGGCAGCCCTGACCCCATGTACAGACTATACACTGTACCACTGCCTGGTTTGGGCTCCCGTTTTTCTTCTCTCTTGGTTTCATCTTGATATTGGATCAAAGAAGTTGCACGCTGCAGAAAACACTGCTGCCCATCGCGCTCAGGTACTGTAGCAGGGGACCTACAGACAAACAGTCCAGGTGCAGAGAGGTCTTAAGCAGCTGTGTTTCACCTATACCTGTCACTGAATGAGGCTTACACATACTACAGCTCCCCTCTCAAAAAGAGTCACAAAAAGAAAGTTTCAGAAAGAAAACTAGATCAGCTTTGTAGAATGTAAAGAATTCATTTGACTAATGTAACTCTGCCCTAGGTTTCTGCCAGCAGCATTTTCTAGCATGGGACTCCAAGGGCACAAAAGCCAGGGTTTCACAGCAGTGTAAGACTAATGATTAAAGTGTGTGTGCTGGCAGTCACGGGAGCAGCACCAGAGGAGGAAGCACTCACCTTTCTATCTGGCGTTATGACAGCCTGATATTAAAGACCTGCAAGTGTCAGAAGATGGAGAAAATCAGCTGGCCTCTCTGACAGATTTTACAGTGTAGTGTCTGTGCTGTCAAGGCAGTGAATATGACAACCTTGAGAAATGACAATAACAAGAATGTTTAGGAAAGGGAGTAAGCCTAATAGAGATGCTGCTGTTGACAATAACATGCTTATATTAGAAGTAAATTCTTTGAGCTTTTGTAGGCAGTGAAGAATTTATTGAGCCTGTTTTTCTATGCCTGGTTTTTCTTTTTGTTTTTTTTTACCCTTACTGTCTGTCTATTTTTACTTTTTCGGTAAAATACTGCTCAGTTGCAAATGTGGAAAAAAGAAGCTAGTCACTCTATAATGCTCTGTTTCACTTGAATTATCACGGTAGCACAGGCAGCATCTGAGGGCTCCATTGTACTAGATACTGAGCAAATACCAGGAAAGAGAGGATTAAAAATCACATTACTTTGATTTGGAAAAGCTTAGAAAGAGATGAAAATAAACCAACTTACGAGCTGGGAGAGCTGAAGTTCAAGAGGCTTAAGGATGGTGTTGAGCCCACCCTTATGGTTAACTAAAAATGAAGTTCAGTCTGGCCATGGGGCTAGCTGTGGAGCCTACAGAGTCTGGATGAGCCATCAGGGGAACCTCAGGCTAAGTGAGAGGCTTTTGGGGAGGGGAAGCATCTTGTTGGAAAAAACATCATCCTCCAAGCTTGAAATTCTAGTGATAACAACAAATGAGCTTTTAGGATGAAATGGAAGTGTTTTCTGATCTTATTTGCTAGGAAAGCCTGATGAGATCTAGAAGCACTAGGAATCAGTTTCTGTCCCAACCTAGGCTTATAGGGACACCGAATTTCTGCTTAAGGAGCATGCTCAGACATCAAATATCTGTGTTCAGTTCTGGGCTTCCCAGCTCAAAACAGACAGGGATCTCCTAGAAAGTGTCCAGCAGAGGGCCACAAAGATGATAAAGGGCCTGGAACATCTGTATGAGGAAAGGCTGACAAACCTGGGTCTGTTCAGTCTGGGGAAAAGAAAACTGAGAGAGGGTCTGATACAAACTTACAAATATATAAAGGGAAGTGGGAGGCAAATGGATGAGGCCAGGCTCTTCTCAGTGGTGTGTAGTGATAGGATGAGGAGTAATGGCCTAAGACTTGAATGTAAGAGGTCCTATACTAGCTTGCAGAAGAACTTCTTTACGATAAGGGTGACGGAGCGCTGGAACAGGCTGCCCAGGGAGGTTGTGGATTTTCCTTCTCTGGAGATATTCAGGACCCACCTGGACACATACCTGTGCAGCCTGCTGTAGGGGGCCTGCTTTGCAGAGGGGCTGGACTCAATGATCTCTTGAGGTCCCTTCCACTCCCTACAATTCTGTGGTTCTGCGATTCTGTGATCTCAACAAAATTTTCTAGTGTGTGTATGTGTGTATGCATTGGAAAAGTTCAATAAAGATTTCAAGAACAAATTCAAAATGAAAGGAGTACTTGGGCAACAAGAAATGGCCATTACCTTGCAAAGGACCTTATAATCATGCACAGTTATTTTTGCTCACGGGGCAAGTTGCCCCATGCCTCCCTAAGACTTTTGTAGTAGTTGAAGAAATCCTGAGTGCAAGCTTACTGAGCTGCTTCTTCTGGAGGATTCCTTCTGTACAACTGGTTTCAGTGCAGGGCTTGGGGCAAGACAGATAAAACCCAGCCTTGTTCTATGATCTTTGTCCTCTAAACACCTCAGTCCAATAACTGGATGCTTTTTTTCCAGTCTGAGTCACACAAGACACAGGAATTTGGTTCTCCAGAAGAAAAACAGAAACTCAATTTAAATGCCATCTCTTTTGGGACTGTAAGAAGTACGCCATCGTTCTGTTTTCTTTCTGAATGGAGATGGTGGAAAATCCAAGTCAAATGGACTGTCCGCCTCTTTGGCAGTCCTTCTCCCAGAGATGGCTTTCCACAAGGTCTTATCACTAACAAGGGAAAGCATTTTTCTGCAGAGCTAAGGATCCTGCTTCTGAGGGCAGCATTTGAGGCGTCCTTCTCAAAAAGAAACCTACAGATCAAAGAGACTCCCATTTATGCCCAAGAAGTTCTCAAGATCTCCTTGTTACAACCCCAAGTCAAAAACTGATGACAATGAAGAACCAACCAGTTCTTAAGTTAAGCCCTGTTCCTGCCCCCATGCAGGAATCTCCTTCGACCTTTTTCATGTGCTGCATGCAAAGGGAAGCTGCAATGTGATGACGTGCTTGGCAGAACAGTAGAGGAGAAAGGTCTGGCTTCATAGGATTTAAGCTCTCTCCACTAATGGGAGCTCCTTGCAGTTCCTTGAGAACTGTCCTTGGGTGTTCACTTCTCAGGTCTCACTTGCATCTCCCAACTATTCCATGCCTGAGCCTGGAGGACTAGGTGTTCAGTGGACTGGGTGTTCAGTTCTCTTTAATGTGAATTTAGATTGGACCTTCTTATAGCCTTGGACAAGCCCTTGAACTTCTGGATCATTTCTGCTGGTTATTTAAGAGGAATAACAGAAATTCCCAAAGGACATAATATTAAAGTTATCGTGTACCTAAGCTGCAAGAATGCTCTCCCAGGTTACCTCTAGCTACTGCAAAGTGATGAGAGAGCTACATCTGTCCTTGCCTTTGTCTATTCCTTCCTTCCTCTTGTAATTTAAGAAACCGAACATGATATTCTCTTTCACACTATATAAAATGTTGATTCAACAACATCAACAATTTAACTATAGTTTTGCTTTTCAAGATAGATGTATGAAACAAAGCTGCTGTTATGCACATTAATGTAATACCACACTAATGGCATCTAAATTAAAGAACAAAAACTATTATCTGATTCTCTAAGATATATATTACATTTAGTCACTCATGAAACAACTATTGGATAACTTTCTTTGTATTATTGCCAGGAACACCAGCATAGATGTTTTGTCAACAACAAACTGTTAAACTTTCTTTCAAGCCAAACTGAAATAATTATCTGGAACCCAATGAACCACCCCAAGCATCCCTGAGAATGGTCTGAACTGTTATATATATTGAGTAGTCTCAAAGAATCACAGCTATTTGGCAAGTTGTAAAGCTAAGGCATTTCCTATCTATGTTGAGGATACATTTTTAAGATGCAGATTCTTTTTTGAACTCAACATTTCATAAGGACATCTTAAAACTACAACTCAATGACTCAGTTGCTGGCTTTTCAGAAGACCATACTACTGCACACTTAAGATTGAATACAAAAAAATAAACACTTAAATGAAGGAGTGCTGTCAGCATCGGGGACACCAGCATGACGTTATGCTCCACTGAAGTGAAATGTTCACTCAGCAGTGACCTTGGATGTGGGTGGCACAGAATCATAGAATCATTAAGGCTGGAAAAGACCTCTACAATCATCTAGTCCAAGAGACAGAGGGAAGTGTGACTTTTTATTGAATAAACCTTCTGGTTGCACATGCCTGGGGCTGCGTGCCACGGCCTGAGCAACCCAATGGGGCCCGTGGAAAGACATGTCTCAGGTGCTGGTGATTGGTGTGAAACACTGATGCCAAGCACGTGAGATGTGGGGGGGAATGGAACAAGCAGAGGTGCTGGGGAAAGCCCAGAAAAGTGTGGTGGGGCTGGAGTGCTGCTGGCACATGTGCAGCAGGTGAGGCCAGCTCATTGTGATGACCAAGCAATGGATGGCGGCATCACTGTGGGACGGGTGGTGATGTCCCTGAGTGAAGGTGAGGACTAGCAACACGGCGAAGTGATGCCGCAGCAGCATCCATTGCTGCATATTGAACCTGTCTAGCTTTGTCATGTCATCTTGTGGCACCAACTAATGACAAGCTGGTTACAAGTTACATGTGCAGTAGAAACATGTGCAATTTTTACTTCCCCAAGTATATCACCATTACAAAGGAAAATCATGGAATGATGGAGTGTGACAGAGGCCCAGGCTGGTGCCCCAGTACGTGCAGTGATGGACTGTGAGGTCACTGACCAAGGGGTTGTGACATCAACGAGAGATGACTGTGATCTCTATAGCCCTTGCTGCATAGATTTGGGCGCCAGCAGACGCCAGCGTGCACTTGTGCCTGGACTCCAGTTGAGCATAGCTGCAAGACTTGGAGCACTGAACGAATTGGTTGAGTTGTGCTGTGGGGCTACTGGCAGCAGTTCTTGCTGCCCATCCCACAGTATCACCAGCGTTTCCCCCAGCCCTGCCTGGCTCAGGCAGCTGGGGCTATGCAGAGTGCACTTGCAGCAGCAGAGGTGAGTGGTGCAGGACATGGCCCCTTTGGCAGCTGGTGGGAAACAGGGACTGGGAGGGTTTGTTGCTGAGGGACCGGGGCAACACTGCTGCCTGCCCCGGGGCAGCAAGCGACCTTGGCCTCTCTTTCTCTTTTGCAGTTTGTAATACCTTCTGCCCGCTGCAGCACCAGTGAGGGGAGCAGCTTCCCGACCTCAGCTCTCCCCAGCCCACCGCAGAGCCTGGGGCCATGGACGTGGTGGCATCAAACTGGACCTGCCCCGTCTGTGGGCAAGGTCGGGAGGATGTTGCCCATGTGACCCCCTGCCACCACCGGCTTTGCTATGGCTGTGCCATCTGGTGGGCCAAGAAGAAGCCGAGTTGTGCCATATGTGGGCACAACATAATCACCATCCGCTACTCAGTGAGGGCGGATGACGATTATCTTGAGTGTTCCATCCCGCAGCCCACAGGACGCTCAGATGATGGCCTGCAGGATGAGCAGGGGCCTGCAGAGCCGGTGCTCACTCCACCTGAGCACAGCATCCCACAACACGAGGTCTGGGCTGCCTTTTTCGATGAACATCCAGAAGACCTCACACCCCTGCTCCAGTGGCTGCAGGAGGAGATCCAGGCGATGCCCAACTATGACTGGTGGGAAGTGCAAATGGGACAGTGGACCGCTATGTACTGCCTTTGTCAGCATGGGCTCAACCAAGAGGCCTTGGTGCGGGAGCTGCAACCAATCACCAACGGCAACACGGTGCCCTTTGTACAGCGCCTCATCAGCACCACCACAGCCCTGTACGGCCCCGAGATCCACCGCCAGCTGGACCACTGGGACGGCCGTGCTGCAGGAGGGCGGGAGGACAGCCCTGCAGCCAGCCCCAACCCCAGTGCCTCCCATTAGGACCTTGCCTCAGGCACCGAGGAGCTGCATGGCAGCTCTGCTGGCGGACCTGGGCACCCCAGCACCACCACTGCGACCTCAGCAGAGGAGCCGCAGGAGCCAGGGCCGGCAGCAGCAGCGGGCCCTTCTGCCCAGAGCAGAGACCACTCGTCTGGGGGGCCCTGGCACCCCCCGAAGAGGAAGACCCGCAGCAGCCCCCAGGATTCACCCCTACCCTGTAAGAGGCGGCTCCGGCAGCGGCGCTAGGCTGTCATCCCACTGCCATCAGAGCATGGCTCCAGTGGGCTGGGAGGCCAACATCTACCTCTCAGCCTGCCCTGCTGTTTGGAGAGAAAATAAAAATAAATTAAAAAATAAAAGAAAAAGTCTCTGTGTTATTGGCAAGGCTGTTGGCATCCCTGTCCCTACTCATGCTGCTTTCTTCCTCTTCTGGTCCTGTGGGAGGGTGTAGAATCACAACTTTATTTCCACAACCATAAATTGGCACTCATGACAGCACTTACAAAACACGTGTGGGCCCCACAAAACACGTGTGGGCCCCAGTAAATAATTTTAAAAGTTGATTTTGTCAGTGATTGGGAAATGACAGACCAGAATTTAAACTGAAACTAGCAAAACTGAAAATGTTTTCTACCCTTACCCCAGGAATTTCCTCCTGACACAAGCCATACAAAATCCTGCACTCAGCTCTGCACAATTTTCTTCTCTGAATAACTTCTTCTTTCTCCCTCAGGGAGACAGAAACAAGATTTAACAATAAGGAAGCTACAGTGCTGTTGGCAGAGATGTGGGGTGGGAGCTGCATTTGAAGCACTTCAGTTTTCCATTAAAAGTTTCGCATCTTTGGCCTGTTCACTACCCAGATACCATTCTGCTTCCATTTTTGGGGTGCAATGTTTCCACTTCTACACCTCTACCTTACCATGCAATGAGATTGCCAGTGAACATCTCAGAAGGTGACCAGTAGCAGCATATCACTCTTCCAGATGATTGCACATCCATCAGGTTTATGGTGGAAGTGGCTAAATAATTCACAGCAGATGGAGTCTTACATGATAGACAGCTGCTGTGCTGGGGAACACACACACCTTACCTGTGCTTTATCACACGCCTGAGGTTATGAGCCAAGCACTTACAAACAATCAAGCTTCACATCTGTACCTGGCAAAAAACAGAGCGATCATAAAAAATATAATATCATGATCTCAATTTTCCACAAAACTACTGGAAGCGGGAAGATAAATTTTCCTCTTCAGAAATCAAGCCTAATGACTTCCTTTATTTTTTCAGCTGAAAGACATGGATGAAGCATGAAGCAGAGATATTTGCTCCTGGGAGTCACTGAATATATTCAGGACAGAATAGGGACCTAAAGTATTTAGAAGAATGTACAACAAGAAGCTTGATGTTGATAACAACAAAGTAATATGTATTCAAAGGGGAAAAAAAGGAAAAAGTGAAGTGCTCAAAGCTCACAGTATTATAGGGGGAATGGCTTAAAAATAAAAAGGGATAGGCTTAGGTTAGATGTTAGGAAGAAATTTTTTACTCAGGGGGTGATGATGCACTTGAACAGGTTGCCCATTCCTGGAGGCATTCAAGGCCTGGTTGGATGGAGCCCTGGGCAGCCTGACCCAAGGCAGTGGTTGGCAGCCCTGTCCAAGGCAGAGGGATTGGAAGCAGATGATCTTTAACATCCCCTCCAATGTAAGCCATTCTATAATTCTATGATGATTCTACTATATAGGCATTATCTGGTAAAGGAACAGAGCCTTGTGCCATTGTAAGCTTGTCAGCAAGGATTGCTGTTGAGGAGGAAAGTCAAACAAAGCACTGAGATAGACAGAGGATGGATCATAAATAAGAATTATTTAGCACGTATACACCTAATTCAGTGGTGCGGCTCCATTAAAAGGATATGCTGGCAACAAATACAGAGAAGTTGGGATTGCACTGTTAATTTACACTCAGTCATTGCCTAATACACTATCTCCTCTCCTCGAGCGTGCTTTATTATGAAACGTTGGAGCAACAGACAACACACTTGACAATTTGAAGACCGATAAGAACATTATCCGCATGTTCTGAATAGGTAGCTGACATACAGAGTTATTAAGTGACTTAAAGCCATGCGAAAATCCTGCTGAAGACATGGAATTAAGCTATTTTGCTCTCCCAGTTCCAGTCTGGCAATTTGATCCTGAGACTAATCTTCATTGTGAAGACAGTAAGAGTGCCTTAAGTGTTCCCTGCAAATCCTGATTTCCAAATCAAAGGGTTTCTAAAGGGAGCGCATTTTGAAATCTAGCTAAATGTCTTCCCAAGATTATTTACCTTGAAAAAATAAAATAAAATAAATGATTACTTCATCCCCAAATAGTTTAAAAAAATATTCTGGAAGACTTAGCAATCTTCAGGGTGAAAACACTGATGTAGACTCTCTGAAATAGAAATATAAACTTATCCTCAGATACCTAATTCTCCAAAGGCAGCTACCAAACAGTGACCTTCCAGCAGCCCTGTGGCCACTCACTGCTCACCTTTCCCTTCTCTCTGGTTTTGGCAGAGCTTGCTGGCAGCCCATCTCAGGTCAGTAATCCTGCTATGGGCAGGCAGCAGCCAGCCTGCTGCTAATCCAATTACGCAGTGCAAGACCTGAGGGTACAACACTTGTGAAATAAGGGGCCATTTCCATTATTTAATTACCAGTCAGTTTAACCTGCCTGAAGAATATTAAAAATGCCAGCGTAATTATGACACTTAGACAGCAGGTCAGTGGTGTGCTCCACCAGCCCCAAGGACCATCATTTCCCATTGCACAGAAATAGGGATCCAGAAACTGTACAAAGTGCATCAGCTCAGCTTCTCATGGCAGGACACAGGGGTATAAGGAAGGCCGTGGTGCCGGTTGGCCATGGGCTGGATCCAGCTACCAGGCACTTGCACTGTTAGTGCTTTTTCCTCAGAGAAGATAGGAATTGAAGAGTGCAACTACAGCAACCAGGTGCTTGGTCCAGTACTTGCAAACCACTGAGCACAGCAATCTGGAGAGACAGCAAGGCACTCCCAGGCAGAGTACATTCCCATTTAAGAAGATTTTCTTTTCCTTTTTTGAGAGATGCAAGTAAGACTCCAATTGTTAATAAGCATTTTATTCTGCCAGAGGTGGTGAGGATTTATGTATTATTAAAATGGCTGCATATGCTGTTTGCAGCGCTGCCAGCTCAAGCTTTATCTGGTATTTTTCCTCAAACTTTTGCTGCTTTGAGAAAAGTTCTTGGAAGGATGACAGCTCATCTCTACATACTGGAGCTGGAGAACAGAGCGTACGAATGAGCAGACTCCAGATTAAAAAAAAATACAATTCCCAACTTACAACAATAAGAGTCTTAAAAACAATGGCAGACAGACAATTGTCAGCTTGCAGCAGGGCAAACTGCTGATCTCTGGCTTCATGGCAGTGGGAAATTGAGGCCTGACAAAATGACAGTCTGCAGGCATCTGTGCTCCTTATCCATCATACAACCAACGCAGTTGAAGAAGTGCTCAGGTTCTGGAGTGGAGAAGCTCCAGCACCCAAAGCTGGACAGTGCTACAGGGGAGGGACAGCCTTCCTCCCAACTTTTAATGGGGACAAAGTCAGGGGAAACAGATTTCTAGCAGCCTTAACGTGCTGCTGGAAGCACTTCTATAAGACATACACAAACCTGTCAGTTGTAGGATTAAGGAGAATTTTGTGTTGTTTCATGCTGCAAGACATCATTAAAACAGTTGCTGCCAACACAAAGGTCTTTCTGACGTCGTCATTTCAGAGATACTCTTACAGGATATATCCTAATAAAGGGGCAACCCACACACCTCTAACTACAACTCTGGAGACAGACCAGATACATTCATATACTTGCATTATACTCAGGGCAGTAGGAGACGGACAGCTCCAAGCTCTTCCATGGCTGAAGCTTATCACTTCAGGCACATTTTAGTCAGAAGTGCTAATCAAAAACAGCTTCCTAGGAACTAACTGAGTAACTGAAAGTCATTTTCCCCATTTCTAAGGAAAAAAGAAAAAAAAAAAAAAAAGGCCTCTATTTGGACAGCATTATTTGCAGTCAATTATTCTGCTACTTCCAATTGTGCTTCAGGGTGCTGTATGTCTCCTCCACGGTGCTCAGCAGCAGCTTATTAGGTCAGCCTCCCAGTTCCTTTTACTTGCACAACACTCACCCTGCAGTGCCAGATGACAGGAATTTTAAGTGCTATCTGTTGCTCTGCATAGCCCTTGCAGGATTTTGGAAGCCATTCCAACTAGGAAAGGAGCAGAGAGCTCTTGGTTTCTGGATGAGGATATAAAATACCAGAGATTATCATAACAGAGGAAGAGTAGAGAAAAAGAATCGGCATAGAGTGCTCTGTTAAGAGCACAGTCTGAGTGCGACTGGTGCACTGGGACACTATATTGTAGCAGCATTTGAAAGCTGGAAGCCATCACTTCACAAACACACTTTTGCCATGAGCCTGCAGTACTTTTTTGACACACATATTTCCTTCATAATGCCTCCATGGTTTGTCTCTAGGAATAGCACACTCTTAATCTGATCACATTTAGATTACCAGTAGGAAAGTCACAGATCACTATGGTCTCATATCTATGTAGACCCCCCACATTCAGTTTTTCGGTTTACAGCCATACTCGTCTGCATGCTTTGACACTGAAGGAGCGACAAAAAGCCACCCTACTATCACTGCAGTAAGGAACTTCATTCTAGCTTCACATTTTCAGGCTCTTCCTTGCAAGCCTGCTGAGTCTAATGCTTCCTTCAATTAAGCAAATAGTCCTGAAACAGCAGCTTAAACCCTTAGAGGCAGAATGAGTTTGCTCCCTCTTTAGTCATTACCCCACTAGAAGCCTCTGCATAGCAGAGAAAACAGGCTTCTCTGAATACCTCATATGCTAAGAGAGATGCCAGTTTAGCTCAGCTAGCTCTAAACCACAGCAAGAGCATCATTCAGTTAACGTACTTAAATGCAAGCCAATTGATATCCTCTTCATCCTAAAGATGAATACAAACACAGTCAGTTCCCTTCAGCTCAAGAGAGCTTACAGAACATATCACCACCCATAAGAACTAATAGTGAAGCCCAACAGCCCTGCACTCAACTTCCTTAAATAATCATTCAACCCCATTACAGCTGGCAATCAGAAGTCTGTGGGCTAGGCTGGGCTTTAGCTTTGCTTCGCTCTGTTTTGCTTTGCTTTGTTTTTTTTTTTGTTTTTTTTTTTTGGTCTGTATCTGATGAAGAGTCTACATGCCTACAGAAGATCCTTCTGCAGCTGGAGTTTTGACCCTAAACAGTCCGTGTTAAGTGTAAGAATTAGAAGTGTAAAAGCTCAATTCAAACTGCATGGTTAAAATGACAAAATACTCTGCAGTAGCAATTTCTGTCTTTAACCCCCTCCTTAAATATCCTCTCAAAACAGATGAAGGGGGATTTTCATGTGCATGCAGGGTGGGAGCAGCTAGTTCATTTCCAGCACAGCAGGGGATTCAGCATCTTCAGTCACAGAGGAGGGCCCAAACTGTGCAAGAGACTTGGGTGGGAAGGCTCCTAGCACTCTCTTTCCTTCTGAGTTGAAACTATGTCTAAGTATTCCCTGGTGATCAAGTAAGTTTATGACCCTCATAACATTTAATGTTCCCTAAAGGACGAAGGTGTGCGGAGGCCTTGATTCACTGTTTTTAAAATGTTCTTGTAGGGACTTCAGTCCTTTGTCCTGCCCTGGATCATGTTCTTAGAAGAAGACAGTGGATGCTCTTTTTCTCCAACCTGAACAGTAATTTGAGAAACGGAATAGCATTTGCCAGAAGGAATGAGGGCAGGTGCTGGGGGCAGTAACATGGGAGCTTGTAACAGTTTGGGAGTATAAGAGGGAAGAAAACATGAGCTCTCCACTTTTGGGAATCACAAATCCTGTGATATCAGGTCAAAGTACAGCGAGATCTCCTGTCTCTCCTGTAGTTTGTACAGAGGCAAATATGGCCCCAAATGTGCTTTGAGACTGCGGCCTTCCTCCGCTCCCCATTGAGGAGAGCATGGGCAAACGCCTGTTGGCAACACCACCATTACTTGGCAAACGTAACAATAGTTGGTAAGACCCTAAAAAGCCACAGATGTGAGGGAGCTGCCAGCTTGCTATGCCTTGTAGGAGTGAAGTGCACCTGGATGTGCTCCAATGCAGCACTATATAGGATGACAGAGGCATCACCATGGTCAGAAAGCAGCTTATGAGTGCCCAAGGAGGTTGGAGATGCCCGATTCCTGAAGGCATTCAAGGCCAGGCTGGATGTGGCTCTGGGCAGCCTGTTCTAGTGGTTGGTGACCCTGCACATAGCAGGGGGGTTGAAACTGGATGATCACTGTGGTCCTTTTCAACCCAGGCCATTCTATGATACTATGATTCTATGAGTGGTCCGATCATCTGTGGTTTTCAGCTGTACATCCAGAGGCACCGGAGCTGCTTTTGCTGTGAGTATATTCTGCTGCACCTATGTTTCTGCTAGTTGATTTTGGCAAGGTATGCCCACATTGACTCTGCTCCATGTAGGATGGTCCCACAGGCAAAGCAGCACGTCTTGATCTTGGAACTGTGCTCAGGTCTAAGTATGCCTAGAACCTGATGTCAAAACTCAGGTGACTCTGTGCTCCGGGCACTTACATTGAGGAGTGGAGCCTCAGCCTGGTTGGGTCTGAATTATCACATTCCTCACAAGGATTGTTCCTTGGTCATAAAATTTGAGACTACTGGGACATGGAAGAGATTGCTCATCTCTGCATAAAAGAAAAGAAGTATGATATCACTTAAGAGTCTTTGAGTTTCTGAGCTAAGAACCAGGCCCTGTTTTATCACTCAGCCCATCTCTGCTGCGCAGCTGTGGAGGTGCCCACTACCTCCACAGACACCTGGAATGGAATGACCTGGAGTAGCACAGCATTTACTGTGAAGCCATCTGGTCAAAAATCTGTCAGGCATCAGGATTTCTTGTTCATGTTGGTATCACGTGTACCAATCCACTGTAAAACTACTGACATACCTTACGTACTTAAATTTACAGTATATGTATGCATTATGGAATTCCTTTAAGAATATAAATATATAATGGAGATGCCCACCGAGAGGCCATATTTTTATTTACTTAGTAAAAACAACTGAGTTGAACTCTGCTGGAAACTCTCCCTACAATGGATGCTCCAGGAGTCAGCAGTGCGCAGATTTCTTCAAAGTGCCACATCTTAACACGGTCTTAAGAACCATTTTCTAGACAACCCTCTCACAGGCACAAAGCACCAACCGTGAAGCAGAATACAAGACATCAGGCATCGCATGACATCAGGTAGCACATTTCCATTTATTTGCCTTTCTTCAAGAACTCTTAACTCACTGATGGGCAAAGGAGTGCATACAAGATGTACAATAAAAGATTAAAAGAGACTTCTTTATCATTGCATTCTGTGGTATGAAGGACCACAGCCTCCTGTTTTTTCTATTTTTCTTTTTAAAAGGATAATTTTCTGTGCTCCAGCTGACATGTCACAGTCCAGAGAACAACCTGCCCTTCTACAGGAATCTCTTGAGTCATTTACTAGGCGGCATTACTGAATAGACGCTGCCAGTTGTAATAACAGCATTTTACCAAACACTGTTAGTTTGTGAATCCCTAAGTTTAGAAAGACAGTAAGAAATCAGAATGCAGAGGATGGAGACAGGGAGAAGTTGTCGGGGTTTCTCCCTCCAGGCAGCTGATTCCTGCCTGTTGTAAACTGTTGTGTTTCTACACTTCAACACAGCTGAGGTTGTGCCCTAGACACACATAGTTTTTGCCCATGGTCTGACTCAACATGTTAGTAGCTTTCTTGTATAATATTAAAACCCAAGGCTCGTGTCCTGCTGTCCTTCACAAGACGCTCTGTCTGTTCACGTCCACACTGTATGCTGATGATTTGGAACAGCCTCGGCCAAAATCAATAAAAATGCCTTCAGAATCAGAGTCAATTGACTCTAAAATCTGATCCACTATGTTCTCAGGGCTAGAAGAAGGAACAGGAATCAAGGAAGGGTCCCTGTCCAGCTCAAAAGACCTATGTGGGTCGTCCATTGAGTGGAAGTGTCCTTTCTGTTGCTCCACTGTGCTGAGTTTGCCAGAGCACTGCGCTGACCCAGCACTGGACCGCTCCTGGTCTGACAGCAAATTTTTTGTGGCCGTCATGGAGCTCTTAGAACCGTTGTCCATGATGGTGGTGAGGTTGGAATACCCCTGGAGCTCCAGGCAGGAAGTCATTTCTGAAACAGAGTGTCTTCGGATGCTTGTCCCGTTGGCAGCCATACCCTCTGTTTCATACTCAGCTACTGGTGTCAGCAGTGGATTATTGTAGCTTTTCGATCGCACCACGGGGTTCTTGGCGAGGATGTCACCTGACTTGGAACGCCTGAAGAACCGCTTCTCTGTAAGTAAAGAAAGATCCAGAATAATATCTATGAAGTCTCCTTTTTTTTGTGGTATTCATAATTATGAGTGTTCAAAATAAAAGTCAAGGCCCAAATACTAAGAAGCTTTTCTTGTGTGACAGGAACTTCTTAAAAATAATATATTTTGCTGGTTTTATAGTTCCATAGGATTCAGATTCCTAGCTTTCTTTATCATACTGAATGCCTCAAATCTATTTAAAAAATAGCTGAAATTGAACATGAATTTTATAATTAAGACCTTTACAACACAAAGCATTTGGCACAATCTACAGTTAGGTAAGTGCTCTGTCTGTATTTGGATCTTTGAGGCATGTTACCCCCACACACAACATCTGGCCTTGTGGAAACTTCTAATGGTATAACAGTAGGATTAGGGCTTACAGTCATTCAATTTCAACTGCTGGAGTAAAATAGTAAATATTGCAGGAGACTTGATGTACACTTGCAAACATTTTCTTTAAGCTGTGCCAGAAAGCCAAATTCTGTTCTTGTTCTGCCTATAAAGATCATCACTTAATTTCAAGTATTTGAAAGCTAACTTTTAAGATAGGTGGCACTGATTTCTGTTTAACTTCACCTCCATTTGTGCTTTCAGATCCTCATCCCTTCAGTCAAAACCAAACGTGCACTGCAGAGACAGTATAATCAACCCACATAAGAAAGCAGGGAACCGGACACCCATCCTGGGAAAGTCTGATCTCTTCAGATTTGGGGCACTAAGATACACAGTTTTACTAAATTATTTTGGAAAAAAACTTTGATTCAAAGCATTGTTTGGAAACCACACAACGAGAGAACACCAACAGCCTTCGGAAATAGTCACTGGAGGGCAGTGCCCACAGCACCTTACTGGGAAACAGAGCTGCACTCAGCCCAGCAGAAGTTTTAATGACGCCGTTGTTAACCCAGTGTGTTTTTTCCAAAGAATGAACGGCAGGTGGCAGCAAGTGAGCATGGAGATCCTCTCCCAGTGTTTTAGGGCAGAAGTGCTCTCTGAAGCTAAATCAAAATTATCATCACGCAAATGTTTTGCCTATTTCATTGCTCTGCCTCACTTGTGCAAAAAATAAAAATAAAAATGTGGTGTATCTATTGGGTCACACTTCTGAAGCTTTCTCCCTGCCACTCACACTGCCCATCCTCATGAAAAGGGCATGGCAGAAGGAGGGAATTGGGTTATAGTCTGGACGTCAACTACAGCCACTGAAAATAAAAATTGCTTGAAGTTAGGATGCTTAGAATATGTTGAGCTCCAAACTATGAGATTCCCCTTAACAATGCATTTCTCTTCAACAATTACACTTTAGTGCTTACCTGGGTACAAATGCCAATCACACGAAGTAAAAAAAAAAAAAGTTTCTGTAATTAAGATCACAATTTACAGTTGCTTCAGCTTCAGTAGTAAAATCAACTGAGCCAAGTTCACTTTTTCTTTTTTTAGGAATTTTACCTGGCACACAGAAAAGGGGCAGCCTTGCTACACGAACTCTGACTTTTTGGTCACACCACAGTTTGGCTGGAGGGGAAGGCTGGGTGTGCTCGCTAGATGGGGAAGAAAAGGGATCAGTGACCTTACCAGCTCCACAGGAAATATATCACGGCTTTCAATCACACTGGAAAAAACAGTTGGACAAGACTAGACCTCTTAGTTTAAAAGCAGTGGACACTTACTTACGCTCTTAGCTACCTTGGATTCAGGTTCATTGGCCAAAGCAAGGCCTACTTAGGGGTACTCCTACAGAACTACATCACAAACTCAGCAAGGCAAGGTGCCCAGTTCAACAAAACCTTTCTAATTTCTGCTGTCATACAATATAGTATTTATTTTCTAAGAATCCATTCCCTTGGAATTTTATTCTCTTTGAGTGTATTTTTTCTGTCCTGACATGTAAGAGCCTTTATTCAGAAAACAATTTGGGGCTCTATTTAATGGCAAGTAAAGAATACAAAGTAGTAATCCTAAGCCATTTTCCATAAATAACTGGACTCTATTTATTCACATAAAACATATTTGTTTCTTAAATGCATACTGCAACACAAGCATTTTTCCATTCAGATTCAGAGGAAAATCAGCAACCAGATGAAATGGGCTGTACAGAAATCACACAATTTACCTTATTTACTCCTCTATTTTCTCTATTCAAGTAGGCCATCACAGTATTTACATGAAAATATTTGGGTACTACCACATTTCCTTACTGACTTATGCTGGAAATATCCCCTTTGCAATTTCAACAGATTGCATCACTCAGAGGGATTTTCAAAAGACCTTCCTCTTGGCCTAATCTTGCCTTCACATAACAGAGCACAGGGAACCCTAGACAGTAAGTTGGAAGGGACTCTGCCATCGGGCAGGATCATTTCTAACCACTTTGTTTTTTATAGGTGCCTATGTAAGTGACATGTAAATAGCACCTCTAGCAGTGAAAATTCAACAGCCTACGCCGACAATTTACTCCAGCACCTAACCAATGCAAAGTTAGAGACCTTCCCTCCCATGTAATCTGAATTTCTCTTGATATGTGTGCTACTCTTCTTATCTTCCACTCTGCAGAGACCTATTATGTATTTGAAAGCTTATCACTTAGTCTTTTCTAAGACAAATTCTCACTTTTTCCTGCTTTAAATAACCTTGTAAGATCTCTGCACATTAGTGAACACACAATACTCAGCATTCTAGAAATTGCTTCTTTCTTCTTCCTCTCCCAGTCCATAAGGCATCCTGCATTAAAACTCACTCCCGAAAAGGTAGAATGGAAAAGCAAAACATGGTCCAGATTCAAAGCTTTAAAGCAGTAAGTGCTGGTTTCATCTTCTGCCACTGCCAAATCATTATGACTTTGCATATTGCATGACCTTAGAAAAATAGTGTGGTCATACTGCTCAGTCTCATAGAACCATAGAATTACCAAGGTTGGAAAAGACCTCCAAGATCATCCAGTCCACCTGTCACCAGTATCGCCCACTAAACCACATTCCTCAGTACAACATCTAAACGTTTCTTGAACACCTTTAGGGATGGTGATTCCACCACATCCCTGGGCAGCCCGTTCCACTGCCTGACCACTCTTTCGGAGAAGTTTTTCCTAGTGTCCAAACTGAATCTCTGCTAGAGCAACTTGAGGCCATTCCCTCTTGTCCTATCACTGTTACCTGGGAAAAGAGGCCAATCCTCACCTGGCCACAACCTCCTTTCAGGTAGTTGTAGGGGGCAGTATGGTTTCCCAAGACTATTCTTCCCCAGACTGAACAATCCCAGCTCCCTCAGCCACTCCTCAAAAGATTTGTGCTTCATTTCCCTCACCAGCTTCATTGCCCTTCTCTGGACTCTGCCTCCTCACACGCGGGCCCCAGTCCTGTGTGGACTAAGCTTTTGGTGATGCTCTCTGTGCCGTGTCGAATCAAGCTGTAGTTATACTTACCCAGGATACAGGAAGAGTGTGTGAAGGGTCCATCACTGGAATACAGACCATAGGTGCCCAAGTAAGGTGAAACCACTTTCTGGATCAGAGATTCCAGTTTCAAATAATCTTCAGTCACACCTTTTGACTCATGAACTCCCTGAAAGAGAAACACCAACATGATGAGCGCCATCTCCTCCAACCACAAACTTTCCTTGTTCACCACAGCAAGCAGAGAGGCAGCAAGCATGTTCAGTAAATTACACAGCCAAGGTAAACTGTAATGTGATATTTTTTTCATACAGCTGCTTCATCTGACTGTAAAGTCAAGAGATGTGAGTTGAACCAGAAACTCACCATGTAGCACTGCACAAATGCTCAAAAGGAAGCAGCAACTATTCTGAGGAGTTGAAAATGCAGGCTTTTCGAAGTGGCCTGGCTAGTACGAGAGCACTCTGGGATGATGGAGGACGAGGTCTGTGAAGATCGATTAGACCAGCCCCAGACTTCTTGTTATCCGCAATCCTGTACTGGCTTCCTGAACGAAAGATGAGCACTCACTACCAAACACTGCACCTGCAGCTGGTACCACACGGTGGCACTGCCATGTAAGTAATGCAACAGGGTCAAGGAAAAGATGAAACCAATTCTCAGAATTATTTCTTCCAGAATATTGTAAAAAAAAAAAAAAACCCACGACTATAGTGAAGGGGTTTATATCTCCTTCCTCCCTCCTTCCTTTTACTTACCAGTGCAAGAGGGGCAAAAATGAATAAATCCAGGCAAAATTCACATTAAAATTAGCAACTGCAACAATCCCCTAAAGACAAAACCCATTGCCCTTAGATCTTAACTCTACAGTTCCACTCACAAATGGGCTTATAAGGCTGAGGAGGTGACAGGCAAACTCTGTAGATCTGTGGACTCCCTTCCACTTAGTGTGTCCGCTCCTGTGCTCAGCACAGCTCTATTCACTCATGTGTAGGATTCCTCATCCTACCTAAAGTGTACTCACCTATGTTGTACATGTGACAAATCTTGTTGCACAATTAAGATCCTAAATGTCATACCCAACGGGAATTCTTCTTGAATTTAGTTGGATTCCAAATTATTGTAAAAAGACCAAGAAACAACATGTTGAGATAAAAGCCTCCTGAGAGCCAGATGCAGATCAAATGGGTAAAATTACAACACTTCCTTCAGTACGTGATAGGATCCTGATGTTCTGGATGCATTTGCTGCTCAGAATGATTCACCAAACAGTATCCACAAATGTGCATCAGCCTGCAATGTGTTTGTGAATGTTTGCTTCACCCCTTGGCTGCTGCATGGCCTGAATGCCAGCTGGCACTTCCAGACAGAAGTTTATGAATGGAAAACAAATAAAATCCACCAGAGGGTACACAGAATCTCGATTCCAATTCAGTGGGCTTTAGATATTGAGTAACAATCTTCGGAGCTGTGCTATGTCCTGTAAAACTTTCAGAGATTCACAAATACAAATATGAATACAAGCACATATGCTGTGAATCTGAAAGCTTGCAAACACCAAAATAACTGCAGAATAAACCCATAACTACCTAACCAATTAAAACCAGGCAAAAATTACACAGGAATAATTCAGAAGGCTTAGTGAAGATGCATGTATTATTTCTAAGTTACTGAGGCCTGGACCAGAGAAAAGGTTTCAAACAACCTTTTGTTGGAAGGCTACTTTTTTTGATACTGAGATCTGCTCCATCTCCTGTCTCGGTGGGATTTAGCCAAGATCTTTCCAGTCCACACAAAGGTAACTTGCCTTCTACCCTAATATTCGTGACCCCATCTCACTCATAACCTGCTGACAAAGATCAAAACATTAGGCCACCCACTCCAGGTGCTGGCTTCAGTTACCTCAGGAGCCAGTTTCCTAAATGTGAAACATAAAACTGGTGGCAAAGTAAGCCACCAGAGTAATATTTAGCATTGCTCATAGCCAGAACTTGAGGCTTTATGTACTTTTTTGCCACTCAGGTATTTTTGATGAAAGAGGGCAGGTAAAACATCAGCTGTGGAGAATGAAACCCAGTAATTTGCTAGTACCATGCTGCCCACAACATAACCGTGAACACTAGAAGAACTGAGATACTGTGTGAGTGATAAAAGCATCCTTGCTCAGTGGCCTCTTAATGCTGCCAGATTTCCTATCAGTTTCACACTCCTGAATTTTTGGTTCCCATGGCAGCCATACACAGAATCACAGAATGGCCTGGGTTGAAAAGGACCATAATGATCATCTAGCTTCAACCCCCTGCTATGTGCAGGGTTGCCAACCGCTAGACCAGGCCAGCCTTCCTGAAGGCAGCTCCCCCAGACCATAGTTCAGAAGCAGTCTGCAGCTTCTATGAGAGCACGCACAGCGGACTTCACACCACAAACTGAGCATGTATGGAACATGTCAAAATGGTGTTTCTCTTGGATTTCTTTCTGCTGTGTTACTGAGAGACACACTTATTCCCCCGGGCCTCCGTTTATAAATGCTTCACATACCTATACAAAAATATATCTATACAGATATCTATATATACATATATAAATACCTATACATCTATCTAGATAGATATAGATATAGATATGTATATCTACAAGAATATCTGTAAATTCCATTACAGGCCCTTTGCCAAATGTGTAGGCAATTGTGCTGATAATGACAAAATCAGCTTTACATTAAAGCCAGCTTGTGACTGTGATCCATTTCACAATAGTTTCTGAGAAATGGATGACAGGACTTCCAAGTCGCCAATAAATAAAAAAATGTTTTCCTGTTATGTTGGCAACTCATGGTTCTTCTTATATGTACTGCTTGACATCTTAGTAGACTGACATGCCACTAACTAGCAATACAGCAGCAGTCAGATCTAGCAGGGTGGCTGCTTAGCTTGCAGGAAATTATATCATAATTTGGAGGGGAAAAAAAAGAGAATTTGGAACATTATCAGTAAAACAGAGGCTCTAGCCTTACCTTTAATGCAGTATTTGCTCTGCAGTCATGCAAAAACTTACTTTAGAAGATAACTCTGCCCTTTCATGAACTCAATTTCATTTTAGCAGGAGAGTTTCATGCTTCTCTGAAAGCATTAGATGTATCTATTACCTCATTATCTTTGGAAGGTCTGCAGTGTACCATTTTGACAAGACCGCCCTACTCCCAAGGCATGGATAATGGGGATTTGAGTCTTGAATGTGTGAATACCATCGCAAATGAGAAAAGTTTGCCCTTAGCATCCAGAAGGAGACATGTATTTCTGCATATAATACAGTATCCAAATCCCTGACTTCATTAACCTATAATTAAAACATCTAGAAACAGAGAATATAGCAGTTTGAAAGCATTAAAGGGACCTTATGCACTCCTGTTTTTGATATATAAAAATATATCCGTAAGTACTCCCAGAAGGGCCATATTCACAGAAGACCACTGGTTATTGGTAGCTCTTTTAGGAAGTTCCTGCCCTCTCTGCTGGGGCTTGTCCCATCCATGAGCTTGCAGTCACCACCAGTGACCATGTCATCCCAGTGGGGACAGAGGCACTGAAATACTCAGGTTTCCATCGCTGCCAGTGCAGCAAGCTAACCACAACTCCCACTGTCTTTTTAAAGGACACAAGGACTTCATATGAAAGCACAAGGGAACAAATAGGTGATAAACTTACCTTGGCACTGCTAATAAATGTTCAGAAGAACGGTGTGGGGTTTAGTAAGCTAATATAGTAAACTCAGCCTCCTTTTTAAATACACAGGACTGCTCGAAGCATCAAAGAGATCCTAAAGTGGGCCTGAGTCCAGGCACGCATTTAAGGGCTTGAAGAGCCTCTTCAAACTTGCCTATGGTTAAGGTTTATGGATTTGCCTTTTAGCAAAATGTAAAACAAAGACTGTTATTTGCAATCCTGTACTGGCTTCCTGAACAAACTTGCTCTGGAGGTTTTTTAACAAACACACATATTAACAAACACATATTAACAAAAAATATTATTAATCCATTATAAACATTTTACCTAAGTGTAGACTACACAACTTGCAAAGTTGTCAGAAAAATATTCTCTATTTCAGTAATATTCGTCACAATTTTTCTGACAAAAAAAAAAAAAAAAAAAAAAAAGAAATCAAACATCCTTCCTTTCTTTTTTTGTCATGAAATAACCACAAACACAATTCTTTTATTTCTGTATCCTGTGGCACATATTCTAACATCTTGTTTTTTTTCTTTGCAGGCAGCCAGCAGTGACACTGGCACAAGGCAGGGCAACCCTCTGCTGAATTCTCTGTGAGAGGATGTGAGCGTGCCTGCAGCCTCTGCCCCTGTGTGCTGGGGCAGCCCCCCTGAGGCTCCTTCTCTTTCTTTCTGTTCATCACAGCAACTGAGACCCTTTCATTTTTGGTAACAATGACACTTAAAATACAACCTGATAGAACCGGCACTTCCAAATGAGTGCTGCTGATAGGTTGGTAGGTCTCATTAGACAGCCTGTCTAAACCAGAGCACAGTTTAGGCTTCCCATATTCCTGTAAGCAGATGCAGGAGTTCTTATGGAAAAGAGCTGATTTGTGAACCTGATGTGCATCAGAAAGGGAGCTGCTTTTGTGTCTTTCACTTCTCACCCCAACAACTGGATGCAAAGCTGCATGTCTCCTTTTTACTGGTATTAAGGTTCAAAGTGATGCCAAAATCTGTACTGTTTATTGACAGAAAGTGGTAACAAATCTCTACTCTTGATAAGGAAGACTGATAATGATATACAGCCCCTTAGGACCAGAGGCCACAGAGCAAGCTGTGGGAATTTCTGCACTGTTGCTCCATGAATTGCAGCCTGCTCACACATCCTTGCTAGCAGAGCAATAAGCAGAACAAGGATGAAATTTTTCTCTCAAGTACTTCTACTGGGCAGAGCAACCACAAGCAAAAGTATGGTCTATTCATCACTTCATCCAACTTTCTTGGGGGTTATTTTGGCTCAGAAATGGCTTATCCTAAAAATCCTGCAGTGCATCACCCTCTTGATGGCAGGCAAGGTACCAGATCAGAGAACTGAGCATATAAATTAAAATAACTGGAGACAAAAATGCTACAGTGAAAGCTGTCATGTCCTCTGCTTATCTGGCACAACTGAAGGGAATGTCTCATGCATGCCAAGATCGTAGCAACAAAGCTAGCTGCTGGCTGCTCTTTTTGTCTCCAGATTCTCCTGGATGTTTTTTTGTTGATGCTTGGCTCATGTTATTCCACTTTGGTATGCTAGCCAGATTTCCGCATGGCCATCACTCTCTCACACCCAGCTCCTCTTGATTCAACCATTAACTTCATCCCATTGCCCCCACTCTCTCCTAAAACCCCACGTTCATCCTCAGCTCCTTTTTCAGACCCTGCGCAAGCTCCCCACCATCTGCTGGGCTTCTCTGTGGAGCCCTCTGCATTCATCTTGACTGCAGGCTGCTTCAGTACTGGACTACTGCAACTTGGCCCACATAACTCCACACTCATCTGTGTGTGAAAATATGCACAAACAATTATTAACGCCAAACCACTTCTAAGTAACCAACAGAAACTGAAGAGTTTTGCTCAGAACTTATGAAAGGTGACAGGTCCTTTACAGTTTCCAGTTCTGACTAATAATTTCCACCACTAGGAACACCCAGAAATGGAGGTCTCAGTCAGTTGCTTTTCATTTCTCTCTTAAGCACAGAGTATTATAGGACCATTCATCTAATAAATTATACATGAAAATATATCTCAAGTGTCTAAGTGTATCCTAACAACTGGACGTAATGCTGACCTAATAGGCTGACTACCTCAGCCCAGCATGCAAATGTAGACATGCTCAAGTGTACACTGGTCATTGATTACACGACTATAGTATTCTTAAGTTCAGCTTTAACATTTCAGCTGATCAGCACGTTTACATGAATAAATAGTGGTGTGGGAGATTGCCTTGTAATTAAACTGTGACAAACTACTGGGCAGCAGCACTACCACAGGGGGCACCAAGCAGGAACAGCCACAAGCCAGATCCTAGTTTACTGACTTCTGGACTCCAGAAACAAAGAAGCGAAAACCAGACTTCTGGCTTAAGTAATCATAGCAATCATTACTCTTGGTGTCCTGATGAGCCGCAGGAGAGATGTCCCTGGGGCAGGAAGCTGTAGCAGGAGCTGTATATGGCTCAGCTTACGGCCAAAAAACATTGCCTGAGAATTAGGCTGCTGGGGCATCCTCAGCCTGGGCCTGCTGGGGCATCCTTACCCACTAGCCCCTACCAACAAAAATTAGTCCTGCCCTTGTCCTCCATGAAAGGAAACATGCGGCAGGAGGTGCTCACAGGGTCAGGCCCAAATGCAAAATGAGGTCCTGGCCTCAAAAACCACCCTGTCTCAACCACACAGGAAAATGGCTAAGAAATGTAGCTCTTTTCTGCTAAAGCCCAGCAGATTCTTTGGAGGAAAGAAAAATGCATTAAGAAATGCATTTCTCTCTTTCACCAGTGAAGGGCCAGATCAGTATGACTGACACACATGCAAAGCAATAATCTGACAAATATTGAGTAGTAATAGTTGGCCAGATACTCCCAAGGAAAACTGCAATTAAAAGTCACAAGTCATACCACAAGGCAGACACAGAACAATATCTACAGTGAAAACATGCGTTACTCAGCCAGTCCTGCTTGTGGAGAAGTGATAAGAGCGCAAAGACTGCAGCGTACGCCCTGGTGACCACATGACAGCAAGATCTGCCTCTTATTTCAGTCATTGAAATAGCAGGAGCCTTGCTTCTAAGAGATGAGTGAAAAAGTGCCCTCACAGGCCATGACTGCTTCTCACCATGCTTAAGCGTAACACTTTTCATGGAGCCATAAATAGCCTTCTCAGATTTGAAGCAACACAGCAGCAATCTTTATTCAGGGCAGGCATGAAATCACTGCAAGTGGGGCATGGGGACTGTGGGCCACTGGGCTGTCCTCCTGTTCTTACTGCACAGTGGAGCACCATATGAGCCTCCCCCTCTCACCTCCTCCATCAGCTAACTTGCACAACACTCTACTGAAAAACTCACTGACCTTGTTCTTACAACTGCCTGGAGCTCCCATCAGAATCAGGATGCCCTAAGCTGGATACACTGTGCTCTCAGTTGCCCACCTTGTGCCCAGAAATCAGCCCCACAGAGAGGATACCCCTCTCTGTGCTATACAAATGGAAATGTATTCATGGAACAGCATCTGCCTTCATTGACACATGGAATAAAGGCAAACTCTTGAGTAAACTCCTGCAGTATCAGATGTGATAACTGATTCCTCTCAGCTTCCCCAATCTTGACACCAAGAGCAATGCAGTACATAGAATTCACTGCTCAGTGTCAGACCAAAAGTTCACTAAATTCAACATTTTGTCACTAACAGTGACAGTGTGTGAAGTGCATGGAAGAACAAAAAAGGAAATACTATGTGCATGAAGGACTTTCTTGTAGAAAATATTGATGCTTCTAGGAAGCAGTGATGTAAAAACTCACTGTATGGTAATTTGCAGAAGCCCCTAAGCAAAAAGAATCTGTGCTAGAAACTATTTAACCACTGAAATGGAGGTGGTGAATAATTGATAGGATTACTAGTTTCTAAAAATAAAGGAAAAAACAGATTAACTAGTGAATCCTCTGAACAGGGGTGAGAATGGCTTTCTTGAGCACTTCTGCAAAGGACTTTTCTTGCATAGTTGCATCCTTCCTCTTGTGTGAGTGCAATGCAGAATTCTTCTGCTGTCCGACAAAGGAAGATTGGGCTGTTAGCAACAATTATTCAGCCCAAATCTGAATATTAGTCACAGTTAGTGAAGGTATGCTGGGTTACATCAGCTGGCAGACTGACTCAGCCACCAAAGGGTGCAAACTGACAACAGATATGAGATGGAAAGAGTGATTACTTTTTTACGTTGATTAAATCCTAACATTTCCCCATCAATACAGAGGCTCAGTATTTATGAAGGACTTTCCATTTGAGAGCTCCCAGAAACACTGAATCAAACTCTGTGAACTCACTTAGACGGACTATGTGATCAAGTGCCCTTTGAAAAGTCTTCTGGATAAAAGGAACACCCTGAATCAAACTAACTGAGTGCAGAGACAGGTTGAGGATTGAGAGTTTAAACAACCAGGTCCTGCCTCTAGCCCACTCATCTGCGTTTGCCAGCCTGGACCGAAAATTCCAGTTACTTCCTCCTGGGTTACCCCAATGATTCATGCCACTTGCATGCCAAGCAGACAAATTAGGCATTTTTAGCCCTTAGGAAACAGACTCAAAAAAGGATCAAAACTGCTTCAAGCAGAGACTACATTCTGCTTTGAATCTGTGTTGACAATGCTGAACCTGATCCACCTGAACTACGCGTGCCCCCTTCCAAGGGGGTTTCTCTGCAGCAGCCCAAAGGACTGGGAAAAATAGAGAGCCCATTTCTGCAGACGAAAACAAGCTAAAAGAAAACTGCTTCCCCTCTCTGATGCAGCCGTCACCCCCGGGGAGGAGGACAATAATTCATGTCTAATGCAGGATAATTCGTTTTCAGTAATATGTGTTCCCAACCAGGTATACCTGGTGCCTGGAGGAAATGTGAAAAATTGGTCTTGTGCGTCAAACATTCAGAATCAGAACAGCCCCCATTATGTTCATGGTTTTATACTGTTTTACAACCACTAAAGGCCATGCTCTACGCATGACACGTCCATTTCTAAACAGCAGTAGCTTTTTCACATGTGTTGGAATGATACAGCCACACAAGTGATGGTTGTATGCCTACGAGCCCCTGGCAGTATTGCCTCAAATCATTTCTTCCTCACTTTGCTCTACCTTAAATCACTGGCACACTGGTAAATCCTTGAATATTTCAAGGGTTAAACACATCTGGTCTTATCTCTGCCTCTTGCTTTTCTCATGGCAACAGTGCTCGCAGAGGGAGAGGCAGAATGGCTTGCCAACACGGCATTGACAGAAGTCAGCACTTCAGATCCCTCTGACTGCCTCAGAAATAAAGATCTTGTCATATTCACTTTAATCTCCAGCAAGTGCCAAGTTCTGTCACTGTCAGCGTGAGAAGCAGCGCTGTCTCTATTTTCCTTTCAGTGGTGGCACTCAGACACAGACAAAAGATAAGGGAGACAAAACAGCAGACATGGTTTGTGTTAGGCAGCTCAGAGTTTTTCCAATGGTTCATCAGTACAAAGATAGCAATGAGATTTTTATTTCCAGGAAGGATCAAACACTGAGGATAGTCTTCCTCTAAACCACAGAAATCTCATATACTACTTTTCTTGAAAATGTTATATGAGATTGCAAAAAAAAAAACAACAAAGCAGAAGATGAAGACTGAAGATAAGTAAGTGATATAAAATGATTAGAAGTAAGGAAGTTACATTGAGACTTTGGTTAGCATCCTGCAGAAGCTGAGCAGCTAGTCTGCTAAAAAAGACTCAGCAAAAATAATGCTATGCATTTCGACTTTCATAGTTTAAGGGCTGGAGGTTGTCTGATTCCCAGCTAAGTGTCTCTTCTGGGCACTGATAAGAACTGCATTCCAGTCAAATAAGCTAATTAATGTGACTTTGACAACACATCAAATGAATCTCTGCATAAGTGAGTGTCTCTGAAGAGCTGTTTATGGAATAAACTTGAGCTGGAGTTAGTTTGTCTGCATTTCCAGATGCTGTGGCACTGCCACATTAGACTCAGAGGCAAACACAGGCGTGCACAGAAGAGCAAGTGCAGCCCCGCTCAGAGATCACCCTGTGCGTCACCAAATAATGAGATGTGACATTTAATGGCCAAGGGAGTGGAACTTTTCATTTCTTTCAGGTTCCTTCCTGAAGTTCTCTCTGATCTGTACACATTAAGCTCATCTCACGCTGCTGGGGAATTGACGACTTTTAACTCTGAGCATTCAAGTCTTTTACAGAGTCTTGTCTCTGAGTTTCTTCTCATTGAACATTTATTATAAGAAAATCCATCACACATTTATTTTCAGGTGAGGACTTGAACAGAAAAAAGGATGGTAGAGCCCTCCCTCAGTGCATCCGGCCTCTTTTGAAGAGAAATCTAAGAAATGCTTTTGAAGCTCTGCAAACATTAACTTGACTGCTGTTACCTACCTGTGAGGGTTTCCAATGCTGCCTTTCACACCCACTCTCCTCTCTTAAATCATTAATGAGTATTCATCCCTCAGCATCCTCCCTGCCACTTCAACCTTTGCAGGGGACTCAAGAAAGGAATTAATGGAGAACATGTCAGCTGTGCCTTCTGAAGATTTTTTTTGATGTTTGCTATTTCTGATGGTGACAATTTCCATGCCCACCAACTCATCCCCAGGAACCAGGAGGCAGCATCCTCCAGAAGCCCTATCCATCCTAAGCAGTCAGGCAGGCTGCCCATCCTTTCTTCATCCTAGCTACTTGTCACACTGACAACTCCACATTGCGGCCCATCAGTGACACAGCAGCTCTCGCAACAACTGCGGTAGATTAACGTGGAGGAAAAAAACGTGTGGTTGACGTCAGTTGAACCTCTGATGTACCTCTTGAAGACACAACCCTGCTACTTAAACGAAAGCCATTTGTCTTCAAAGCTGTCTGACGCTGGAAGTTAATCTGCATAACAGCTCACAGCTGCCTGCTGGAACAATCCTTCTACTTGCTTCTGTTTTAAATGTTAGCAATTCTGAAAAATACAAAATCATATTATACAACTTTTCAGATCACACTGCTGCTCAGTTCCTTCTCTGGAAAACAGGGGCTTTAGTCAAGCTGCATTAGTTTTTTGCTGCCTAAATACCCAGCCTTGTGTGAATCAGACACTACGAGAAATAGTGGAAATACCCCGTTGCTTCTTCAAAGCTTTTGTTCTCTGTAACTGAACAACGAAACCACAAGAAAGGCTCATGAGTGATACAGGAGGAATGAAAGATTTATCTTCATTCCTGGAACTCAAAAGGTGACCTACAGCCTACAGAGCACAAAGACCTCATTGCCCTCTCTAGAGGACATTTGGATCACTAAGGACAACAAGGAATTATTTGCCATAGATCAGTACTAGTAGGTTTGACTCCTTGTTTTGTTACGTTATCCATTTGCCCATCCATATATTCCCCCTGTCACTTATCAGGCTGTACAACCTTTATTGCAGAGAGCATATTTCCATTGTGTTTATTCAGTGCCCTACACAGGAAGGCTCCATCTATCCATACTGACAAGAAGAGAAGCTTGGAGATGCACCATAGCAGAAGAAGCTGACAGCTCTTAGCTTCACAAGGAATAGAAAGTAAACTGGTGTTACATGAGAGCTACTCCAAGCGCAACAGCTGTATTTTGCAAAATATCTTCCTGACAGACTTCAGCCAGGCTAAGCTATGACTCTTTTGCCAGTGTCTGCTCAATTCCAGTATGCTTTATTTTCCGAAACTGCACTTGGATTAGGAAACACTAAAAAGCAGCAGTGCTGGAGGGCGAGGCAGGCAAGGCAGTTCCCCCTCCTCACGCCTCTTCTCGCTGCAGTTCCCATCCTGTTTCTGACAAAAGGTCAAGTCCCAGCAAAACTGCGCTGCAAGGCCAGCTAGCTCACTCACAGCCACAGCAAGGCTGCTGTGGTACAGGGGCCCACTCCATAGTGATCACTTGCCTGACCCCAGGCAGGTCTATCCCACCCTGCACCCCAGGAAGATTTGCGGCAAGGAGGAGGCAGCTCACTGGCAACAACAGATGGCTGGCAACAGCAAGATTTCAATCAAAGAGCATAATCTGAAGCCTGCACAGTCACATGATTAACTGTTTGCCTTTTAATTGCTTGTAATTACTGGGTAGTGGCAAGTTAATGAATTTCACAGTACGCATATCGCTGTGCCATGCAGTTGTTACTTCTGCAGCCACAACAGAGCTCAGGGTAAGGCTGCGAAACTCCTGACGGAAGACATTTCACACTCCCCACTTGCAATGAGAGAGAGGATGACTCCAAGAGACTCACTCAGCTGCTCCTCTATCTTCTGCAGATTGCAATGCACAGCCTTTTATTTTAGAATACACCACAAAGCAATTCCCCCCTGTGCAAGCCTTCACACCACCAGCCTGCAACACACTGTCTCATGGACTTCTGGCTCTAGCTGCCACAGAAGGGGCAAGAGTAGGCCCACGGACAGGCTTGGATAGCATTTCAGAGCAGGAGCTTCCATATCTTTCACAACTCTTTGCCTTTCCAAAGCATCTTCTAGGGAGATGTCAGAGGCGAGGAAAATCTGTGCAATTTGTTTTTAGCACCCTGTCGGTTTAAATGGAAAATTATAGCTTCCCATAACAATAAAATCCTATAGCATAGTTGAAGAAACAGGCAAACAACAAAACCCCAGGAGAAATCATTCCTGAAGGAAAGCAAACAGCTGTCAGAACTGCTTCCAAACAGTTCACACAGGAAACGATTTTTTTCACTCTTTAATTACATATGTGGGACTTTTCCACCACACTGCCATTCACACTGGTGTAGGCAGACTGCTCCCACAATGACACTGGGGGACAGCTGCCTCTTGAACTGGGAGTGCTGGCCATGCTGTCTGCTCCCAAACCACCTGGCTGCCCACTTCACTGTGCCTGCATTTCTACTGCCGTCCTGTGACTCGCTGCTGCCTGTGGGAGGACAGCATTTTGGGCATCACCAAGAGATGTTCATCAGTCGTGACCACCTAATGGGCCTTGCTGTGTGCCTTAGCACACTGCAACAGGCTGCTCTTGGGGCCTGGTCCAGTTTAACAGCATGATTAAAGATGGGAGAGGAAAACTGAGGTCAGAGAGCTTCCTGCAAGGACGAACTTCCAGCTGGCCTCTACACTGCCAGCTATTTCCCTCTTGCCTTCCTCTCTTCTATGGGAAAATAGTCAGGGGAAGAAGAGTCAGGAGGTCACGTTTAGACAGCCTAGTGCTCACAGATCTGACTGGAAACTGATGAAGAGCTGTCCCTGAAAACCAGTGACGAAGTCCACATACACAGCGCTACAGAACAACACTGTACAGTCAGCTTTCTGATGTGGGGAATGCAACATAAGCAGCCCTCTGTGAGCAGCGCCAGCTGAATCCAAACGAGAGATGCTGCCCACAGAGGCCTTGCCCAAAGCCATCAGTTGGCCTTGCGACCTGCGTGAAAACACCATGTGCACGGAGATCCCGCTGTCCTCCTTCACATAGTGCCGAGTGTCACCACTGCTGCAGCTGGCAGGTGCCACACAAGGTCTGGTGGCTTTGGGCAGCTCACAGGTCAATGGCTGTGAGGGCTGGGAAGTGACTGATGCTTCTGGGAACCAGCTGCTGTGATTCCCTGGTGGTTTGTCTACCTGGAGGCACTCAGGAAAATGAAGCAACATTCACTAAGAACAGGAACCTGTTTAGATAAGTTGTGCATTGGCCTCTGAAGTAGAATTAAAGTGTTATTCATTTATCTTGTCACTCTTCCTAGTCCTTTAATTCTCAGAATTTGTATCCATACAGAGTTTTAATGAGGTTTAATTAATCTTCTTTAAAAGGTAGCTAAACTTTCTTACATTCCCCCTGTAGACAAGCCATGAATTACACTACTAAAGCACCCTGCCTCAAAGGATTCCTGCACCGTGGGAACACTCCCTGCTCAGAGTTTTCAATGGTAAAAATTTCTATACTGTCTTTTATACTGTGTTTAGTCCACTAGCCAGAGCGGGTCCACAAAAGGAATTTGTATGAACTAACATAATTAGGTAAAGCATTCTACCTCTCACTCAAAAAAATTATGGAGCCTGCAGGGATGTTCTAATTCAAGTTAAAAATGATTTTACCAATTTAACTCTATTTTATCAGTTCAAGATTTGCTTAGAAATGAACTTGCACTGGTTTCAATAGGCCAGACTCATCAATGGAGGCCAACTCCAGGGCATAAATGTATTTAATAAGGACTGCTGGGTGTAGCTCAGGTTAAACATGTATCGACCTGGCTTGAGCAGATGCAGCTCCCTCTCAGGATAATGCCACAGTGCAAGACGGCATGCAGGCAGTCGCTGCAGCTCTGGAGGGATGGGAACAGTCTAGCTCAGGGCAGACAGCTTCAGAGCCATGCCTTTGGCACTCCTCACAGAAGTGACATTTTACATAAAGTAAGGTACTTTCAAAATGCACCATGAGCATACACCCAAAGGGAGTCTGCACAATGCAAATTGCCTTCCAACACAATTGTGTTTAATTGGTGCAGGCAAGGCTGTGGTCATGTTGTCTTGAACTGACTTACACTGCCTTTCTGTGAAGATGATGGACAAGATGCACATTTGAAGGATTATGCCATGGTATTCATGAGACAAGTTCATATACAGCAAAACAACAGAACAGTTTGTGTTGCTTTCCTTTTTTTCCCCGCTGCTTACAGTTAGAAAAATGGCAACGCATAGTGCTGTCAAATGTTGACAGCTAGTTTTAGTGAACGCCCAGTTTCAAAATGCAATCTGTTCTTTTCATTTATGGCCCTGGACTTTCACCGCTATGGTAATAAGGAGGATCCACACGAGCACCCACTTTTCCAAGTCTGCTGTGTGGAAGCAATAACTGAGCTGCAATTACGACTGCAGAAGCCCACTGTCAGACAAACTTACGGAGTGCTCAGCAGCATCCATGCCCACTTCCCTGCCTCTGCACCTAGAGAAGGCATCATTGTGGCAAGCCTCAAACTAAGCACAAGGTGGAAACTGAGCTAAAAGCATTAGAGGGGAAAAATGCCTCTGATGTGGTTTCTCTCTTTAACTACAAATCTACAGCTAGAAAAAGGAAAGCCCCCAACTGTCCCTGGCTCACAGCCTTGTCACTTACATTGTTGTACCTATCTATGGCAGGGGAATCACTTTTGACTGACATGCAAGAAAGGGAATGAAGGTGTATTTTGGCTAGGACACATGGTGTACTTGGCACTCCTGTCTTGGCACCACGGTGCCCACAGAAGTGTCAGCAGTACTGTAACACCCTTTTAGACCTTTCTGGTTCCTCTATGTCACACTGGCGCTGCCGCCGACTTTTTTTTAGAACTCTCCCATCAATTCCCAGCTCCTCATCCCAGCCACCAGCACAGCACATCCAAACCTGCTTGAGGTAATACTCCAAGAGATAGATGAAATAATTGCAGCATTTTTACTACTTCCATGCAGAAATATATCCTAGCATCTGCAAACTAACACAATAATAAAAATCATATGAAGAAAAGCAAAATCAAACATGAGAAGTACTCCTCACTAGCAAAAACACCAAGATTTGCTTTCAAAAGGATCTTTTTCCTACAAAAAATGAATGGTATGCCTTGATAAAAATCATGGTCATACAAATTCATTCCAGCATAACAAAGTCCTGACAATTTCATTGCTACAAACTGCACTTTCAGAAACAACAAACTCAACAGAATAAGACAGAGGACATTGCTTAGAAATTCTCAGTTTCCTTTCTATCAATATAAAAGAAAAGTGGAATCTTCACTGTTTGTCAGGAACTGTCCTGGCTGTAAGATTTCTGATCTGGCCCCTTACATACCTGTGCGGTTGATGCAAACAACACAGACAAAGCATTTTTTCACTGGGAAGGAGGAAAACACATTCTTGCACTACCTAGGGGAAGTAGGGGCTTTCTGTTTGTTGATTCTGTAGGGTCTGCAATATATTTATTTATAGGTTTCCTTTTATTTTTATTTTTATTTTTGCCTTATAAACCAGGAAAGTAGAGAAGTGTTGTGGTTTAACCCAGCAGGTGGCTGAGCACCACACAGTCATTTGCTCACTCCTCCCCCCCTTCTCAGTGAGATGGGGAAGAGAATTGAAAAAAACAAAGTAGAACTCATGGGGTGAGACAGAACTACTTATTAAGAGAAAAGGAAAAGGATATTAAGAGAAAAGGAAAAGGACCCTGGTGTACTGAAAGTCGGCTGAATATGAGCCAGCAGTGTGCCCAGGTGGCCAAGAAGACCAATGGCATCCTGGCTTGTATCAGGAATGAATGATGTGGTGAGCAGGACTAGGGAAGTCATCCTGACCCTGTACTTGGCATTGGTGAGGCCTCACCTCGAGTACTGTGTTCGGTTTTGGGCACCTCAGTACAGAAAGGACATTGAGGTGCTGGAGCAGGTCCAAAGAAGGGCAACAAGGCTTGTGAAGGGCTTGGAGAATATGCCCTACAAAGGAGAGACTGAAGGAACTGGGGCTATTTAGTCTGGGGAAGAGGAGGCTGAGGGGAGACGTTATTGCTCTCTTTCAATATCTGAAAGGTGCTTACAGCGAGAGTGGGGTTGGTCTCTTCTCACTGGTGACAGGTGACAGGATGAGGAGAAATGGCACCAGGGTAAGTTTAGGTTGGATATTAGGAAACACTTCTTTACAGAAAGGGTTGTTAAGCACTGGAATAGGCTCCCCAGGGAGGTGGTTGAGTCACCATCCCTGGATGTGTTTAAAAACCGTTTAGATATGGTGCTCAGGGATATGATTTAGCAGAGGGTTGTTAGTTAGGGTAGTATGGTTAGGTCATGGTTGGACTCGATGATCTTTAAGGTCTTTTCCAACCTGAGTGATTCTATGATTCTATGATTCCATGATAATAGTTAAGACTGTGTGTGTATATATATATACATGTATATATACACGTATATATATGCACCTTATACTACTCACCATTCACAGTGAAGGGCCCAAGGAGCTGGGAGGGAATAGTATTAGGACAGCTGACTTAAACTGGCCATAGGGATATTCCATACCGTATGACATCATGCGGAAGGAGTTTTCAAGGGAGTGAGAGTTCATCTTGCTCTCTTCTGCTGCTTAGAGGGCGAACTGGGCATTAGTGAGGAGATAATGAGCAATTGCTTGTGCATCACTTGTTATATACACTTATATATGATGATGGCATGTGGTATGGAATATCCCTCTGGCCAGTTTTAGTCAGCTGTCCTAATACTATTCCCTCCCAGCTCCTTGGGCCCTTCACTGTGAATGGCCTTGGCTCTGTACACCACTGCCTAGCAGTAACTATAAACATCGGTGTGTTATCAACATTGTCTTTCTCTGAGAATGAAAACAAAACATCATACCAGACACTATGAAGAAAACAATTTTGTCCCAGCTGAAACTAAGAAAAGAAGAAAATAAAGGTATGCATAAACCTCACACCCACAGCACTTTGTTCAACCTATGCTTCAGGTCCAAAAGATTTAGTAGAACAACCTCTCAAAAGCAATCACCGAATTCAAAATCCTGTGGCCACAGTGACTTGACTGCCATTTACAGATATCACAGTCTTTTAGAAATTCTGTTTTTCCACAGACAGACCCCTGCAGTTTTCCGATAGAAAAGGGTATTTTGTTTTTAACCACTGTGCTGCCTTTGGTTTGCTATGTGGTTGCTGAGATGGAAAAACAGCAGTCTTTGTATCTACTTTCAGGTCTTGCAATGTGCTTTTCCACCCCTTTTTAAGTGCGAGGATTTGCATGTATGTTTAGAACATTCTAGAGATAACAAACAGGCCCCAGTGGGTGATTTTAAGTATTTATATTGTCTCCTTTTACAGAGAGAAAAAGAACAAGGCATTTCAAATGAAGCTCAGAGAAGCCGAAAAGGAAACCACAGGTTTTATTTTTCTCTTTAGATCTTATGTTCAGTGAGGCCTCATCCCTCAGCATGAATTGTTGTGCTATGCTTTTCTATAGTTTTGAAATATCTCAGGTGACCTAGAGACATTCTGTGAACTCAAATAATCCTGAAGTCAACCAAGAGATGCAGATAAACACTCTTTAATTCTCCGCTTTGGACTCTTCTCAGATCTCAAGAAAGATACCTGGAGACAAGATGTTCCAGTTTCAATGGCAAAAGTCTTCTTTCCCAAAATAGGGGCTTGGGGAAATAAGGCAAATTGTTTTCCCTCTGGTGGTATTTTTACTCTCTTTGATTCACACAGTATACGGGAGAAAATTCTTTTCTGATCTCTTGTTCTGTTTATGCCTCTTTCTCCACCTTCCTAATTCCACCCAAAAAGAAAGGTCATTGAGGTGAGACTGATAACACAGTGTATTGACACGAACTCCAGTGCATGTATCTGTGCTCAAAAGCAGTTTTTAGTTCTTCTTTTTCTTCCCTCAATCACAGATCTGTTCTTAAAGGCTCTACCAGATAAACAGGAGCATCCTGGAGGCACTTTAGCTTAAGTGGCCACAAAGGATTAACATTTCAGTTCATGCTTTGTAAGTGGGTCAGTCCATGCTGGCAACAGAAAGTGTCAGTGGTATAAGGTGCTTCTTCCGTACTACACTATTAAATGCATAGCTGGTAGACACGTTTCCAGCAAATAGTTTACTCCGGATAGGATGAAAGATATGATGTAAAGAAGGCAAAACAATCACTTGAACAATGAAGTAGGGGATCAACTTCATCTCAGTACCTTTTATCCAGGAGGTCTTCGTCAGAGGCTGCTTTGATCTCCTTGCTAGAGTGGGGCCAGCTGAGCAAGCAAGGAACATGCGTAACTTGCAATAGGTCAGTTACCACACAGAGGCCAACAAAGTTGCTCACGTGCTGAAGCCAATGAAGCTAACCAAGTTCAGGTAAAATGCTTGCTTACTGAGCTTTGCTGGATCAGCAAGCTGCCTCCTGAATAAAGTCCAAAGATTGCTGCTGCTTCTACTTCCTCTTTAAAAAGCTTCCTTGTCCCTCCATAAGGAAAGTGTCTTCTGCCAGACCAACAGAGCTCTACCTTTACACTATGACAAGATAATGCATGAGCAGTATCAGATGCACCCTGTACTAGTTACCAAACCTCTGCTTTTTTGATCAAGTCTAACAGGCCAGACTGGTACAAGTAAGCATATGCCTTTGTCAAACTGTGACCTTCAGCTGACATTACTGCTTCTGTCCTGAAGAGGTTGACCTACTCTTTAATTATGTAATATAACTGCAGAACACTGTCAGGGACAGAAATGGGGAAATTTCATGGCAAGTTCAGCACTTTGCCCAGGGCCAACACCACTAGATTCCCAGCCATGGGAATCTGCTGCAGTGTCACCGAGTTTCTTACAAAAGTGATATAGATAGCAGAGAAAGTGATACAGACAGCAGACAGAATAGGGATTAAACAATGCCTACACCAAAGCATCTTCTCTCAGTCTGGGATATTTATACACACAAGATCACCATGTACTTTTTGGGCAGCTGAACTGCTCTCTCACTTCCAGCCTTATTCACGTATTGAATTAATCTATTTCGAGGAAATTCCATTATTATGTCATAAAGATATAAAAATTGCTTTTGTTTAATGTGACATTTGCATTTGGGAAAAAGCTCTGAAGTTCAATTACTGACAAACACGGCTAAGCGTGTAAATAGTTCTTTCCCAGATCCTCTTCTGACCTTTTCCTGTAACTTCCATTAGATTTTAAACCACAAGTTTGGCAGAGCTATTGCCAATAAAGGACTTCCACCATCCCCACCACAAAACTGTAGGTAACATATGCAGAAACGAACACCCAGGGTCAAATTCCCTCTCATTTTTTAATTGATTTCCACCAACATTTCTGCATTGGGAATGGATTTGTCCTTTCACCAAGCATCCAACTTGTTAACTCTTGTCGTTGTTTAAGAAAGCAGATTTGTCAACAAACTGTTTCTGGTAGCATTGATCCTGGCAAAGGACTCTGCAAGAACTTTCTAAATCAGGATGTTGTTCATTTCCTAGCTCACCATCGAATTCATATGAAGCAGGATCGTGCCCATAGCTAATGCAGATCCTTTAAAGAAGAAAACACAACAAAGCTAGCAGATCTGTCAGTAACAACACTTCTGAAGCTGGTCTCCAATGGGCAGTTTACCTTACGTCTAAGAGAGAAGGGTTGGTAGAAAACCTTCCTGTGATTAAGATTTTCATAATGGTATTCTCTGATGTGGAGTCTCTGGTGTCTATTAACACAGTCGGGTTCACAGTTCAATTATGTGAATTCTTTGAAGTCTCATTATGCAGTTAAGCTCATACTCCAATTTTTCCCTGAGGTTTCTCTCCTCTCTTCAGACATTAATTTCCAAGCAACTCATAGGAATCTTAATATCTCTGATATCAATATCCATGTGTCATAATCAGCCTGCAGTTTCAATAAACATCTGGTAGGAGGGAGTCTAGGGAAAAAAGTAGTAAGTGGCAACCAGGCAGTCCTATCGTGTACATAACTTTTTTTGAGAAAACTAAGTTAAACACACATTATACACCTCAACAAATGCACTGTAATCGCCCAGGTGAAACACCATTTCTTGACTAAGAGACCATCTTACTTCTTGCTCCATTTTCATCATCAGCCTTTAGATTATCAAGCCCTTTAAAATCATTCCAGACGCAGTACTAACTAACTAGTTAGTGACAAGCAAAGAATAATTTTAAGTGTGAGAAACCATATCCTTTTGTTTGCTGTAAATCTATTTGCTTATTAAATAAATAACCAGCCAAGAAAATATCAACTTCTCCCACTCCACAGGAAATCCACTCCTGGCTCTCACTCTCTACCTGTCTCAGTCTCCTTCTCAACACAAGGCCATGCCTTTCTTTAATTAAGAAAACAATTTTATACACTTGCCTTTTGACCTGAATTCCTCCTTGTGTTTCTCTTCACTACTAATAAAGCTTTTAACACAGAAGGCAAATACCAGTATTTGGTATGTTATTGTATTCACAGCTTTGATTGAATTCATTCTAGTGACCAAATACAACTGTAAATTGCAAATTTGTTTTGTTGCCTACTCCAGATGTAAATCTTCATATCCAGAACTGCTAATGCAGTAACACATAGCACTTCACGAAAGTCATGTTATTACAACATACACCGGCCTTCTTGCAAAACTTCTTATTTTAAGCCTTATGGCTTCAAAACCACTCTGTATTCTTGGACCCCCTGAATCTTAGGCCTGCAATCTGAGACTCTGCAGTTCCAGATATGATCAAGACTAAACTTAATTGCATAGAAGCTATAGAATTTTGGGTAAGAACTTTCCAGTGAAGGATTAAAATCACTAAAGCAGACTTGAGCAATACAGTAAGGAAAGACAGATAAAGAAAACAGTCAGAAAAATAATCAATGTACCTGGAGTATTAGCAGCATTTGAATAATAGAAGGTGGAACTCTTGCTCTGGAACGTGATAATGCATCTTCTAGTTTAATATTGAGGGTAATTATATTCCTAAAGTGCAGAAGAGCCAGCTGCCGAACTGAAGGTTCCTTCCCCTTGAAACAGAAACAAAGAAAAATGGATTATGAGTTTTGTGAAAACGAGTTTCCATACCCTCAGTCTTTCCTCCACTTCTGAAGGATTACAAGAACGGTAAACCTGAGTGAAAAGCAGAGGAAATACAACAAAGGACACAGAGCAGCCCACAAATCTGCACAGTGAATTTGATTCAGAAGTTCTGAATGCTGCAGACAATGAATGGGTACAGCTATATATGAAGATTATGAGAGATGGGGATGGAGGTGTGGAAATCTTACCTGAGTGCAAGATATATAATAACATATTGTGATTTAACATCAAGGAAACATCTTAAATAAAAGAAAGTAGGGATGAAAAAGCAGGGCTGGATTTCCAGTATTTCTCAAGATTTTGAGTAGTGGCTGGGTACTCTCTTCAATTTATGGTATAATTCCTGACTCAGCCCACCTGTGGATCCCAATGTTCTCTTCAGCTTCGGAGTTTTCAATATAAGGCAAGAACTGAGTTGAAGTTTCATATTGCATTTTCCAAGATATCTTTTTGCAGTACAAGAATCACACCTTGTTTACAAAAATCTGATCTGAAAACTGTGATGCTAGCTTTGCCCACAAAGATTAACAGCACACCCTTTATGCCTGATGAGAAGTTGTAAGACTGTTCCAGTTGCTGGGATTAGGGCTTTTTCCTTGGACATATGTAGCTGTACATGCATATTCTTGCTTGCAGTTTTGAGTGCTGCCAGTCAAATACCAACACTTTGAAAAGTCTGGTTTTCAGCTAGTACTGATTTAGCTTAGCTTAGAATAAAGGCTGACTCCTCCATACCATCATTCCTTTTCATTTTGTGTAATTATTTATACTAATGTAAAGACAGCCCCCAAATCTGCTTAAATTGCCGGTGAATAGAATTTCCAAGAGCACATGAACATCAGCTAGGTTTTTGGAAGTAACCTTAGAACATCAGGCACCTAGATCTATTTGAAATTACCTGGGACTTAGGGCTTTTATCCCCTTCAGACTTCTTTGAAAATTAAAGCAATTATTTCCATTTGAAAAATGAAAAGATTTGCATTGATAGATTTTTCCTGGCCAGACACAAGTCAGCTGGTGAACTAGCATTATACATGATTTCAGAGTGCTCCTCTTTCAGATTCCAATTTTCTGTAAAGTTGCAACTTCTCCACTGAATTCATATTTCATGCCTGCAATTAACTCAGTTAATTGCAAAATGGTAATACGGATGACCTCTGCACAATCACTTTAGGCAAAAAGTCCATTCAGCAAAATTAAAGACAGTTTCCAAAGCTTTCCCAAATATGTTTAGGCAAAGTCCCCTAGGACTTCAGTAAAAAACAACACTCTTTTGACCATCACAAAGTTAGAAGTTTGAGCCTTCATTCGAATCAGACCAAGTACCTAATGTGGATTTAAAATTACTGGACTCAAACTCTAAGTTCAGGTTAACTGGTCTAACTTTACTGACTATTGTTTTCCATATTAAGTAGCATAGAATTTGACCTCCTTCTCAAAAGAGGAGGTAATTCACAGACATTCATATGGCAGAGGAGGAAATGTGTGTATTGAAGTCAACACAGCTTCACTTATTTCCCTGTGTCCATATTTTAGTTTATCATTCATAACCTTTATGGACTTCTAGTGTGAGCTGACTTAAGGACCAGTCATCCTACCTGTACTCTATACCTATTTTCAAAGTTCCCCTTCATCTTTCTCACCCGAGCGCTTTAAATCTCTGTTTGCATAAGTGACTTATTTGCATAACTTGTCTATACAGAACAGCTGTAATGGAAGGTTGGCCCGAGGAGAGAGAGTTTAGGATTGCATCAATCTGTTGATGAACCAGTAAGGTTGCTTTTTCCAGTTTTTCAAGATTCTATAGTAACAGTGTAATTTTTCACCTGCACAGGATAGAAAATAGCCTGAAGCATGGGCAGGACATCACTGAAGAAAAAATCCCAGGTTTCAGCTAAGGTATCCAGCAGTTTCTGCCCTGCAAAAACATGAAACAAATTAGTGAACTGTTTTGGTTTTAATCAGCTAACTGAAAACGTGACTCTGCTAGCTCTATATAAAGATGAATCATTTACCAGATACTTTCAGTAGCAAGGAATTTGTATTCCTTTCAGAATATCAAATAATTCAATATTTGTGTCTTTTCAGATGACAAAACTAATATTCTTACTAAACTCAGTGACTTGAGATTAAAGATTATGCAGAAAAACCTTGTGAAGAATACACAGTCATAGCCAAGGCTGCCTCCTCCTCTTCCTGCAGTAATACCAACTGGACAAGACTGCAGGAAACAGCAGGAGGAGGACACAGCAGATTAAATGTAGAAGCATTCTTGCAGGAAAATTCCCCCCACCATGGTCTTCTCTGACCTTCAAGCCACAAGGCAGCAGAGAAAGCCTAACTCTGTAGAGATGCTTCTACAAAGCAACCCCTCAGATCAACCTTTCAGCTTCCTTGCATTTCCCCTTACACAGATGATCTCAGTGAAGGCCTATGGAAAGGATAGAATGGTCCTGCAGGCTTCCCATTTTCCTATAGCTTTCAAAGGATGCAGTCAAAATCTGTGATGACATGAGTTCCCTGTGACCTTCTTCAATTCCCTTCCAGTTGCAGCTACCTGGAAGCCTTCACAGGAGAGACTGGAGAAGCCCTGGATCATACAACCAAGCTGAACACAGAGTTCCTCACAGAACATCTTATAAAACATATAAAACACAGAGGCAAAAGCAGGACCTGAGAGCAACAGAACAGAAATTCTGGCTTGATAGCTGAATGCAGGTCCAAGAGGCCTGTGTGAACAGAGGCAAGCTCTTTAGTAGCCTTCTGCCCCTCACCCGTGAACTGGGGACAGCTGCACACGCACCAGCAAGTATTCTGGAGATAAATAAATGAATGACATGAGGCATTCAGATATGACAACATGACTTATCAGGATGCGAATTCAATAGAAATCTATCAATACTGGTTTCAGAATCAAAAACTATTCATATCTGTACTACAGCATTAGTTAAGGTTCAGCCAGGGAGCATTTTGCCTAGAATTGTACACACATCACAGAGAAAATCTGCATGAAAGCATCTATACTCAGAGTTAGACAAGTGCCAGTCTTCATTATGGGATACTTCATCTTGCTGCATTTTTAAATGCATGACAAACAGCAGCAGCTCTGGCCCAGCTGCAACTCCTGATTTATTCCTGGGTTGATGACATGGAGTGCTTTCAGTGACAAATCCAGATCCAGATCACTATGCTATACTGCAGCTGATAATCCACTCCAAGACCTTCATATCTGCAATATCAGACAGAGGTTCTCTCTGTCCTACGCACTCCTGTACTAGACTGAAAAGGGTCTTCTCATTTTCAGTTTTTTTTTAATTTGTCTTTTTTCCTACCAGCTGTGGCAGTAGTAATTGTGATAAATACTGCTGCATTATTAACTCCATATGAAACTGTGTTTCAGCGAGAGGAAACCTAATCATGAAGGAGAACCCAAATAACTCCAAGCCAGAAGGGCAGATTTTTAAAAACAGTTAAATAAATTAGCTGCCCATAAATTTGGGTTAAACGGAAACTAAGCCTTTAAAAAATCCAGAACCAAATGTGGGTGCTGAATATTTAGATGCAGTCCTTTTCAAATTTTGCTCCTAGAATTATACGAAGTGGAAATACCTGGTTGTAATAAGCATGCCTTTAGTACAGCACATTCCTTTCATCTTGTGGGCAGCTTGTTTTGTAAAGGGATGGATTTCTGTGCAGCAGCTCAGAAAGACTGCAGAGATAACTGCCTTTCACCAGGGAGGCCTTTTACTGTGGGCTGTGGAGGAATTCCTGTAGTGTGGTGATGATTAGCATCTTTCACATCATGGAATATGCCTTCCTGGTCCTTTCAAGAATATGTTTTTTTTTACTGTCAGGCAAAGAGTCCTATATTTACCTTAAGTATTTGCTTGATTCAAGAAAGCTAGGTTACTTTAAATGCTCACTTAAGTGAAGGGTAACATTGTCAGTTTCGTATGACGTGAAAATGCACATAGCACTTTTCACAGCACTTCCTAAAGTTAACTGAAACTTCTGATGGAAATAGAAGACCTAAATACCATTTTCTCAAAACAAAAGCTGAAATTTTCAGAACTTCCTGCAGAACAAAACCACTCCAGTGTGTGCTCTGAAATGATCTGTTATCTTCTGAAAACTTCAACACCGAGTGGACAGGGAAACCCAAAGCATCAGATGCAGGACAACATGAGATTTGAGGGAAGGACCACTACAGACCCAGGAGGAGACACCTGCTCAGTATGGGAGCTTCCATGACCTCTGGGCTCCCATCTTTGTGGCAGGTATTTTGAGAGAGGCACGGGGTCACCAACTATGGGATGAACTCTGCAGTGTTGCGCCTTTGCTGCTAGGAAAACCACATTCCAGCCCTGGAAACTCACATCAACCAGAAACTCAAGAAGTAAGGTAATGGAAAAGTTTCTGCCTGAAAGATCTCTCCCTCTGAATTAGATTCCTGAACTGCAGCTACCTTCCCGTATCCTTTAGTGAGTTGACATTTCCATGTATTTTTTCCAAGCGTGTGTTTGGTCAACTTAATAGTCACCAGCAGTTCTGATCATATTTTAAAGAGAAAACATGAAATGATTCACCAAATTTAAAAAATAAATAAATAAATTCCCAGCTTGCTGAAATTTTGTATTCAATAAAAATGCTCCTATACTTGAAAGCCACTTAGTGGTCTTACATTCCAATTTTTTTTTCTCAGCATAGACATCAAACATCAGTGGCAGTATTTTTGATTTTCAAGCCAGTAAAACCTTAAGAACAAGGGACTGGACTTCAGTAGTTATCTGCATCTAATTTGCCAATTTGATCCTTAAAAATGACTTTCTTTGCGATTTACAAAGCAGCTACAAAGACCTTGAAAGCCTTACAGCTCTATTTGTGCTCTCCAAGCTGTTATTTCATATAACTGAGGAACTCAGTGTTCCGCTCAGAAGAGTAATGTGAAATTTGTTCTCCTTCTGCTGTGTTCTGGGCTATTGTCTTTTTATCAGAAAAGTTGGATCCTACAGCACCATCTTAGTCCCATCAACTGTGCTGCCAGCAATGAAAGGTCACATTTAAGATTTACAGATAGCTGAAATGAATGGAAATGGTTGTCTTCAGGCTATTGCTAAAACAGTGTATTTATACTAAGTGATATTATGACTGCAGCTCTGCTTGAGGAAAGCCACATTTCTTTAAAAAGACTCTTCAAAGATCTTCAGACCATTTACATATTCAGTAGTCCTTGGAAATATTCCAAAATCATGTCACTTTCTGATGCTGCATGCCAAGCCTACATCTAAGACAAAACAGCATACTGAATAACACATCTAAAAGCTGCAGAATAGCACAGGACATGAAATGAGGGTGGCCATCAAAGGAAGCATTGGTTGAAAGTTGACCAGGCAAAACATATCTGCGCCTGCTGCATTTTTCCCATGCACTGCCCCTAGCACATTGAGAAGGTACCTTTCTTTCTGTATTCACATAGATTCATTCAAAAAACTACTCTGGCTCAGGTTTTTTTTTGCAGCGCTTACACTGACAGGGAAGAGAATGAGTGGGCCCAGAAACGTGGATTGGGTGAATAATACAATTTTATCACTGGGAACTAATTCTAGTGGACACATTTCTCCAGAATTGCATAGTCACAAATGGAAAAAAAAAAAAAGCAGAAATTGGTTTGCACTCACAAATTCATCCCCTGCCTCTGTACTCATTTATTTTAAATTTGGACTTCACTGTTCCAAACATAAAAGAAACTACCTTGATGTTTACTTCCACAAGGTGACACCTCCAGAAGGTGCAGGCAGATAAATGGAGCCTTGACAGTAAAAAAAGAGACAGTGTCTGACCTCATTTATGTAAGCATGAATCCAAAGCAACTCTTAAAACAACCCACAGCATTGCTCTGCATTTTGACAGGCGCTTCAACTAACTTGGATCTCAAAGTTTAGATTTTTGTTTATTAAAACACATCATTCTGTTTTTCCTCTTCTCTTTAATATTGAGTAGACTGTAATTGGAGAACGAAGTGCCTACATCTGAGGTATTAATCCTTTACTCTCTAGCTGCTCTGGGAGGTCACTTCTCCCTGATGAAGGTCAATGGGAACACCATGGTATGTCAGAACAACATACTGGAGGAATGGACCGATACCTCTTAATCCACAGTACAGGGGGATTTGCAGGAAGAACTGAGCTGCCTTCAGGATGCATTGCTAAAACTCCTCTGACAGATATAGATAGCTATACTAAAATTGAAGTTACCTTCATAAAACCGGATCTTGTCTCTTAGGATCACCATGCCTTTTGTGAGCAGCTGATTCTGTAAATAAAATATAGACTGACATTACTCAATTGTATACTTCCTTGTAGCCATCATATTTCATATTTTGATCTTTCTTAACTTTTGACAGTAGATGAGGATTCATTCTGATGATCAATTACAGAAGGACTTTTCCTGCCATGTCCAACTTGCTTGGGACACTTTTCAAATAATGCTGTAATCTTCTACTGCTTGCAGGATGCAGCACTCACTCTGTGCAGTGTAAAGTGCTCCTTGACTTCAAATGCCTGACTCACACTGCAAGTATTCTGTCTTGGAAAAGAATACTGCTTCAATAGACAATAGGTACCTATTTACTAACTGTCTTTCCTAGGAACCATACTTACGATGAAATTAGTTGCTTTATTCAGGAATTTAAATTTTAAGTTACAAGTGAATATCTGAAATCTACTGAAAGATGGTAGTGCCATACGAAAACAATGACTGCACAAGGCTATTGCAGGCACTGGGCTTTCACTATCTAAATGTACACATGAACCCCAGATCTCACTTACTTATAAACGAGAACACAGAGAAGTCAACAGAAATCTCTAAATGGTTTCAGTGACTCAATACTGGCATTTAGAGCAGGTGAAGGGATTTTGCTCAGTAGCACATAAAAAAATTTCTGATTTAAATGAAAGAAAACACATGCCTACCTGTAAATATTCGGTGAAGAAGGATCCCAGTTCTGTTTTCAATAACTGCCTGTATAAAAATAAGAAAAGGACCTCTGTAATCAACAAACTGTATTAGCTGCATACTGCATGGAAAAGGGGAAGACACTAATAACAAAATATTTTCACACAGCCTGTCAATAAAGCCTAACTAAAATTATAACAAACAGGGCCAACAATACTAAGACTCTCAATCAGCATTTCTGTGCGGTGCAAGATACCTGCTGTTCTTTTAGATGGTTCATTGCACGAACACATATGAAAAGAAACTGAAAGAGGATGTTTCCATCTTACATCTAACCCTTTTAAAAATGCCTGAGCTGTTCTCCTGTGCCAGGGTTTGACGGGCGTCTGGCATTGCAAACGTGGGAGAAGTCTTGGCGCTCTGTGTCTGTCAGTGTAGCTGAGCCAACAAACAGGCACGTAACTTAGCTGAGGTGTGCTCACAGCCAGATAATCTGTTCTGTATAACTCTCCAAAAAGAGCTGTGACAAAATGTTTAGAGAGAAACCTGAGACAAGATGATATTCTACAGGTTTTGTTGCAGGTACGAAATGTAGCGAATTTTCTGAAAGGGGTCATGGTCTTCCAAGTCAGGATCGGTGAAGCTGAAGTTTCGTGTAGTTTCAGTGAAAAAGCAGGTAGAAATGTAACAGTTAACTCTGTGTTTCATTCCTCTGCACTAAAACCTACAAACTCATCTCACAGAGTAAACCAAATTCACATTAAAAAAAAAAAAAACCACCAAAAACCTACCATAAACAACTTTCATGTTCAGAGCCAGCATTCCTCCAGACCCACAAGCCCAACATTTCCATCCAGATAGAAGTCACCACAAAGCTGAAGAGTTGTATATTGTTTAAGTCTCACATATTGGATGCTAGATGTTTAGCACTTCTTTGTACTCATGTCACTGTTAAGATGCACAGGCAAGAAGTCAGACCATTTAAGAGTTTCACTCCTACTGGACTTTCTGAGCACTTGCCAGCCTGGCCTTGACTTCTTACGGAAACCTGCCCTTGTGTGACTGTGTCAGGTACCAGGAAGAAATGAGGCAAAATTCAACTCAAAATCTAAAGACCTGCATCAGCTATGGAACTCAGTGCTCTGATCACTTGTGTAGTTATGTAAACTACACATTTGGTAGCAAGTTATCATCCATCCCTTTGGGTTATATCTTTAATAAACAAATAAGTAATTAAACAAATTATTATAACTATTAATCAGATACATGTCCAGTTTGAAAAGCCCAGCATAACCATAAGGAAAGCTGCATAAAGAAGTCTGCAGAGTTGTTGTCTGATGCACGGAATTCAGCATAGCCTCCTGAGATCTTCTGAAAGTTTAGGGGAAGGAGGGTCAGGTCAATCTTTAGGAGGCTCAAATACAATATCTTGTTTATTTATCCTCAAGTACATGTCCACACGGACCCCATAGCACTCTATGGAAACACTCCAGGCATAAAAGAAACAGAAAATAAACACAAGGAAGAGTTTTTTTCAGAAGCTCCTAAGCATTTAAATTCTCTTTGGTTACAAATCTGATTAACTCAGACAAACTATCTATGGACAAAAGTTATCTAAGCCAGTCCAGGCTTTAGCTGTATGTCTCTTATTGCCATGGATGGCCACTGTATGGCTAGACCCCTCAGCATGCTTGCTGTTACAACATATGGTAGAGGACAATCCTTGCAGTGTCCTGAGACTCCATCCTTTCCCATATGCATTGACAATCCCACACCTGCCCCCACAAAATTGTTAAAGCCTTAAAGCATTAGAAGTGTTCACCAGCCCTTCAACAAGTAAAAGGATGCTGTGCATGCCATGCGTACTCAAAATGGTAATTTACTGTCCAATTGTTTTTCTTCTGGATCACAAGCAATGGAACTAAAGGTTTTTCTTACTTTGAACATGGATAATTAAACAATTTTATGTTAAAATAACAATAAAGTTGTGGTTTTGAATTCTACTATGCTAGTGACAATTTATTCCAGGGTACCTCTTTGTGCTGCTATTTCAAAAAAGTACTGGCACTTCATGCTGACAGATTTTGCTTAAATTTCTACCCTTTCCTCAAGCTAGCAGCTCTTTGAAGTCTAGTCCTAGCTTCCTCATAGTCTTTAACAGGTGATATGCAAATACTTTCTCTTTTTATTCTCTAGGTCTTACAGATAATTCTTGGCATTTAGAGCAGGAAATACAAAATGATGTTCTACTTATCTGATAACTGGTCCTCTGATAAAACAAAATCCCACCCCATTTCCACTTTTCAGCTGTGAATGAACTAAACGACAAGCTTGCAGTTAATTATATCATGGAATCATAGAATCATGTATAAAAGAACAAAAAACTTTATATATTAACAGTAAGAGGAGGGCTAAAGAGAATCTCCATCCTTTACTGGATGCAGCGGGGAACATGACCACTGAGGATAAGGAAAAGTCTAAGGTTCTCAATGCCTTCTTTACATCTGTCTTTAAAAAGTCAGATCAGTCTTCCTCAGGGTACTCAACCCCCTGACCTGGAAGTCTGGAATGAGGAGCAGAATAAACCCCCCATGATTCAGGTGGAAACAGTTTGAGACCTGCTACACCACCTGGACTGCCACAAGTCCTTGGGGCCAGATGAGATCCATCCGAGAACGCTGAGGGAACTGACAGAGGCAACAGCCAAGCCACTTTCCACCATCTATCAGTGTTTCTGGTCAGTTGGAGAGGTCCCAGAGGATTGGAGACTTGTCAGTGTGACTCCCATTTACAAGAACAGTCATAAGGAAAATTCAGGGAACTACAGGCCTGTCAGCCTGATCTCGGTGCCAGGTAAGGTTATGGAGCAGATCATCTTGAAGAAGATCACATGGCATGTGCAGGACAACCAGGGGATTCGGCCTAGCCAGCATGCCTTCATGAAAGGCAGGTTCTACTTGAACAATGTATCTGCTTCTATAATGTAGTGACCCACCTGGTGGATGAGGGAAAGGCCGTTGATGTGGTCTACCTAGACTTCAGCAAAGCCTTTGACACTGTCTCCCACAGTATTCTCCTGGAGAAGCTGTCAGCCCATGGCTTGGACAGGTACACTCCGCTGGGTAAAGAACTGGCTGGAGGGCCGGGCAAAGAGAGTGGTGGTGAATGGAGTTAAATCCAGCTGGCGACCAGTCACGAGTGATGTTCCCCAAGGGTCAGTACTGGGGTCTGTCCTGTTCAATATCTTTATGACCTGGATGAGGGCACTGAGAGCACCTTCAGTAAGTCTGCAGATGATACCAAGTTGGGAAGAAGTGTCCATCTGCCTGAGGGTAGGAAGGCCCTACACAGGGATCTGGACAGGCTGGATTGATGGGCTGAGGCCAATAGGATGAAGTTCAAGAAGACCAAGTGCCAGGTCCTGCACTTTGGCCACAGCAACCCCAGGCAACACTACAGGCTTGGGGCAGAGTGGCTGGAAGACTGTGTAGAGGAAATGCATCTGGGAGTATTGACCAATGCTTGGTTGAACATGAGCCAGCTGTGTGCCCAGGTGGCCAAGACAGCCAATGGTATCCTGGCTTGTATCAGAAATAGTGTTACTAGCAGGAGCAGGGAAGTGATCATCCCTTTGTACTCAGCCTCAGTGAGGCCACACCTTGAATACTGTGTTCAGTTTTGGGCCTCTCACTACAAAAAAAGATACGGAGTCTCTGGAGTGTGTTCAGAAAAGGGCAACAAAGCTGGTGAGGAGCACAGTCCTTATGAGGAGCAGCTAAGGGAACTGGGATTGTTGAGTCTGGAGAAGAGGAGGCTCAGGGGTAACCTTATCGCTCTGTACAACTACCTGAAGGGAGGCTGTGGCAAGCTGGGGGTCAGCCTCTTCTCCCATGTAACTAGCAATAGGACTAGAGGGAATGGCTTCAAGTTGTTCCAGGGAAGATTCAGTTTGGACGTTAGGAAATACTTCTTCACTGAGAGAGTAGTAAGGAGCTGGGAACGGGCTGCCCAGGGAGGTGGTGGAGTCCCCATCCCTGGAGGTGTTCAAGGAACGTTTAGATATTGTACTGAGGGGCATGGTTTAGTGGAAAATATTGGTGATATGTGGACGGTTGGACTTGATGACCTTGGAGGTCTTTTCCAAACTTGGTGATTTTATGATTCTATGATTATATGCACTGGACTGCTTCACACTAAGCAGCAGCACAGCTACATTAACACCTCTGGTTACAGGGTAGAAAAATTGACAGCACAATTAATGCATCTTGCTCTTTGAATCTCTAATAATACAGACACTTCACACTGGTTAATTAATTTCTAGTGAAATAGTGAGGCCCTCAGGCCACATCAGAGCACTGCTGTTTGAAGTTCTCAGCACCATATTCATTTAAGAGTTCCACAACAAAACTGGACAGAAGACATTGCTTGCTCTTTATTCTTCAATCTTTATTTAATTTCCTTTAACAAAAATCAATTAGGTTGTCATCTGTCAGAAGCTGGAAAATTCAGATTGCTGAGTTAATTTATCTAGATAACTGGATGTCATGGTGGAATCCAGGTAAAAATCTGATTAAACCTATAAGAGATCACTGACCAGACAGAAGACTTCAAGTGCTGATTTTGCTGACAGTCCTTATGCAGTTTTATGATGCTTGTATATCATTATTATCAGACTTTAGTTGCCAGTTTAATGACTTCATAAATTAATATGATAGTAAAAATGCACGTAAAATACACTAAAATAGCTCCTGTCTTTTTTTATCGTCCTGTTGCTGCTTCCTTGGTTCATTTTGAGATTCTCTTACATTCTCAGAATGTAAGGTCTAAGATAGTATTATAACTGATTTTAACTTAAATAGCAATCAGATTATATGAAGCAAATATAAGGATGTGATTTTACTGGGTTTGAACTTTTGCTACAAAAGAGGAAACACCACTGAAATGTGCTGTGTTTGCATCAAACCATTATCCTGAAACTCAAAAAAAGGGAGCTATAAATGTGTATTAATCTTAACACAGGATATTGTGCTTCCTCTGCATTTCCCTTACCTTCTTTTTCTTCCTTGGTTTACAAGTGGTGTAAATAAACATTTTGAAATGACATATTGTGGATGAAATGAAAAAGGAAAATGTACCATCATTTCCACTCTATTGCACAAATAAACCAAGAGAAATACTAAGTAGTAAGTATATGCATAGAGATTTTTGTTACTTAACCTTTTAATCAATCCCCTACAAAATTATCTAGTAAGAGTTCACAAGAAGTGATGTACAAGACATACACTGATGAGATTCCTCTCACTGGAGTTTCTTCTCCAGTACCTGCATTACGGTGCATCTTTACTCGGGAGGCAGGGCAATTTGAAATCAACTGAAATCATACACTGTTCAGGTGTTTTTTTGTTTGTTTGTTTGCTGTTGTTGTTGTTGTTTTGAAATAGGGCTCCTCAGTTCTATCCAACTTCTTATTTAAGGCCACTTTCTAATGCCAGAGTAATTACATGAGAATGTTGTCAAAAGGCACTGGTGTAAATGACTGGCCAGACCCAAAGCAGTAAGTGAGACTGTACTGATTCGTACCCACTGACACTTATTAAACGACCAGTGCATAAATAATCAGAGTACAAAGCCTCTGCATGTGTATTCAGGCTAGGAAGCTATCTGTAAGTATTTGACCACGTGCATGATATATGGTAATTGAACACTGTGACATTCCTGAGTCAAAATGAAGGTGCACAAACATCACAGGTGTAACAAAAGTGCTCAAATATTAACACTTGATCTGTGAGTCAATTGGGTATATATATAAACCTTGAATAAGGTTTAACTATGAAAATATTCCAGAATCTGCTCCAATTAAAGTGTCAAAACCTTGAAAAAGGTTATTGATACTAGGTTATTGGTAACTCAGACACTTCCATACTCAAATTTTGCTCCATGGAAGTAATGGTGATGTGTTTCGTTTTGTTTATGTATCTCTTGGGAAAATGCATCTAAAACAATCTTAAGGCAAACACAGACTTGTCCCAGTTCTGAGGTCATATTTATGAACCAGATATTTTTACACTGAATACTAATATTAACCAAAATAAAGTATTTTGAATTAAATACCAATAGTAGTAACCCAGATTTTTTTGTATGTGTGAAGTTGGTAGTTTCTTAGTTATGGTTTGAGCTGAATTTAATTGAAGAGAAAGGTTTGAGTTGCAAGTAGCCAGGAGGTCCCACAAAGTTAATGACTGTGATCAGCAGTAAAATGAAGAAACCAGCAGGAGTGCAGCTTCAAGAAAGAGGCCACGTCTGGACGTGTACACAAACAGGCTCAAAAAATACCATAACCATGCTTTCTTCTACAGACAGAGCTTTCTGTACTCTTAGTCCATTTGCTGTTTTCTCATCATAGAATTCTGTATGAATGAACTGCATGCAGGACACACACCGAGAAGCTTCACCAAGAAGTCCAAGCAGTCAATGAGAGAAAGGGTGGAATTTGGCAACGAATTAGAATGATGTTCAGACCGAGTAGAATGTGAGAGGGAACAAGCTCTAGGCTGGGGCTCCTTTGAGTAACCTGCCCTTCCTTTCCAGGCTATAAGGGGAGGGTCATACATTTCCTGAACGTGATTCTCAATAGGGGCTGGATTTGATTTGCTGGGAATCGAATACCTATGGCAGGGACACAACTACGCAAGCCAGCTTCAAATGCCATGCTGCAGCCCATCACACATTCACTCACACCACAAGTGATGCTGCTGATGTCATGTTTATGAGAGCACCTTTCTAGATTGGTCTAGATTTCATAATATTTTGTCCATCGGTTCAGGTGTGAGTCACCAGATATTGCTCCTCCCAAATTGGAGCAAAACTGAATGATCAGCCAAAATGACAATGCAGCAGCATTATTCTTACACTAACAAAGGAATGGGCCTATCATGAAGCAGCATAATCCATCACAAACTGGAAAAAAAACCAGTCTGTTTTCTAGTCAGCTTGCCTGTTCTGCTGCCTCAGATGTTGCAATTAAACACAGCTGTATTAGCAAGTATTATACTTGTGCAGGGCTTACACCCAGGTGAATGAGTGCAAAATCTGGGTGCTGTTCAACAGGTAAAAGCTATGTTACTTCTGTTTATTGGTCCATACAAGATTATACTTGTCTCATCAGTGGATAATTTCCTTTTCCTCTTCTGTTCCTCACCAGCAGACAAGCATCCTGAGGCAAGTGCAATGGACCAGGAAATCTCAGCCCAGAACGACCATTTTCTGTCATTTAGATGAAAATGGAGAATCCTAGCTTCACTTACAGTAATGATCAACCATTATTCCAATAACCAACTCAAAATGATTGATGGATCATGCTAACTGACAGCCATCCTAGAAAATCTATTCTTTGCATGTCTTTTTCTCCCCAGTGAAATAAGAAATAACTGAAGAATAAGTTTATTTTAATTTCAAAAAGACAAAGAAAGAAGGAAAAACGAGAGAGCTCACTGGCCAAATGTAATCTGCCTAGACTTCTCTGAAGATATTCCCACAATTATCCAGCCTGGACCAGCATTTTCTGGATATTCTATGGATGTTGTCACACACAGACAGAGCAGGAATAAGTATTAAGTGATGGGGAGTCACTGAGGATTTATCTGAAGACAGAGAGGGAATACAATAAGCTGTCTGTCTTTTGTAAATGCAGCTTGTTTTCCACTGCTTACTCTTCTAAGCACTGGGACAAGTTTCTAAAATGAAATGTGCTACCTTGACCTTGTCAGTGAGACAGAGTTTAGTAAATAATAATAGATGCTTTTTTGTATCAAAAACTTAAATGACTAAAATGACGGGATTTTCACCTTTTCTTTATATATAAAAAAAAAACCACCTACAACATTATATGCCTCACTCGTCTATATTTAGTCTATTGCAAACAGTATCAGCACAGCATGAGGGAGAAACCAGAACCTTAGTGTTACTCAGGTCACTCTGCTGACAAGACAGCTTTATAACATCTAGAGCACATTCAGTTCACACAGAAGGAGAAGCTAGATGGAAGGGACTCCCAGGCACAATGTCTTTCCTTGCCCTGTTGCACTGAGTGCTTGGAGGCTTTTACATCCTCCATGGATGCAAAGGAAGCCCCTCAGAGATAGGCATCAATGGAAAGGACGGCATAATTGCAGTGGTATAGAGCTGCATTGCTATGTGTTCAGGATGGGATCTTGGTTTTTCCTTCCTTAGTTTCAAACCAACACATCAAGAAAGATTCTGAAATGATCCATTCTCCCCGTAACCCAGCCTCCCCTCTGCAGAAGGAGGAACCCAGCTGTCTCTACACATCAAGGTGCTGACACACATCAGCACATCTATTCACCAAGCCTCAATGGATTGTACTGACTGAAATGACTACTGGGAACAAAAAAACCCCACAATATTCCTGTAGAAGATTTCAACTGTGAGTCCTAGCAAACCATACTGTGCATGCCAGCTAATAACACCTTGCATAGAGCTGAGTCACTTACCTGACTCCTTCATTGAGGTTGTAAAGTTCATGATCGGGGAGACCCTTACGCTGGAACACGGCTATTACTCCATTGTGGATACTGAAAGAGGACAGGAGGAGTCATTAGCACCAGATCACGTTTTGGAAAGGTATCGCTTTCACAATAAGGCAAACATCTCTTCCCAGATACCACGGTACCATTTTTAAAAGTAATAGATGACTGCTGGTTATATCTCAGATGCCTTAAAATGAATTATTCTCTAGAAAACAAATGACATTTTTGAAAAGCATCTCTTTTTGATTTTTTCAGTTTCACAATGTTAATAGTTACACACCTGAGATCAGTAATCTCAGAAAATTTAGCCTCATGTATTCTAGGTACTTCTGTATAATTTTTAGCATATTTTTGCCCATATTTTATGGGATGACTACAGAGATAATTTACAACTTCACTATGAGATCAGTTTGATATTTCCAGCATTGTTGGCATCTGATTTATAATTACTTGATTTCTTTACTAACAAACCAGCATTTGTCAAGTCTGGACACTGGACCTGAAGCTTAATTCACAAATAAAGCATCCATTTATTAGAACAGAGTTACTGGAATCTCAAAAATGATTAGTTCTTTAAAAAATATAAAAGGCAGAAACATTACACAACTATGAATTTTAAGGCAATTTAACCAATCTCTCATTCATTTTCAAAAATGGAGCAGTAGAAAAGGGGCAACATTTACAGCAGTAGCGGTTACAAAACACTGTTTTCTGCTTCTCAAAAATTTGTGCTCTTGCTCCAGCTAAAGAAAAACCAAGGCTGCATAAAAAGAACAACAGGTGGAGAGTTTCTGAGGCAGACAGCAACAAACGAAACAACGTGCTAACCATCTGTCCTACAGCAATGCTCCCTTTTCATTTTCATTGATGTATGTAACTGTTCTGAAGCAGATGTTTCTCAGTGGTGGTGATTTTCTTCTGCAATCAGCTAGAAGTGAAGCTATGATTGAGTGGCAGAATTCTCTCTAGCTCAACAGAAAGCCACATATCCAGCACTGTCTGTAAGTGGAGCACATGGCCACCATCCCCACAAATGCTAAGATGCTGAATGAAAAACCCCTGCAAAGTGTTGCACGTTTTACAGAGCAATCCACATGCTTGGCAGAGATGCTTACCAAACCCACAAATTTAACAAGACCACACCTCAAGAGGTTACTGAAATGAGTTCAAGTGCTTCAGGATGAAGCCCTGAAATGTTCCTGAAACACACAGAACGCAATTAGTGTGATGACACATCAGCCTAAATCACTGAGCTGAGGTCTGAGGGCAAAGGTAAAGAAATGCTAGTGAAAGGTGAGACCAAACCTGTTCCAATACTAGCAGAAGGAAGGTAGAAATCTCCTTCCCTTCCCCATCCCAATTCCATCTTTTACAGCTTCACAGCAGACTTCATCTTTGATTCCTAAAGAAAAGAGGACTGATACAATCTTCCCATCTGTTAGCTAATCCCCACTCTTGTAGATGCTTGGCAATTTTTGCCACATTTAAGCATGGAGCTAAAATCCTCAAAATACTAAGAGCTTTTAGGTTTCAGCTGGGATGGAAGGACCACCTTCAAGCAACCCCACTAAGGTTGAGTTCAGCCTTCACTTGACAGGCACACAGATTTGTCCAGCCAGGAGGTATCAGGATTTGAGACTGCCCTATCTCGTGACAAAGAGCTGAAGTGAGTTCTCCTCATAAGATCTCCAGACAGAGACAACCTAATTCCCGCTGGCAAATGATCTCAGAAGGATTTCCAGGTGCATTCAACAGCATCCTGCAAGGCCAAGGGATCACTGCAGTGTCACAGCAAGGCTTGGTAATTGCTGCTTAGAAGGAGAGGCAGAGGGTGTGTGGGAATCGCAGGGACCCACGTCAAACCTCCTCAAGTCCACAATACAACAAGCCCTTGTAATGCTTACTGGAAGCAGAGGAGTGAGCTAGCAGATAGAACTGCAGACCCAACAACACCAAACAGCAAAGAGAAGCTCAGTCACATTCATCTGTGGGTAAAGGACATTAAAAGTGGCAGCTGAAGGATACGACACACTGGGCAGAAAAGCACAAGCAGATCCAAATAGGAATTGCTACTGCCTTCTCTCTCTTGGTGCTAAGCACTCCCACACACGCAGCGGTCACCCTTTCCCCCATGTACTTATGTGCACAGACACAGACATACATGATAATCTAACCCAGTTTATTTTGGCTGGCTCAAGCAATCACATTCCATTTAAGACTATTTGAAAATTGGCAGCTAAATGTCTCCTGTATATAGCAAGGTGATTTGGGTATTTTAATATTATGAGTAATATGTGAAGTACGATTAATGTAGTGAATAAAACAAGCAGTCTTTACAAGCTCTTCTGATTCGGAAATGAACTTTGCAGTGTTCCTGCCATCCTTCTGCAGAGAGGAATGACTAAATCTCTCTCCTAGAAGCCAGTATGCTCTCGCTTTCTCTCTGGCACTTTTCTAAACGAGGGGGAGGTTTTCTCTTTCCAGCCTAGCAGGTCCATCATAATCCCTCAAAGAAATATCACAGAGCAAGGTTTTTTTATGAGAACTATGGGTTGCAAACACCTATAGAAATCCTAGTGATGACATATCCATCTGCCTGGGATCTTCCTTGCAGTGAGGGATGGCTGTCTAGCCCACAGGACAAGTCTTCGCCCCGCTGCCCTGCCTTCCCATCTCAGCCAGCAGTGCATTCATGCAGGATGCAGGGATGCAGTTACAGTGTGGGCACACCACTGTGGTCTGCCGCTCAATGTTTGCTCAGCAGAATACAGAGGAGTCAGAAAAATAGGAATGCTATTGATGGCACAAGCTGATGTCAGAGTAATAAAAAGCTAGCATAAATCCTCTTAGTAAACCTAAGCTAATGAAAAAAAACAGCAAATCCAACTGTGTTTAAAGTAATGCTATGGTTTCCTTAATGAGTGATTGTTTAAAAGGGTTTAGTCAGATCAGTACAACCTTTTGGTGAAAAGAAAGCCTGAGCTGCTGCTTACACGCAAGAGTTCTGCAAGATGCTTGAGGTGGGTGGATCACTTGTGCCTGCGACCAACTTCCATTGAGGTTTAAGTCATGATGTACATAATTAAACTTACATTTTAATGGTTACGCTAAATTGGAAATGCTTTGTAAACTGCCTTCTTTAACTCTTTTACATCATGAAAGTTAATAATGGGTGTACTCATGCACTGATATTACTGCGAACACCCTCCCTGGAGCTGCTGTGCATGTAAATGTGTGCTCAAGGTGAAGGAGAAAGCAGCACAGAAGACAAAACAGAGCCGAAAAGAAACCAAAAATGGGTCTGTTCCCGAGGTACCCATACTCAGTACCAAATAAAGCTGTAATCTGCAATCAAGACAAGACCCCATATGATTTTAAGTCCAGGGTTATGAATGTTTCTGGTTTGCTGTATTGTACCAATAGATGCATTTTCCACATAACTGCCCACGCAACCTCCTAGTCCTGCATTACTGTGCTTTCTACTGTTTAAGGAAATGAGGTGTTTCTAGCAGAACCCCATCAGTATCTTCTAGTAGAGAAGGGGACTGGAAGGCGCTGTGCACCTGAGCAGTAAGCATCTGAAACATGCCACCATACTGCAAGAGAACGCAAATCTCTGGGTTATGGGATTATTACACTTTTTGAGAGTGCAGTATTAATACATATGCCAGCTCCTCAACTAGCAGGACTTGGGGCAAACTGCTGTGACTGAGTTATTTAACATGCGCTATTTAATGTGGATTAGTGTCCATGCACTAAGACACATTTTGCAAGCACCTTTCCATACAAACACAAGCCATGGGCCATTCTTGGTGTGAAGACAATGGCTGGTATCTACAAGAAGAAAACATTTTGAGAAACCAGCAGTGGAGCAGGAGGAAGCCTGGGAGGAGGCATGGGCCAGTGGGTGGGCAGGAAAGAGGTGAGTACTCACAGTAGACTAAACCCAGGAGTGGAAATTTGGATCAGAGAACTGTGGAGATCACTGTTGAGTAGAAAATGAAAGTCTACAAAAACTTTAGAGCTTTGTAGAGTTGTGTCAGTTTTGTCCAGTATTTCAGTCTTGAAAACAAGAAAGTAAGAATGACAAAAAATGCTTTGATAATGTTCTTTTTTTGCCTTTAGAATTAAGACAAAATGCTAGGTCACCCTAGTAGTTGCCACAAATTACAGCTGATTGCCAAAAGATAACTACAGTTGAGAAGGTTCTCAAAGCAGCAAAAATCAACCCAGTACACTAAGAAATTTCAGCTCCTTGGAAAGATCACTCATTCCAGATTCGCCTGACCTTGCAGAGAAGGCAGCAGTGGCAGAACTATAGCTGCAGCACACAGCCCTGGCTTCCCCACTGTCTACATTAGCATGGAGGGATACAGAAGATGTCAATCCCTTTGTGTTTGACGCTCCCGACCACCCTAATAGTATGAGTGCCAATGCAGGGAGGGTGGGGCTTATTCTTCTGATTTTTACCTGGCAGAAAGCCCTTGCCCATGCAGCTCACTATCACCAACACATACATTTTGCTTGAGTCACTAGCTGAGCACCCAGACACCACTCCCTTCTGCCGCACTGCTGGCTACTCCAGCCCTAAAATACCCCTGACATTTTTAAGAATCCAAAAAGGAAAAACTGTAGTGATGAAAACACTGTTTTCTGTCTCCCATAACCACCTCATAAGTAAGCTTCAGAAGTGTGGGATAGATGAGTGGACAGTGAGGTGGACTGAGAACAAGCTGACCAACATAGATCAGAGGGTTGAATTCAGTGGCGCAGAGTCTGTTTGGAGGCCTGTGGCAAGCAGTGTTTCCCAGGGGTCGGTACTCGGCCTGCTCTTCTTCAAATACCTTCTTCAATGACCTGGATGAAGGGATAAAGTGCACGCTCAGCAAGTTTGCTGATAATGAATCTGGAATGAGTGGCTGACACACTAGAAGGCTGTGCTGCCATTCAGTGAGACCTGGACAGGCTGGAGAGTTGGGTGCAGAGGAATCTGGTGAGGTTCAACAAGAGCAAGTGTAGAGTCTAGACCTCAGGAGGAGTAACTGCATGCATCACAAAAGGCAAGGAACAGACCTGCTGGAAAGGAGCTCTGCAGAGAAGGACCTGGGTGTGCTGGTGGACAACAGATTGACCATGAGCCAGCAGTGTGCCCTTGCTAAGAAGGCCAATGGTATCCTAATATGCATTAAAAAGAGTGTGACCAGCTGGTCAAGGGAGGTGATCCTTTCCTTCTACTCTACCCTGGTGAGGCTACATCTGAAATACTGTGTCCAGGTTTGGGCTCCCCAGTTCGACAAAGACAGGGAATTTTGAGAGAAAGTCCCACGGAAGGTCACAAAGAACATCATGAGTCTGGAGCATCTCCCTTATGAGGAAAGGCTGAGAGCCCTGGGACTGTTCAGTCTGGAGGAGACTGAGATCTTACCAATATTTATAAATAGCTAAAGGGTGGGAGTCAAATGGATGGGACAGGCTCTATTTAGCAGTGTCCAGCAGGAGAATAAAGGGCAATGGATACGAACTGGAACACAGGAAGTTCCATCTGAACATGAGGAAAAATTTCTTGACTTTGAGGGTGACAGAGCACGCTTCTCAGAGAGGTCACGCAGCCTCCTTCTCTGGAGATATTCAAAACACTCCTGGACACTTTCCTACGTAACCTACTGTACTGAACCTACTTTAGCAGAGGGGGTGGACTAAATGATCTCCAGAGGTTCTTTCCAGCCCCTACAGTTCTGTGATTCTTTGATTCTATCAGATCAGAAGCAGTTTGCCTGCAGAGCTGAGAAACAACTGCAAAAAGTGACTGCCTGTTTGGTCCAACCAGATCACAGCCTCAGGTTGAGACCGCCTGGCAAAGCATGTGGTGTGGCCCAACATTTTATGCACGCAGGCGATTTTTGTTCTCTAAAGCAGTCGTTACCTTCATATGCAAGCAGCATGTGTGAAAATACCACTGTATTTTTTATTCAGGGTTTGCAAATTTCTTTAGGTGAAATTGGTGAATATAAACAATATTGCATAAATAATCACTCTCTGCTAGCAGAGTTAAATGGCAATGTTTTTGAAAGGGAATAAATGACTGAGGGCTCCTTTTCCTTTGGACAGTATTTGGAATAGCTAATTTGCAATAATTAACCTGATAAAACTCCTTGAGGACACCCCTGCTCCAGAAGATACACTCATTTTTCTGAATTAACTTAATTCAACCTGGACAATCCCACTTTCAGAACAGCTTCAGTCCAGCTGGAACTCCACAGGCTTTGTCCTTGTCAAAGTAACATTGCAGCTGCTAGCTCACTGATGTTTCTCAAATTTCTAGCCAAGGTAAAGCAATCTGCAAAGTGGGATAGGCTGTAATTACGCACTGAAAATCATACAACTGAAAATAAGCTGGTCTGCAAAACTGTCTTCAAAGAGTTTTGGAGATATTAGTTCCCCAACTTCACCAACTCTAAATACTACTTTGACTTATGAAAAAGTTGAGAAAGACAGGTGAAGGGACTTCCCTGAGGTGTACCAAGATTTCATATTTTATGGAGTGTAAGATTATGGAGATTCTGGCTTCCGATCATACCTGCATTCAAACAAGTACAGATGAGTCTGGAGAGCTCTGGCAAGCAGTGTCCACCACCACTTCCTAGAGCAGTAGTCAAGGCTGGGCATGCTGCGCTAGTGTGGTGGTGGCTTAGCCAGCTGGGAAGTCCCCTGCCCCCTTCCCCACCCTGCAGCTTGCCTCTGTCTCTCACCCATGGACACATGTAAGCAAGTGCTCTCCAGAGGACTCCTACTGAAGCAATAGGAAAAAGACGCTAGTCCTCCTCACACAGGCAGGAATATTTCAAAATATTTCTAAATAAATACTAAATACTGGAAGAAGAAAGTTTTCCCAGTAGTAGTAGTAGATGTATATGGAATGCATCTATTACCATACATACTATATCTACTGAATATGGAATAGGTCTGCAATGTTTTCTCCACTAGAGAAGCCTCACTGTGATCTGAAAAAAAAACATTCATGTTTAATTAGGAGATGAAATACAGTTCCTGTGACTGTAAAAATTACTTTATAGGAAGTTATTGCACACATTACAACCCTATAAAAATTACCCCAAACCATAAAACTCTGATTCTGCATGTCTGCTTGGCTTTACTGCTGGCATCACTGCCATAACAGGCATCTCATCTTTGCGCTCTTTGCCTTTCCATCACCACATCCTACTCCTTCACATTCCCCTTCCCCGTTTTGACACAGCAAGAGGACAGAAGCACATTCCACTGGAGGTTTTTCCACAGCGGAGCCTGGGCAGCATCAGCCCTATCTGGGCAGTCTGTGCTTGCTTGCTCAGAAAGAAAAACTTGCTACATTTTATTTGCCCCAGCACCAAGCTCAGGATTACAAACCCTGGGTTTCTTGGTCCGATTGCTTTAGTCAGCACTCAGCCCTCATTTTTTGCCTGAAGCAGAAGAGGGCGGGGAGTGGGGGAAGGAATTGAAGACAATTCTAGTGAAAAAATCTAAGCTATTTTAATCCAATGCAAATTCTGTGAGCTGTAATGAAACTGCATTGTTCCACTATGTTGCTGCGGGTTGCTAGTTAACATGCAACCAGTGAGCTGATGCACTGATCTTCTGCGGTTCGTGGGAACACAGCTGTGATCTAAAGCCTGATTTGCAGCTCATCACCAAATTCTCTTAATCTAGCAGCGCCAAGAATTTTTACAGCACTTCTGTTTGAAGGTGATGGAAAGGTATTATGGAGGAAGAAATTGTCCTTGCCTGCAACAGGCACTATGTTCCCCCTTGCAAGTCCAGTCATTAGGCCTCAGAAGGCAGCAGTCTCTGGGCTGAGAGGCAGCAGAGGGGATGTCTCCGCGCAGTAAGGCTGCAGTGACACAAAGCCTGATGGCAGAAGAGGGGCTGCAGGTCCTTGGCAGAGATGGCCCACCATGACTGAGCAGTGGTCCACAGAAGGTCCTACTGCAGCTTGGACTTGCTCCACCTCAAAGCACAACACCACCAGCTCCGTGCAGGGCAGGGCCTGCCATGAGGCTGTGCTTTCCCTCTCCCTAAACCCATTTTGATGCACTGGGTACAACGCCCCTCTCCAAAGCAGATACCCGCATGGCACACCCAGGCACAGCTGCTCCCAAGAAACAAGAACCGACAGTGCATTTAAATATAGCACAGCCAGGACTGGCGAGAGAGGCGAACTCTTCTGGTGTGTCCTGACTTCCTTGATCAGCAAGATCTCGCGCTCAGTACTGCAAAGAACACAGCAGCACAGGCAGTTTGTTCATGCTAACTCTTTGTTGGGGTGTGCTATTGCATCAGAAATAAAGAGACTTCCCTTTGTCCCTGCAGCTCAACTCGCTCACCATCTGCACTGCTTGTCACAGCTCCAGAGAGCTGCTAGTGCAGACACGGAGATGCCCGCTTGGTTTGCAGGGCAGCACCAAGTGTCTCAAGGCCCATGCCACCAAACCATGGGGACACATGGCACAGCCACCAGTGCACGGGGAAAGGCAGCCCCAGCAGAAAGCAAGGCTGGGCAGGGTTCACACAGAGTAGTGGCGCGGCTGCTCACAGACAGCTCTGCTCACAACAAGCAGTGCCTCCCCTCCCTGCTGACTCCTCCCCGAGTACCACCAACATTAGGACACGGGAAGCATCTCTGCAACATTCAAACGGCACATTTTTCTGGGCAGGTACCCAGCTTCTTCTGTCACCAGTACAGTTTCAGCGCTCACTGTGCTGCTGACAGCAGACAAGCAATTCACAATCAGGGTATGAACACACAGCGATGGGTGAGAGGATGGGAGATGTGATATTTTAAAATCTTATTATAATTGCTCAAAACCAAAATACCTTTAAAAATGTGTCTATAGTTCTCCAAAAGTTTTCTTCTTGTGACCTCCAGACAATTATAAAACATGAGTGAAACCTCCCATGCAGTGACACAGCCCTCAGGACTTAGAGACTTGGACTCATCTTTAAAAGTGTCACTTCATTCTTCATTCATTGAATCTCTGTGCTCAGTGGCTCATTCATGATCAAATGTTTGCAAATTTTTTTTTTTTACCAAACAGTAATAAAATTCAAATGTACAAGAACACAACCAGGGCCTCTTTTTCCCTGCCCAAAATGCACGTGCATAAACATACATGCAAAGAGAAACAAACACAAACAGCTTTTTGCACTGAAGTGAATAAACTGAGTATTTCAGCAAATCTGCATCAACCATCAGAAGTACAGTTATGTGGACAAAAATAACATATATAAGAATTTGAACAGTTGTATATATATATATTTTATATATATAATGTATATATACAATCGTTTTATATATATATATATGAATGTGTATATATATATATGAATTCTAGTAATGGTATATATTAATTTTGAGTAAAATAAACCAGATCCACTTTGAATGAGAATATCCAGATGGACTCAAGGACCTATATGCAGCCAAATCTTTTGCAAGGAGTCCTTGCCCATCACAACGGAGGGGCTGAGCCATCTGCAGGAAGCACTGCTTGCTATCAGTCTGCAGAGAAAGTCTAACAGCAAGGTGAATACAAGCTACTCTGGCCTTTCACTGGAGCGCATACCCATGAAGGCACCAAGGCAGAGCCCAGCTAGCTCTCACCCATGCAGGCTGCCAGCAAGCCAGGCTGCCTGTGCCTTCTTGGCACAGCACGGGGCAGCCAGGGGGTGGCAGGACACGGTGCAGGAGCTTACCTGTTCCAGGTAGCGTTGGAGCAGGCCCGTCGCTGCTGGGTCCCCCGCTCATCCAAGGCTGCCTGCTCTCTCTTGCCCAGATCACTGAGGCTGGGCGAACTCATGAACTTCAACCTGCGAAGAGTCCTCATGGTCAAATGTGTGTTTGCGCGTGGCAGCTACAGATACACCATCCTGTTTACACACACACACGCGCAGCTGGAGCAGCAGCAGCAGCAGCAATGCGAGCAGTTCCCTCCGTTTGCTGTTCAAAAAAGAAACTTAAAAAAAAAAGAAGAGAGAACCAGTCTCTACGGAGCACACCTCTGCCAGCAAGAAAACAAACCTTTAATCAGATCAACTCTGACGTCATGAACTGTGGTTAATAATTTCTCCAGTCCTTTTAAAAAACAAAAGCCGAGCTCCCGGCTGCGGCTCAGGCACTTTGAAGGGGCCCCTATAGCCCGCGGCCCCCAGCACAGGGCTGCTCCCACCCCAGAGCCAGGGCCCAGAGCCCTGGGGCGTTCCACCTGCCCCAGGACCTGCGCTCCCCTGGGGCCCAGCCCTGCCAGCACTGCTCAGCCCGCCTCTCTGCGTTCGTGATGGAAATGAAACTGGAGGGCAACAGACACACACACACAAGGAAAAAAAAAAAAAGAAAAGAAAAAAAAAAACAACACCCAAGCAACCAATACTGACGCACTGAGAGTTTATTGGAAAGTTTCATAACTGCCTGTGCCCTGCCATGTTACAACACCACACTCATGCGCTCTCGCTGCCTCGCTCATACAGGCATACACACAGAGCAGCACCAAGTGCGGTCACACACAGAACAGCTGCAGGGTGGAAACTGGAAGTGTGGTTTTGCCCTTTTGAGGAGTTTTTGGTGAGTCTGATGCCTGGTCTTTCTGTCTCTTTGTAGAATAAGGTAGCAGCTGCATGACTTGGGGCATAGCAAGCTCCTATAGAAGCCCCAGGTGCCTTATCTTCAAAGGAGAAATCTCTCGGAGCACAGCACTGAGGCTGAGGCTGTGCTGCTACAAGATCCCACCACACTCAGTACGCTGCTGCTCACTCCAGGTTCTGCTCTGTGCCCAGGACAGCCTCGCTCCCCAGCGGGGATGGAGCCAACAGGACCATGGCTGCTCCCTCAGAAGGTAAGAAGGCTGCAACAGAGTGAGCTGCAGTGCGAAGACCACTCCTGTTGCTGCAAAGCGTCTGGTGAGAGCTGTGAGGGCTCCCTGCAGAGCAGCCTGGCAGAGAAGGGGGCTGCAGTACAGAAGGACTTACCTTTTCCTTTTCTATTTTCATCTGTGATAACTTACTGTCTAGATGCAGGCTATAAGTGGATTTCTTTGTGCTCAAATAGTATTGCAAGGCTGACATTACAGGAGAACTGATTTTTTTTTTTAACCATGAGATCTGCCTTCTCTGCAACAGTTACTGAAATATCTCAGTAATAGCTAATTCCTTTCGCTAGTCACCAAAACTCAGCTAAGCTTCTTGCATATCAGTATTTACTTCCCAAATTTATATTTGGTAGTACCTTAGTGGGAAGTAGTAGCTGAATTTTCATAGGACAAAAAAATTCTTTTTACCTTGCACTAGTTTTAGTAGTAGTAGTCTTATCTACTGTTTGGGTCCGTGCTAATACTCGTTGCTCTTTCAAACCCAAAAATCTCAGTTCACAAAGGAGCATTGCAGCGGACAGTATGTAACATTGTAATTTGGAAGGGACCTACAGCTCCAAATCTGACTTAAGGACAAAAGCACTGCTATTCCTGGTCTCTTCCAGATGTGTGAGTCCCTCAGACAAACGAACAACAATCTACTATGTACACAGCCACTAAGGAAACAAACACAACAATATACTGCTGTATTCTGAGGAATGAGACAAATCAGCCACCAAAAATAGACACGGCAGAACACTGCTTTGCTCACAGAGGATGAAAGGCACCCAATTTCTGTGTACAACACAGCCAGCGAGAGCAGGGGAGCATGACTCAGCCTGAGCTTCAGGTGAAGCTTTGGATAAAAGTGCACCTACGCCTTTAAGGGACACAACTAGTTACACAAACCTGCGGCAATAGGATTCCATCTAATTTCATTTTCCACCTAGCTTGGTTGTTTTTGTGCTGCTCACGTGCTGTGAATTCGATAGGCCTTGCAAATGTTATTATTCTGAATTAAACCTCTGGAATTTTTTAACTCTTTGTTTCCTTGGCAATACTGAAGACTTCATGAACTGCACCCTAATGATGCCAGTATGCCAGAAGCTACATAATAATATTTCGTCTGCCTTTTTTTCCTCTCGAAATCCTCCACTTGCTAAACTGACCAAATCCAAAGAGCTGCTGTGCTGGATGCGCCAGCCAGCACTGCAAAGAGCAGTGCTTGGCTTCCTCATAAAGCACCAAGTCCCAAGAGAAGAAAAATCATAGAAACATCATAGAATCATAGAATGGCCTGAGTTGAAAAGGACCACAGTCATCATCTAGTTTCAACCCCACTGCTAGGTGCAGGGTCACCAACCACTAGGCCAGGCTGCCCAGAGCCACATCCAGCCTGGTCTTGAATGCCTCCAGGGATGGGGCATCCACAACCTCTCTGGGCAACCTGTTCCGGTGCTTCACCACCCTCTGAGTGAAAAACTTCCTCCTAATATCTAACCTAAACCTCCCTTGTCTCAGTTTAAAACCACTTCCCCTTGTCCTATCAAAAAAAAAATCTTTTTCCCTCTGTATGTTGAAATGTTACACAGCAGTCAGATTGTTTTCATGCTACCCCATTCTTAGCCACCACTAGAATCAGCATCTAGCAAGCATACAACACATGGGAAAAGCAGCATTCCAGTTTCCTGAAACATTTCTGATGGAGGTAGCAGAGGGCAGGCTTGGTCTATGCTTCCTGCTCCTTCCTATGACTCCATCTGATCAAATGTTGACTTATGATAAAATTAATCACTCTGAACAAGGGTTACCTCGCCTATAATTACAGAGCAATACTTCACATTTACACTGTGCTGTATGTCCTGGCACATCTTTGACTTCATGGCATTCATTAATTCAGCCTGAAGAGTTCTGGGGTACTAAGACAGGATCTGCACTTTGGTATTCCCAGTGAAGAGAAGAAAGGTGAGGTGAACTGTGGAGCCACCCAGAGAGCAGGCAGCAGAGATGCCAAGGGAGCCTGGGGCTTGAAGCACTTGTTCCAGCACAGTTCCCAGGGGATGCTGCAGGGCCAGGATGGCCAGAGTGTGATACAGGATGGAACTCCTCAATGGGGCCTGTAGTGCAGCCGCTCCTCTGGAGTCACTTGTGAAGTTGTTACAGCCCAGCAACTGAGGGGATGAATGGCAGAGAGCACTCACTATTGGTCACTGAGTGGGCTGAGAGCCCTGACGAGGGTGGCTGGGAGGGAGAGGCTGGCAAATGGGGGCCCTCCATGGGCTAGGTAACAAGCTTCTTAAACAGAACAACTTGGCTCAGCACACTTGTGGAGGCGAGGCTCTAAAGCACTATTCCATTAATTTGGTTAATCCCTGCGCACAGTACTCTGTGCTAATGCCATTTTACTTGCAAGAAGCCTGCAGCTCAAAGGTTAAGTGATTTAACAAAGCCCCACAGCTACTTCAGTGCAGCAGGAAGATCTAGCGCCAGCACCTGCTCCCACCCTTCCCCCCAGCATCTCCCCATCAAACAAGCCTGTCTCTACTCAGAGCTGCTTTCTATCATCAGGGGGCCCACATCCCACAGGTGACTGTGGTACATCCCTCAGCCTCCAGAGTACCTGCGATGAAGGCAGGAATTCTGCAGGGCAACAGCACTGCTTGCCTGGCACTGCCTGCTGCTTGCAGGCCTCAAACAACATACAGGGACATCAATATATACTGTATACATATAATGACCCAGCGTAACTCTACAGTTACTGCTGATGCACCTGTAATGCCTGCACCAATCCTGTCGGGAGCTGGGGCTGAAAAACAGCACTGCTGCCCCTTGAAACTGTCAGCAAAATTCCACGCAGACCTCCCCATACAGTTTCAAAAAAAAGAGATTTGCCTAAAAAAAGAAAAAACCCTATGTTGTATTTACTTAACATTATACCAATCTTTATAGTACAATCTTGCTGGCTTCTTACAAGTTTCTTATGGACTGGGATGAGAAGGGAAAGAAAACAAAAAGTAATGTTCATGAGCAGGGACACTAGGAAATCTACAATATATGAAATCCTTAATAAAGCTGCCAATGCTGTGACCACTGTGGGTCAGCTGTTCTGCTGACAGGTTAGCACTGCAGAAGCAATGGTGCAAGCGTGGGGACATAATGAGGAAGAGAATCTGCCATGTCAGCTTTATTCAGCAGAGTCTTGGAATGTAAAAAGCAACTGAATAAATACAAATTTTAACTGGAGAAAAAAAATATATATATATCTCCCCTTCTCTTCTGGGGAAGAGAACAGAAATCCCTACAGAAATGCTGAACAGTGCACGCTCTGCAATCAAAGAACAAAGAGGAAAAGCGCACCTATGGCAGCAAGGAGTTAAAAAGCTCCCCTTTGCAGTTTTTCATAAAGCGCACCACAAAACTCGGGGCATGCCTAAGCACATGCCAAAGCTCAGGAATTAGTCTTTGGAAAAACCACCCTTCTTAAAGGCGCAGCACGGAAGAGCAGAGGGAGATGAGGCTGTCAGGAAAAGCATGAAGAGTGGAAGGGAAAAAGAACCTTATGACTCATCAGTTCCTTTGCTACAATAGCCACATAAAGCTCCTTTATCATCAGAAAACAAAGAATAAAGAGAATAAAGAAAGTATAAAACCACATAGGGTCTATTTACACCCTACCCCCTCCATCCCACTCATTTTGCAGCCCCTGGAGATAAAGGAACTCTCAAGGGCAGTTTCTGCCTGGCATTTTTGAGACTGGTCATAGGACAGCCTCGGCTTTGCTGGCTGTTTCTTTTACTTCTGCCCTCATCACAGCCAAGCACTGATTTATAGGGTGCACCTGGCCTTACTGGGCCCCCTAAGCCTCTGAAACACCTCCTGTGCCATCCTGAACTGCTGCATCCTGCAACTACCAGTGCCGCCCTTCTGAGAGTGCTGCTCCATCAGCTGCACGCGGGGCACGCACACACGAGGTTTCTTTGTATTTCACACTGTTAGAAAGAAGAAATGCTGGACCACAGTATCTCCTTCCTAAGCAAGCAGCAGAAGGAAGAACCTTTTTGGCTTTTGCTAGAAGGCGGTGACCTGTCCCCCTTGCCACTTCCTGCAGCAACATCTGCAAGCATTGTTCATCCTACAGAACTTCAGGCCCAACCCACAGGCACCACCTGCCTTGGAGATAAACCAGCTTACTCCAGCTAAGGACAACTATAATCACTACAAACCGTAGTGGATCAGGGCCAACTTCCTAAGCATTCCCTTCACAGTTTGAGCACAAGAATGATCTTAGAAGATGTTCTTAGAAGAAACAGAGACCTGCATTGTGAGCAAAGGACCATCTGAACTACAGCAAACATCCATGTCCTCCCACACACTGGTCAGTGTCTGCTGGGCATTTCTTAACCCGCTCACTGTCTCTGCGTTGTTCCCTTCCTGTTTCTCCATCATCCTTTGTTGTCATGGTCTCTGCTTTCTTGATTAGCTAACTCGTCAGGAAAAGTTTTAATACAGACAGGAAAAAAAAGGGAGACTGAAATGGTGCTACTGACACAGTCCCTGCAAATCAGTCTTCAGCTGGCTCATGAATCTAGCAATACTTAGATGAACACCTTTGCTTAAAGCATCCACAAAATCCCTTCCCCTTTGACAGCAGAATTTTTCAGTTTACTAAGCACAACAACATCATCAGTTCTTAAAATACAGAAGATAGCTACATCTTTTATCCTTGTCCTTCAGGAGACTGGAATTAGGAGACAACTGGAACAGAAATAGGCCCACTACATCCTCTTCTAAAATATCAAGCTTCCCATAAGCAGGCAGTTCCTCCAGCTCATATTATTCCAAATTATCTCCATGTAGATTCGGGGAACTGAAGGTAATATTGCAATCCAAACGAGCACAGTGGTCATATGATCTCGGTTACAGGACCTGTGCAAGTATGGCTTCCATTCACATCCCCTCCAGGCATGAGGTGGGCTTCCAAACAGCAGACGTGCCCACGCCAGGTTTCACTGTTGCCCACTCACCAAATTCACAACTCATTGCAAACAGCATACATCATACAAATGATACGAACTCCAAGGCAAGCACACAACCTGACTGTTAAATGCAGTCAGCCTTGTAATTGTGATTTAGAAACTGAGGTCTTCAGAGTTCTGATCAATAAGCAAATCAAGTGTTTAAAATACTTTGTGCTTTTATTACAAGATCATGAGATAGTGAAAAATTAATCTTACAAAGTAACTGAGCTCATCACGCACATGACATTTTTTCTTCCTGAGCTCTATGTGAATTCTTTCCTAAATTGCTTATCTTGCATAATTTTAATTGGATCCCGGAATACCATGACCTTGATCCAGCAGCTACAGTATCTCAGTGCTGTCATCTACAGTTATATATGGTACAGTACCTTCCAAATCTGTGAACCCCGGGAGATCGGAATTGTGTGCTGTGCAGGGCTATTTCTCTTATACCCAAACATTTTTTATTCAAGGTCTTCCAGGAAGAGGGCTCTGACTGCCTTGGAAGGTCACCAAGATAAAGAACCCACTTCGGTAACTAGCTGAGTTCCTAATAAACTGCACTGCTGGCCAGCAGTTAGTTACAAGTGATATCCTGGCTTTGCTATTAGTGTATGAGAATGTAAGCATGGCTGGAAATACGAAGCATGCCTTGAGATTACTGCCACCTCCTGTGCATAAGTCAGGAAGGTCACTCCAGCACTGAGCAACGCAAAAGACAACTCTGCAAATTCAGAGGATCTCTGACTCCAGTGGTACTGTGTGGCTGCTACTTGAATGGTACTATAGCTTTCTGGAACAAAACTCACAGCACTGTAAAAGTCACAAAAGCCTAGTCTTCAGTACAAAGGATTCTTACAGAAAACTGATCTTTCTCCCTTGGGATCACAAGAATATATTTTTTAAATGAAAATCGGCCAGTTTTTAGAGATGACAGAAAATTGTAACATATTGGACTCTGTACTGTTTAGTGTGGTAGAGCTTTCACGAGGAACTTAAAAATAGTGACCTTGTGCCTTCTTTTCATATACACATGCTGAAACAGTCCCTGCAGACTGAGATACTTGGCCATGGAAACAGCAAGGATACAAAAGGCCTTCATCACACAAATGCCTGAGCCATCAGGCTGCTGCTATAGGGCCAACAGCTTGGAAGCCCACACAGACTGAGATCCCAACTCCTAAGCAGAAAGCTGGAAGTACTTATTTCAAGCACTGCTCACAGACACTTTGCCAGATAGCTGGGATCCCAGTTCTGAAAGCCCTGGGACACACTCCTAGGATGCACAACTCCTTCATGCAGAAAATCCTAGGCCAAGTGGTCCTGGGCTTGCAGCCAGCAGTTGCTTCAGTCTCTTGTTGTGAAAAATGCTTCATTTTGGGAACATCAATGGAAAGAAGGACAAACTGAAGACCTCTCATGAATGGAGTTGTGGTCAGCTCCACACTCAAACCTGTGTCTCAGTTCCTTTTAAGATATTTTGGTCTTTGGAAATAGTCAGGCACCAAATGCCACCAAGCTGACATTTTCAAGGCGAGAAACATCAATTGCAGAGCGGAACACTAGAGGAGGATGCACAGAGCTTTGCCTCACTGAGAAACTGCAGCCTCAGCCCACCTTTACTCTAACGAAACAGCAAGCTCTCTTATGTTAGCCCAAGCCCACAAAGCTGTCTGCCAGGCTTCAGCCTGACAACACCTGAAGACCCAAAGAAACAATGGTGTCAGGCTGGGATGTCTCCTCAGCAGTGCATCCCCAAGCACCGCGATCCAGTGGGCCCAGATGCAGGTGTGTAAAACTACAGGCCGGTGCCCTCTGCCAGGCAGCAGCATGCTGTGGAGGATAGGCAGCACTACAGAATGGCAGCCAGGGCCCCGGCCCACCACGACCCTCACAGCAACGCTAGCTGTGCAGCCCACTGGGAAGCAGCATGTGGCCTCCTGACTGAATGTCACCCCTTGATCACGTTTACAGTTGACCAGAGGCAACTAATGCTTTGCTGGGCTCCTGGAAAGGGGTAGCAAGGCAAAAGCAAAGCAGATGGGATGGCAGCTGTGCTCACTGCTTCCATACATCACTCCATTTTTGGTGGGCACAGAAATTGCAGGCCCCTCTCCAACGAACACCCCTTTACTACATCTTGCTTTTGCTCTATTCCCCACATCTCAGCACTGAACTTGGAGGGCAGAATACTGTGATGATTTTTTAAGTACTGCTTTTCTTGTTACAGCCCACTCACCATCAGGGCAACAGTCTTTGACCTGCCAGGAAACCTCAACAGTGGCCACACAGGCTCCTCAATCATCTTCGCCAAATCCTCCAGAGAAAGCCCTGGCAGCTCTGCCTGCACAAAGGCTGCAGGAGCTTGCTGTCAGCAAGCCTTCAGTTTTTGCCCTTCATCTGGTTTCTGCCACAACACATCCATAAAGGTTTAGTCTCTGCTGTGGTATTTTGGTACTTGCAAACGGTAGGACATCAGACAGAAGATAAATGGAGGCAACCTTTCCCCTCCACCTTTTCTTTTCATTCTGAAACTCAGAAAGGTCAGATTTGGATTTAATTTTGTCCTGTGCAATGTTTTGGCTTGGTTCGTATTTATTCCAAATGAGTTCACCCATTTCTTCTGTAGAAATAAAAGGTCATGAAACCACTGAGTTCTCTCCCTCCTGAAAGGGGCACCCCGTTCCAGGGAGCGAATTACCAACGAAACCAAGAAAAAAAAAATTAAGCAAAAAATATATTTTGATCCCGCTGTGCAGGTGGAACTGTAATCACAGCTGAGTGTAATTAGAAAATGTGTAAGGATGCACTTAGGATGCCACTACTTTGCATCAATTTTTAAGCAATCTGTTTAATTTGGTTGATGAACTCAAGGTAAGAAAATAAAACTTGTAATTTTGTTTGTTTGTTTATTAAAAAAAAAAGTTTGTCTTTCTTTCTGCAGTATTTATTTGTCTATGCAGCACTAGGAGCCAGCTAGTTTTGTGGACTGGAATAACAGAGGACAGAGAAGGGAGAGTTGGATCACTTCATACATAAAATCAATCCATATTAGCCCTCAGCTAATATGCATGTTAAGTACTAACACATAGGTTAAGAAGGAGATGCATGCATGCATATATGTGTGTGTGTGTTATGTGTTACCTTTATTGGTCTTTTAGAGATTAGCTCCATTTATTTTTAGTTGAGTAATTGGAGGAATGAGAGCATCCAGAATCGAACTTTTAGCTCTGACTGACATAAATAGCTTTTCAAAGCCAGGTTTTTGGTTCATTGACTCCACTTGAGTTTTCTTGCTTTGTTTAGTACAAGAATTTACCCCGTCATTTGAAATGTAAACATATCTAAACTTATTCTGCTGGAATAAAACAGAAATTTTCTGTGTTCATTTACTGTAATATGCTGCTTCCTACCCATGCTTACAACAGAAAATCATCTTGGTTCAGATGTTTTAAAGAATTTTTGGAAAGGCAAAATGCCTTCCAACACTACTTTAAGAACTCAGTAGTAATGAAAAAAAAAAGTACAGGATTCTAAATATCTTAAGGATGAATCCTTAATGCTGTGTAACTGTCTTCCTCTACAAGAGGACCTAAACTTTTGTTATCAGCTACTGTGTTAAATCCTAGTTAAGATGTTTAATGAAAACACAACAAGTACCCACTTGCATTTATCTACATATTTCTACTATTTTATTAAGAACTGCTATCTCGTCAAAGCTGAAATAGTTAAAGTCCCAATTCAGCTCAAAAACAACAACAAATTTCTAAAGAAATAAAATAAAAAAAAATTTACAAGCTGAAATCATTATTTTTGTGACTGATTTTGACAATCCTCATTTTTTATCTTTTGGAATATTATTCAAATCTCAGTGAGGTGACCTGCCCTCTACTGAAGTAGTCTGATGTTGCATTTGTGTGGATTTGGGGAAAAAAGAAGAGGAATGAAAGTTACTATTTTCGTCTCTCTTTACTTGAAGCAGAACTAAAGGTAATAAATGTAAGATTTCAGCTGTTACATAGGTGATGCTTTTATTTTAGATAGTTAGGTACATCAATAGATTGAATATCTGTGCATTTATCTGTACTTTACTTCTATCTGTTTTTTACTGAGATGGTAAATAAAGAAAAGAAAGAAAACTGGGAATAACATTTGAGAAAGCTTCCTTGTAAGCTTTCCACGGGAGCTTTGGAAAAGAGATGGGACACTCAAGGCTGCAGTGACAGCAGCATAGTAACCTGGAGGTCACAACTGCAAGGTGCAACCAAGAAGCTCTCTGATAAGGGTGAATTACTGCAGCTTGGCCTTTATTAAGCTCAATCAATATTAGCTAGTAGTAAATGAGGTAACATTGGGAGTGAGATGTGTACATCTCACAGCAGAGAAACGTAGACTGCATTTTTTATAGATGCTAGAGAAAACTGGACGTATCTATGCTGCATGTCAACACATCCTATAAAGCTATTTGAAACTACTGAGGTAGGACATGCTCTGGAAGTGCCTGTTCTCTCCGCTGACTGCAAAGAGAACGTAACATGAATCATTCAGGTACAGATATGGTATTCCAAGCTGTAAATATATAAAATCAGAGGAGATGAATTTCACTCCCATCTCTTACCGCCTCATTGCTCATGAAACAAGTGTAAATAATTTGGCACCCGTCTAATGAATGCTTCACTTCCTCGAGTACATGCTCCAACCCTGGATGAAGAGACCTTTGGGAGCTAGTTTGTGTTTACAGGCTCAGTTGGTGTTTCAAAAAGGGAGATATTAAATTAGGAGTATTTCCAGGAGAGTCTGCTGTTGGGATCGATCAAAGGCATCAGAAGACACAGAGAAAAGGGTCAAGTAAATAAGCCTTCTTGGGACAGACTGGACAGAGAGGACAGCCAGTTGTGCTAGTAAAGAGCATCTTCTGGAGAGGGAATCAGCTGAGATTTTTAGGGAAGAGTTAAGCTGAGCATAGCGTAGCACCTGCTTGGGGAGTGGACAAGAATTAAACAATAAATGAAGATAATGCCACATTCTCCTCTTTTTATTGAAAGAAGAGGGAAAAAAAAGGGCGCAAACAAAGGTACAACTTTACTAGGAACTTCTCATTATACTAATTATGAAAGGACTGGTTTCTCTCTCCTGTAAGCACAGCAAATACATCACCTTGCTGTTTCTGATTAGGCCTGTCATGTCAAAACTTCTGCACATGCTGAAGCATGGGATACGTCCATTGACTCCTATGGGACTGTACACAACTAGAAAGTTAAATGAATGCACAAACATTTACAATGGCCATGGCCTGCAGATGTAAACTAACAGGGCCCTGAAACGTTACATATGTGCTTCCTATGGTCTCTGCAACAACAGAACCAGAATCCTAAGACATTTAAATTATACCACAAGTAAGAGTAAATAATAAATACAGCTGTGAAAATACACACGCTGTTGAAATATCAAATTGGAATACAATGCTACACTTAAAGCTATATGCATCACTTGAAGTCTAGTACATTGCCAGCAAATGAGAAGTTATGGCTTTTGCAGGGAAAAAAAGTAAGTGGTTATAAAATATTGGGTTTGCAGTAGACAGGCACTGTTTTTTTCATGAAGCACTGGTACTTCAGTTAGCAAACATTCTCTCAGGGTGCTGGTGAGTTGCTCGAGGCACTATGTCTATTATTGCCTTGCATGGTGGGAACTCCAATCAACCTGTCCATCACAGTAAGCTTACAGATTACACAGTGTTTTATAAACAGTTTACAGCAGAAAAAAAAATGCAAATGCTCTACTAGAAACAGAAGCCATGTGCATGTCCAATTGTTTGTTCTGAGATGCAGATATTTACAATAGCAAGAAAAAGAAGTTTAACAATGAACAAACCAAAGATGGAGTGTTTGCTGCAATTTTTTAAAAATATGTCAGTGAAGCATGAGGTCAGTGTTTAGTTCTGCTTGCAATGACCAAATCCTCCTACAGCAATATTTGGAGACGCTTATGGGAAAACTCATGTTTAATAACAGATTAGTTGGTAGATTACTAACTTAGTACACAGCAGAAGTGAGTACTTGTTTTTGAGAAGGCTGCAAAGTGCCGAAGCAGAAATTTCCTGAGCACACTTGAAATAACATGGGCATAGGTTATGACCAAGTGATACCCTGATATTTCTCTTAGCTTTTCCATAGGAATTCAGAGTAATAGCCACACCCATACTTTTCATGGCCTGGGATCCATCACAGCTGCCAAGTTGCCCTCTCTGCTATTTGTGGCCCTAACTTTCTTCTCAAGGAATAGGTAAAAACACTCTGGAAATCCTTGGAAAACAGGTGCAACATGAGGGAAAATGATTTATCTCCCTTTTATCACAGAACCATAGAATGGCCTGGGTTGAAAAGGACCACAATGATAATCTAGTTTCAACCCCCCTGCTATATGCAGGGTCGCCAACCACTAGACCAGGCTGCCCAGAGCCACATCCAGCCTGGCCTCGAATGCCTTACCATCTGTGTCCAGTTTACAGATGAAGCTAAATTCTGCTGTGGGGTACACCGACTACGGCACAGGTTCCCAGCAGAGCTGCAGGAGGCATCATAACCACGTTACCCTGGTAGCCTGGAATAAGACAAAGTAACCACTGTAGCAAAATCCAGCTACCACTGTAATGGAGTGGCATAGAGTAGGCATTCCCACTGATTAGGGCTTGATACAAATTAGGAAGAAAGCGTGCATTACTGCCCAGTAAATCAAAATCTAAGTTTTAAAGAGCAAACCCTTTAGAAACAACTTCTTTGCCTAAAAATCACAGAAAAGGGAAAAAAAAACACCAAACAACAAAAACCTGAAGTAATGGCAGTTTAACTCCTGCAGCTCAGTGATAAACTAAATAATTATCTAAGAGGAAATGAGTCTCTAAATATGATCAGAAAGAAAACTTTTTTGCAGGAAGAAACTGGTGATTGCTTTCCAAGAAAATTTAAAAGTTGCTTTGAAAAAAAATAAAGCTACCATATGTGATGATAATATTAAAGAAAAACAGAACAACCTCAAGGACAGATTAAGAACATTTACTTTCCTTTCACATAAACACACACACACTCCCATACACGCTCTCCATTAATGACTGATGTTTACTGAAAGTTATTTCATGAAATCTGTAAAATGTCTCCCTTCCTATCTAAAAACTTTGACCCTCAAATGCAAATCCAATTCTAGCACTGATCATTAAGGAATCTGAGATGGCCATGCCCAAGCACCTCTGCAGAAACAGCTGCAGCTGTTTAAGATACTACTACTACTCAGCTATTTGGTGCTGCTTCTCACCCCACCCACACATACACATATATATCAATCATATATAGGTCATTTGGGAATTCCTCATATGCTTCAGTGCACAGGCAGCCAGGGCAGCGTAATCTGCTTCTGCAGTGGTTGTCTGACTGTGCTCACCAAGTGAGCAGGATCTGACTCATTCAGCTCGAGGTTGCCGCGGCGGGTAACGCTGGAGCTTTTGCACCAGCTGTGCTGACTCTCTACTTCAAGGCTTTTTTTTCCCAAGGAGTTATTTAGAGGCTCCTCTCAGAGAGCAGAAATTCAAGCAATTTTCTATACTTCTTGCTCATAGCCCTTATTCAGCTGTAAGCAGATTCACAACAGAAAGTTCATGCAAACCATTTTTTAAGCCGCACTAAAGCTAGACGGGTAGACTGACACAAGCTGATGTTAAAAATTACAGAGAATTGCACTGTCACACAAATTGATCTGAATAACAACGAAACACAGTAGGATCTGCATGACATATTGGAAGGGAGATGCTAACTCTACTCTGTCCAACAAAAGGAACTCTCTAGGTCCCCAAAACTGGAAACATTTTCCCATTGCAGATAGTGTTGCAGGAACTTTTGCTTACCTGCTGAAGGGAGAAGAAAACAGGACTGAATAACTGACAGCAAAGACTCTGAAGCAGGTTTCCAAGAATCACATGAAAATTCTTGACAGGTGATACAATTTGGTTAAAAAATTCATCCCCTTGTGTAAAAAAGGCAGCTCTGCAATAAAGAGATGAACAAAAAGTAGCATTGCACATACTGTTATTCTAGGAATTGTTTCTCCATTGTGCCCTAATAACCTTACACTCAACACAAACAGAAGTGAAACAACTGCAATGCACACAGAAGTGAAACAACTGCAATACTCAATGCTGTTACACATATCATCACTGATATAAGTAAACATTTCTTTCATTTTCCCTTCCCTGTTTCGTTTTCATTAAGAGGGAACCAACTCATTGACACTAGTGCTAAGAGCTGTGCTTATCACCGAAGTGGACAAGCCAGTTTCCATTAGCACACACACTGCAAGCAGTTCTGTGTCCCCAAACAAAAGAAAGGTTTGAAATAAGCTTCATAGTCTGCAATGATCACAAATCTACATATACACAGACACAGCACACCCACACATACACACACTGAGTTTGGTTCTTCAGCACCTTGTACGTGGCATAGTCACTTACACCAGCTCCACCACACTGCTAAATGTAACTAGCCATAACATACGTAATTCCTTCTCAACTCAGTTAATCCTGGGCACAAAACACTCCAGCTTTAGTTTTCCAGCATCGCATACACACTTTGTAAGTAACTTCTATGTTTAAAAAAGTTGTACTTTTTACTAAGGTTAATCTTTTGTGCCTTTGAGAGAACTAAATAATCACAGAATCATAGAATGGCTTGGATTGAAAAGGACTTCAGAGATCAACTAGTTTCATCCCCCCTGCTATGTGCAGGGTCACCAACAACCAGAACAGGCTGCCCAGAGCCACATCCAGCCTGGCCTTGAATGCCTCCAGGGATGGGGCATCCACAACCTCCCTGGGCAACCTGTTCCAGTGCGTCACCACCCTCTGTGTGAAAAACTTCCTCCTAATATCTAACCTAAACCTCCCCCGTCTCAGTTTAAGACCATTCCCCCTTGTCCTATCACTATCCACCCATCCTTAATCCTTAACCTTTAATCACCTTATATTCCTGCTTTCTGTCTGCTTCACTCTTTTACCACTTGTTTTAGTCCAAGCTAGAAGTGTTAGTTTAAATAAGTGTACAAAGCCAGGGGTTTTACACTGCAATGTGTTAAGGAGTGCACACTCAAGCAGCTCAGTACTCAGTTTGCAGAATGGGAGAAATTATCTAAGTATGTAGGCTACAGAGCCAGGAATTGGCATTCTGCGTACATGGGAGTCAAGGTAGAGAAACCAGCCTTTTCAGCAACACTCATACATCTGAAAGATGACAAATGAACATATTTCATGTGAGATATTTCATGCTTAAAATTTCATGCTCATGTAAGATATTTAAAAGCTTTAAAAAGGTAAGAACACCATACACTGCTTATGAACATCCTATGCCAACAAAAACTCCTGCAGACATAGACAGGTGTTGTCCAAATACATGAAAAACTGCTGTAAGCAAAGGAAGCTGTATTAGGGCAGAATTTTCTTGGTATGGCTGGCTTTGTACTAGGAGCACCTGCCAAAACTTGCCAGAGTGGTCAGGACACAGAGGTCCTTCAAAGCCATAATCAGCTCAGCTTTGCTGAAAGTGGATATCATCAAAGCCTATCTAAAATAATAGGCGTTGCCACGAATTTTGGCTTTATTTCCACCCTGCTTAAAAGACAAATTGAAAAAAAAAGGTTATCTCCTCTCTAATTTAAAGTATATGAGAATTCCCACTGAGATTGGACAGAAACTGCAATAAGAGCTATTTGGCTCGCAGGTTAGATGCTTATGGGTATGAAGATACCTTTGTGCATGGAGATTCTGCTTTGACACTTCAGTGCCAGCAAGTAAGAACATCTTCCACTTTGCCTATAACCTGTGGTAATTTGATTAGCTGGAATAACAAACCAAAACCATACCACAATTTTTTAGGACTGGGGGGAAGGGAGTACTTCAGGGCAAAGATCCTCAGCTATTTTTATTCAAATTGACCTCACTGTGATCATCAAAGCTCAGCCATTCCTTAAATGTATGAAGCATCATTTCTTTTTAAATGTGTGAATTATATTTATCTTGCTCTCATCTAATATCCTGTACATTTCAACCTATTTATAGGTTCAGAGGAAATGGAAAATGATAACGTATGAGGAAAATAAATAAATAAATAAATAGATCAGCCCACAATGCTGTAGTATGGAAGTTGTAGGACATTTTAACTAAGTGTATTCCTCGCACCAGTGGAGCAATCAGTGTGTTATTTGGGCAAGTAGAGCAGAACAGGAATTCATACAGCCTTTTGTTACCAAGCACTGATACCATGCCTTAAAGCAGGCATTTCCCAGAGGTGAGTTTTAGAATCATTTTTGTTTTCTAAGGCACAGCACCACTTACAGACCCCCAAGCCTTGCTATAGGGAAAGCAGCAATAAAAATCCTTGAGGGCAATCACTGTGGATGACCCTAAACACTTTTGCAGACACAGCCATCACTTAGCAGCTTTAGGGCCTGAGATGTCCCAGTCAGCATGGAAGGAAACATGAGCCCAGAGCAGTGCAGATCCCAGAGCACACTCACAGGTGCAGTACAAACATGGACTAATGTAACTGCCCTCCTTATATACATGGCTAGCTTATTCGTGAGTGTGGGTGAAACTCATTCTTTTCCAACAACAGGAACTTGTTCAGCCAAGGGAATGCCAGCTCCTACTCAGGACTGACAACAGGGGCTGCAGTAAATCCCTATTTCAGTTGAGCTGACAGTTGCCCAGTGATGTCCCTGCACAGCCAGCTGCAGTCAGAGGAATCAGTCACGGACCAATTTGTGGTATTACTGTGCACGTCATTCAACTCTGCTATGAGTGACTGTCAAACAACCCCCAACATTTCAGTAACTGCAGTATGCAAGGTGCGAGCCAAGAACCAAAGTGATAGATGGAAACAGTGATTGTAACTAAACTATAGCCAGCCTGGCATGATCAAGGTCTGCTGCCTGAAAACCCACAGCAGCAGCATTACAGGCCTTCTCCTTCTGGAAGATGTTCTGACTGCACTGACCAGGGGGAACATTGGTGGCTTGAAATGCAAAGGCTGGGTCACTGCTTCAGTTCTGTAAGCTCAGCTAAATCAACCAGAAGCATGGAAAGAAGCGCATGGAATGAAGCAAGAAGGCACTGATATAAAAATACAGTTCATACTCTCCACTTTATCCATGTATGGGTTTTTCTTGGTGGTGGATAAGTAGCATTTCAGTCTATGAAGCAAGTGGCATTTGTGCTCTCGACATTCCCCTCCCTGGCTACTTAATAAACCAGCGTACAGCTGGTCCCAAGCATCAAAACTGCATGGTTCAACATATGCTATAGCTGCTACCCAGGCACCCTCATTCACTGTTTTTTTTTCAGATTAATACAGGATTTGTAGGTAAAAATGATGCATGTATTTCTTTTTGCCAGAGATAAAAGATATCTGTACTTCCTCTGCACTTTATTTCAAGATTAATTTTTTAAAGGGAAAAAAATGTCTTTAATTGAGCTAGAATTCAAGCCACAAATTCAAATTATAACAGAAGGACGAATTATGATGAATTCTGGCTACAGAAATCAACAGGAAAACCCTTGTTGACTTTCCCTGGGGCAGTGCTGTACCCCAGACAAATAATGCTTGTTTTTAATACTGACTTCTTGTAGCTGAAATCTTTTTGCTGACCATCTGTTTCTGTTCCATGTATCTCTCTGAGTTTTCTGCTGCAGTAGTGACAATCTGCTTGTGCATCTCCGAGGACATAAACTTACAAAGACAGAAACCCAAAAGGAGTAACTTCTCCTCAAAACCCTTGGTGTTACCCTTACAGGAAGTTGGAGGAAAAGTTGTAGAAAGCTCTGCACCAAAATGTGTCAAATTTTATTCCATGGAGACAAAGAAAAAGCTAGAATGTGCACCAAGAACAAGAACAAAATTTAAGGGGCTATTTATAGAATTAACCTTGTCCAAAAACACCAAAAGATGTCCTCTCTTTCCTTAGATTACAACTTTCTCCATCCTCAAAACGCCTATTTAAAACCTCTTTCATTCTTTGTTTGCCATCCATTAAATCTTAAGCACAAAGACTAGCTGACAGCACAGACCAAAGTGGTGCTTTCATGGGGTTCTGCCTGTTACAAACGGGACCAATTCCAGTGGAAAAGAGCCAGACTGCTGGAATTGAGCTCTGCAGTAAATCCCCTGATTTGTTACCCAATAATGCAAATGTTTCATCAATGTTACTTAAGCAAAAACATTTCATAAACGAAGTTGCAAATGCAGCTGCACCACTGCCAGCGTTCTCACGCTGCCAGCAGGCTGGGAGTTGCATCACAGAAGTGAAACAGCATCACATTTGTGAAGAGGTGACTGCCACATGACAAAACAGTCCAAAAAAAAAACCCAACCCTACAGCAGTGCTCCTCAAGATCATAAACGTCTTTGCAGAGTGCCATTTCTAAACCCTTCTGTACTGTTCTGGTTTTGCTTTTAATGACCACTATAGCAAAATACTTTACAATGTCTGCAGAAAAAGATTGGAAAATCCTATTCATGTGAATCATTTCTATCTATGTTCATATTTGCTGTACTACTGCTTAGGTTTTACCAGTAGCCCATTTATAGAACTCCCATCAGACAGTCTGCATCCCACCATGATTCTAATACAAAAAATAAGCTTCAGGTAGCTCAGGGTGGAGTTCTTGTGGGGAACACCACATAGCTAAACATCATGAGCTCCCTTCACCTTTCTAAGGTGAAACAGAAAGACCTTTCCTCTGCTTCCATTAAAGGACTCAAAGTCACGAACTTCTGACACAGCATTTGAATGGTTTTACTGGGAAATGATGCAGTTGAGTGTAAGCAAGAGAATATTAGGGAAGGATTTCACTTGACTGCTTGCTGGGTCTCCTTTGCTGGCTCAGTCACTTACAGCAATCTCACCAGTAGGGACCATCACCTCATTTATCCCTTTATCTGAAAACTGAGCAAATTCAGGCAAGGTCCAACATTCCCCTCAAAGAAGAGAGGCACTCTGCTTCAGTTGCGTCTGCTTTTTGGTAAAGCATTCTTTATTAACCTCAATCCTCATTCCTAAACACTGCAGTGAGGTGGAAGAGCAAAAGGAGGACATTTTCATTTCCCTCAGCTATTCATAAGCCATTCTGCCCACAGCGCACCTCACCCTGGCACCCCTGCAAGCCCCATGCTCAGCCTCCAGCTGCAGAGGTGCCAGAGCACATTTATAGCAGCTGCTCCTGAAGCACATGTGAAAAACATCCGCAGCAAAAAGCAGCTTCCTATGAGAACAACAGCAGGCCTCTATGGAGGGATTAAGAGACTGATGGATCCCAGACAACTCAGAGTCATGAGCAGCTAAGAGGAACAAATCACTGCCTTCTCATCCAACTCATGGCTTCTGGCAATGAGCAAGCTTTGGAAGAAGCAAAAAGAGAGGCAGAGAGAGGCATCCGACAGCAGAACGGAGCCAAAAGTCATTTTCAATGCAGTAATATTGAACCTGCATGGAAAAAAGGAATGACAAGGTCATGACCTGCTATCACGCTTGACAACTTTATTTCTCCCTTCTCACAGATCTGTAGACTCTGCTGAGCATGCTCTAAGGTCCATCGACATTAACATGAACTTCTCCAGTCATATCACTGGGATTCTGGCTCATAACTTTTTTGAACTGGGCAAAAAAACATGTGAAATCTCACAGTTCCTCATTTCCAGGATCACTCTGACTGCTGGAAAAAGAGAGTCCTGTCTTTGCATGGATAGTACCCCACAGTCACGCATACTCACTCTACGTGCATTAAAAATGTTTTCCATCTGGAAAGAGAAGTTTAAGAAATTACAACACTATCACCCCTTCCCCTCTTCTACCAAAGCAGAGATTGCAGAGGGGACATGTCACGTGGGTCTCTTTCTGTGCAAAGCCCTACGGTTGCAGGTCTGCTGCCAAGGAAGGTGAGGCTCCGGTGAAGCTGCCAGATGCAATAGGGAGATGCTTTCTGCTCTACCAGCCTTGCTGATTTTGAAGAAGGGTAGCAAATAGCTGAAGGCAGTGATTTAAATTTCCTCTGATGTTTCTACTATATGATCAGTAGACTTCCACCAACACACAACAAGCAGCTGTTTAGTCAAAAGCTTCTTGAGCAAAACCCATATGAGGAGAGCAGGGCTCTGCAGTCTGCACCTACTGCTGCTCTCAGACTGCACACCTGAGACCCCAAAAAGCCTCGGAGAATAGATGGAGAAGATGATATAAGTTTTTGACTAGTGAGGACAATATGCCTGGATAGCAAGGAGTAAAATAGCATCATGAGGAAACAGACTGGATCTCAGACAGCTTTATCCTTCCTCCCGAAACTAGCCAGAGGCTGTATGTGCTGCAGCTGTGTCAGGACAGGGTACAGTATAGAGGGAAGGACTTTGCGGGAAATAAAATGACATCAAAAAGAAAAGAGAAACAGAAGTACAATTACAGGACCATCATAAAATTCACCTAGATTCAAAGCAGTCATAATTTTGTGCCATCAATAATTTAAAGACCTACAGTGCAAACATTAGGGAGCTGTAATGTTCCCCCAACATCACCTCTTTGGACAGTTAGGGAAGAGGCACACAGAGCCCCTAAAAAATATAACATTTTTCAGTAATGATTACAGTGTGGAGATGATACTCTTGGGGATTAACGACTGCCTGAGAGGTGCTCAGGCTCAGGAAGGGACACTTGCCAGTGATTAATCTGTGGAAAAGCTCTGTGATCATCAGTAACACCATGTGAGGAAAACCAGAAATAGCGTTGTGCTGGATTTTAATTTTTGTACGTTGGGTACACAAGGTATTTTTTATTGCCACCAACAGACACTGGGTCAGGAGCCAGGTTTTTTTGAGACCTCCCTGAAGAGCGTGTGGCTCCAGGGAGGAGAGGTGGACTCCTCACATCTGAGATGTCAAGGAATGTATCCAAAGCCATTCTCAAAAGCACAAACACACCCTGAGTATTTTTGTTTAGTTCCTAGTATTCATCACCTTGAAGGCCACATGTGCCTGTTCTCAAGGTCTCCACAGCAGTAAATGCAAAATATGGCTTCACAAAGAAAAGGAGTGCTTCTTCCACATGCCCAGGACAGAAGTTGTCTCACTACAGCTACAGCTGGCAGTTCCCCTGAAATTTAAGATAACCTCTTAATGCTCCAAAACTGATTATGATGTACTCAGAGGTATAGAATTTGATCCAGAAAAAACACCTGTACTGGAAGTACATTTGGCTCCCAAATTCTGGGCAAATTCTGGGGGCAGAGAAGAAAGAAATGAGGGGAAGAAGAGGATATTGAAGGATTCAGAGCAACTAGAAGCTGAGCCTTTGGGTTCAGTGCAATCTGAGCAGGCTGTTTACCAACCTCAGTCTCCAGGGTCTGGGGCTCTCTGCACAGCCCCCATGGCCATCTCCACTGGGTGAGGAGAGTGCAATCTGCCAGCAGCAGATCAGCTGAGTGGCTCAGGGTGGACGGATGGTGAAAACAGCAGTTTGTACCTTTCCTCTCCAGCATTTTGCTCCTATCATTTTCTTCCCTTTCCTGCAGGGGGGAGGGGGGTGGGGGGGAGGGAGAGCTTGTTGGACCTCCACGTGTTCGAAGAGCAAATGAGATTCACTTTATAATTACTTCCTGATTCTCTGCGTGAGCAATCTGTCCTCACCCAGACAGATGGCAACTGCTGCTGCACAGCTGCTCCAGCACGAGCAGGGCTGGTGGGTGAACAGCAGGCTGGTGGGATGCTCCTTTGGCTCACTAACCCCACAAAACCCAGGAAAGAAACCCAGACTGTCAGCCAAAGAGAGCACAGTCTCTAAGTCATTCCCACAGGATGGCTGGTGGTTCATCAGAGACTAATTTAAAGCATACTTGTTCATTAAGACATAGACCATACCAGCCAACAATGGGAACACGTCAAAGGAAGCTACAGCATTCCCACCAGTGCTACTTGTGAATGATCTCCTCACCAGACCTCCTATTTTCTATTAACTGGGAATGCATATACATATATACGTGCATGTATATATGTACTTTTTGAGTGTGTATTTTTGTGTACTTAAATAAAGCCTAATACAGTGTAGCCCTGTTCATACGTTGCTTAGGCACTATCACCACAAAGTTAACTGCAAGAGCAGCTGTAGCACTAAGTCTCCCTTCTGTCACTCCATAGCCAGGATACAGCATCACTTTGTCAACCACCACAGCACTGCTTTGTCTTGGCCTGCCGCTGTTATGGGCATATGAATGTAACAGCCTCTTGAGTGCTAACCTGATATCAGCCAGATTAAAAAAAAAAAACACAAACACCAAAACAAATGTATTAGAAAAATATGAAAGGAAGAAAAGAAGGTCCTTGATTCACCAATAAAAAAAGAAAAAAAAAAACAACCAAGAAGTTTTCCCCATTCTCCTCCATTCCATAAAAGCTATGAGTTGTCCCAGACAACCAGCTGGCTCCTAACATGGCTGAAGCTTTATACAACTTCAAAAGAGAAAGATACCATCACCCAGAGTAACAGAAACAAACAAACAAAAAAAAACCTCTTTAATTTGCCATGATGTGTTCCTGAGAGATTTGACCCTTGATTGCAGTGTCACATTCTTACCAAAATTTCCATGACAGTTAAGATTTTTACACATGAATGGATGGATGAATTTGTTTCCAGCAAAGGAAGACATATCACCTACCTACCTGCACAGAGCTTCATGAACTTTCAGACCGTGTACCAAAATATGTGGTGGACATCCATAAGAAATGAAGCTCCCAAACATTAGCTTTTCACCAAGCAGAGAGGAGAAGAGCTGCTAGAAAACCAACACTGAGCATTTAGAAAATGAACATTTTGCCAACGAATACATTCGTCAGGCTCACAGCATCACTCCACTTCTGCCCCAACACAATTGCTATGCTGTGTGAAATGCATGTACTGAAATCCATCCAAGCTCCTGCTCAGACACTATGACATGCTGCAAGCAGGTCCCCTGGCAGATGCAGGTAGCAGGGTTAAAGCAGGCACCAACTGCAACAGTGCTGATGCCCTGGGCAGGAGAAGAGCACCCATGTCAGAACTGGGCTGGAGAGTACCATCCTCTCCAGCAAAGTAGGCATATGCGAGAACAACTCAAGGCAGAGGAACAGCAGCAACTGTGTGGGGAAAGGAGGGGCTCCATGTTTAAACTGTCTATAGCAGGCTTGGACATGTATGACCACACGCTGTACCTCCTTTGAGTAATCCAGCAGAGGCTTCCCTGTACCACCCCAGAGTTGCATCGGGAATGCAAAGCTACAAACCTTAACGAACCACTGAGTGCTTACACCTTTCCACAACTCCTTTGTAACCAGTTAACAACCCTGTGCAAGCAGCAGGAGTCACATCCAGAACAAATGCTTCTTCAGCAAAAGGTGGCCTAGTTGGAGATCCATATTAGTTGGTTACTTTCATGCTTCCGTGAAAACAAGGGAAGCACTGGAGATCCAGTATCACCAGTCATTGAACAGCAACACAATTCAGATCTCAGATCCAACAGCACAGCTCAACTATAGCTCTTAAGCACATGAAACCAAACTACGGGAAATCTCATGAAAACCCAGCATTACAATAGCAAAAGTTAGGTGATAAGCAAAGAGAAGGAAGAGTCTGGATACAAAGGCACACTGTGAAGCTTGTCAGAACTGCGCTGGTGGACAGTGTCAGCTGGTCAGTGCTGTAATGGTGAATTTACCTGGAGCCTTGTTTGTTGCTGCTCTGCATTACACAGAGTTAGAATCATCTGCGTAGTGTTGACAACTGAGGGAATTTTTGCTAGGGTTTCAGCATTCACATTTGAGCATCAGTTGTATAACAAAGACAGAAAAGTGAATCAGAACGGAGATCCTAAACAGTGATGGCCAACACTGGCAGCAGTTATCTTCAGCAAGCAAGGAATACGTATGTTAATGGAAAGGAACTACAACCTGAAGCTGCTCCAGCTGCAGTCCCTAACCTCTACCAGTGCTATCACTCAATCTCTGCTGAATTAGCAGTGAAAGCACTGCTCTACCCTTTCAGAGAACAATGCTGGAAAGCTGCCAGGGGTTAATGTGCTAGGAAAGTGTCAGGGAAAACCCCCCAAAGAACACAAACCCCAAACTTGAAAGCTATTCAGAAGATCGGTGCAAGCTGAGGCATTGCCTCTCACATTTGGTTCAGGGAAAATCTCCCTGAACATCACAGGCACTTGCACCTCAGTAAAAATTAACTACTAGTTGGACATTTTTTTCCTCCAAATTTTATCAAGCAGGCTCCCGAGCATTTACAAAACAGCATAAAAGTAGTTGTATTTAAGCATTTTTAATTATTATTGTTTTGCATTAAACTGTGGGGGTCTCAGCCATAGACCAAAATCTCCCTGAGTTAGGTGATGTGGGAAGGCAGCACGAAAAAGATTATTTTAGCAGAGGCAAAAACAGAAGCATATGTTCTCCCAGGATATGTTCTAGGCACAACCGTCCATGGGTAATTAGAGTAGCAGAAGAGTTTCCACATAATCTCACGGCAGCAAGCTAGACAACATGGAATTAAAAAGAAAAAATCTTCCCTGTATCCCTTCATTTTCAAACAGAAAGTGATAAAAAAGGCTTTTGCCAGGCACCAGAAAAGACCAGTGGACCCTGCTTGTTTTGCACTAAGCCAGCCTTTGGCTCTAAAGACCTCACCAAGACAACAGCAGCACAGCTGCCCCATGGCAGGACAGGACTGCCCCATTGCTCATGGGAAGCACATGCGGCACATTTGCCCCTCAGCTCTCTATTTAAAGGCAACATAGAAACAACTGCCCTGACTCCAAATTAATTCTGATGGCTAGGAAGTTGAAAGGCTACTATTAATACTATATTGCAGCTATAAATTCTATTTTTTACTTCTGCATGTTTACCACATAAATATACATACACCAGAAATGTCTTCGTTTTGCTGGAATACTCTTGGGTGATGGTTGGTGGCTCTCATCTGTTAATTAAAGGGCAGGGGAAGAAACATACTCTCTCTAAAATATAATTCCTGTGGTTATAATGACGCTCAAAGATATACACAAAAATAGCCCTCAAAGGTGAAAAAGAAAATAAAATAGAAGGGAATGCCCCACAGCTCCCCCAAATCCATTTTTTTCAGCAATCTGCAGGCAGAGCTTCAAGAGCTGAAAGAATCTGCTGCCTTCCCCAAGCAGTGGGATTTGGCCAGAAGTCTCCAGGTTTTGAAATTCAAAAGCCCCTCTCGCCTTAACTGATTTACTGTGATCATGGAACCCAAGTTTCCGTGTTTAAAAAAATCAAGCATACAAAGAAGGGCACAACCCTCATACATATAAGTTCCTCATTTTTACCGAATCTGACTTCCACCCTGGGAAAAAAATCTCCTAAAAATGCCAAGGCCAGAGATTGAAGGAGAACCCCAAATTGCCCAGTACAATGCAAGATGAACACAGATGCGTTGGTGTTCACAAAAAAATACAACCAAATGGCTGTATGGCGGAAGGCACTGCCTCACTGGAGGGAGAGCTGGAAAGCAATTTTCCATTTTTACCATCCTGGTACTGCAGCCTTGCTGGGAGGATGCAGAAGGCTGCAGCTGCACCAAACAATGTGGTGCCAAACCTGCATCCCCCGCTTGTGTGCCAGGGCTGCACAGCATTTCACTGAGGTGTACCAAGGTGCAGCAGGGCCCACGGATCTCTGTCCTCCCTCAAGTTGTTTCATGCATAAAGGCTGCAGTAAATATTTCCCTTACATACCCTCAAGCTTGCTATATTTGCTCTTCCATGCTGCAGAAAATAAAAGACCCCTATATAGCCCAGCATCCTTAATACAAATGGTCTCATCTTCTACACTGCTGCACATTTCCACTCAGTAATTCAGTAACATCAGCTACAGATAAACATATCCCCTGAGTCACAGGTTTACTGTAGTAATTTACAGCTCTTAAATAGACAAAACCAATAAGTAATTGGAGAAGGTGGGGAAGAGGATAGGATAGGAATTAGGACAGCACAGGAGTTAACTGTCAGTGCTGCAGGCATTAGCTACAGAACGAGACAGCAGTGTTTGCATACAAATGCCCCAAGGAAAGGGTACACAGTGCTGCCCATGGACACAATTTATACCAGGAAAGCAGCGCAAAAAGAATCAATACCTTTAGCTACTCTAAATGCGTGAGTGTTACTCACCTTCTCAGCACTTGCTCTGACCAACTCTTTCTCAAGTGCTTCCCAGGCTTCAGCCCAGCCGCTAGCACAACAGCCCTGGCTCATCGCATCCTGCTCAGTGCTACAGAGCAAGCCACCAGCACCAAGACACATCTGCATCTGCCAACCCCAGAGCACAACAAAACATTTGGGTTCCTTTTCTGCAGCAAGCAAAGAAGTTGTAAATTCACAACTAAACAGACTGCTGCCTGGAGACCTTAGCAGGGCTAAGGGTGTTTTATTTTCCTTTCAATACTGGGAAGATAGGGGCTTTGCTGCAGAATCAGCAAAACAACAAGTTGTTAGTTAAGAGAAAATCATTTTGCTTAGATTTTAAAAACTTCAAATGTCCCCTATGACTCTGGCCACCCTGACCACTGGCACCATCCACATTTTATTTGAGCACACTGCAGTATTCCTCAGAGGTCACAGCTGTCTTCAAATTCCACTAAATCCACTGTTATTTCCTGTTCTTTAATCTATCAGCTTAATAAATCTGCTCCATTATTGCCTCATTTGCAGAGGCAGGCAGGAGACTGCGCAGCACAGCAGATGCAGAGAACTTTATTAAAAACAAAAAGGACGAGGGAGGGAATCCAAGCAAATGTTTTGGTTTGTATCTGAGATCTCAAAAAACATGCCCAGAGCTGCAGGAGCCAGCCAAAGTGGTGGCAAAAAATTTCCTGAGGCCCTTAGGTCCCTCCAGAAGCTCTTCTCATCACTGTGGCCACCCTAAACCACAGCACACCACACCTCTAGCCTTTATATGGGATCATACAGCAGTAGAGCTGGGTTGCACCCAAAGATCAAACCACAGGTAATCTAGCCCCGTCGTATGTAAATATAGCTCAGTAGCAGACATGGATAAAAGCCACTCTGAGCTCTTCAGGGCTCTGCCAGATGTATCTAGCCAGTCTCTGGAAAGTTCAGATTGAAAGACTAGGAATCCCAATAGCTATATGTCATCTGTTTCATTACCTGCATTTCCTGAAAGAGTACAAAGCAAAAAGCACTAAAGGGTACATCCCTTCACATACATCTAAGCCATGTCCATCCTTCCTGGCACCTGCTGGCAATGGGACTGAGAGGACAGAAGATGCCAAGGTCTGTCTAGACATGCTCTACCACTGACAGGAAGAACGGCAAGCACCATATACTATTTTCACTAGCTGCACCAACACAGCACAGGCAACCTCTAGATATCTGGCATATCTTTGTGGGATTTACATTCTGCGTACATGACTACATAAGTGCATTGCAGAAAAAGTGCAGAGAGATGGCCTGTTTTAAGAGCAGCATCAACATTCATGCTCAGCCTGTCACAGACCGTGCATCCACATGTGTCCCTCTGTGTGACTGTGCAGGTGAGGGCCCATACAGAAAATCAAAGGGAAAACAAAAAATGCTTTGGGAAGAGACTGGGTTCAGCTAACTGCCCTCTGACACCCCCAAGCTCTGCTTCAAACCCAAATGCCAAGAACGTCATGCTCCCAGCTTAAGTCTTCAGAGGGTACTAAGTATTATATATAGAGCAAGTTGCATTCTGCAGTGCCATGATTCCTGATTTCAGTAGGCTTTCATCGTCCTTCTTGCCATTACAAGTTAGGTCCAGTAAGGAATCTCACATTTTGACCATTTGTGCAGGAAGCAGAATGTTCTTTTTCACAGGATTACGTGAAAATAGAGTATCTTTATTTTTAGCAGTGGTTCTCTTCTCCTTGTTGTTTAATACTGAATAGAGAAGCTGTCAAAACAAGCAAACAAGAAAGACAATAGGAGGGGCAAGCTTTGCCTAAAGCATTCACTTTGCCTAAGCATTTGTCAGCCCCTTTATGTGAATGAGAGGAAATGCAGGGCAAAGAGAGAACGTGAGAAAAAGCATCATGTTTCTGCCTAGGCACACAGATGAAATGAAAGCTTTATAAAGCCTAACTCCTTGAAGCATTCAATATCCATAGGACAAAAAGCTTGTTTTTGCAACAGTGGTGGATATTTACTCTCTAGGATACCTAAATGCTGCTAAACTGTCAGCTGAGAATTTGTCTTGTGTTTGTATACCGCCTAACGCAGGGTGGTCCTAGCTCCTGAACCCAAGGGTTTAAAGACTCAATAAAAAATTGCCAATAAACAATAGATACAAAAGCAGATAAATGGGAACTGGAGCCATTTGTTAAATAAGCATGACTAAGACTTCCAGAATTAGTATGTACAGGACTCCTCATAAGCCAAAAAATAATTATGAAGGACAGGATTAAAATGTGAGTGATCAAAAAGCCTTCACAAGGACTTCAGGAGAGACCCCAGCACATTCAGGGGGAGAATAATAGCTCTGCAATTCAGTTGCACCTCTCATTAAACACTGTTAAAACCTCTATGGAAGGAAAATGGAATTGAATTTAAATCAGCTAGTAGATATTCTTTTGGATACTATTTTCCCAGCAAAAAGAGTAAAAAGCAGCAGTGCCAGTAGTATGTTACCAGTGTTAAAAACTTGACCCTAAAAACATCAAAAGAAGGAATTTACTATATGTGATTATGTTAGCATAAACCTTCCATCCCTTTCCTTACTGGGACCGTTCTTCACATTACATTTACTGGAAAATGTTGAGAAACCCATGATGACTGTAACAAAGTGTATACAGTGCCATAGACAGGGAAAAAATATCTTACAGCCCTCTTTAATACTTTCTGTCCTGTCTGTATAACCACAGACAATTCTGGTAGTCATGCAAACACACCCTTAAGCCTGAGTGGCCCCAGGAAATTGCTTAATAGTGATGAATGAACAAAAGCAATGCAGAATAAAATGAAAAAAAAAACCCAAAAAACTGACTGATGCTGGAATTGCACATTACAGAATTAAATTTGAAGCATGCTCTAATGCCAAATTTGATCCACACCAGTAAATCTCACACGCTTGAGCCAATCTCTGGCTTCATATCTGAACTTTCCAAGTGTTTCACTTACACAAAACTGGCTTGGACATTTTATGAAAACAGACTCACTTTCAAAATTTCCGATACTTCCTATCTTCAAGGGTGCCAGAATTACCACAAGAATGTCTTTTTCCTGGCATTTTGAATAGGCCTCGCTGATAGGATACACCAAAGGAAAACTTACACCAGGAATACTGCTTTATTTAGGATTAGAGTTTTTGTTGTACCAAGCCAACCCAGACATCTACTTACTCTGATAACCCAGTGCCAGTGGCTTTTGCTGAGTACTTCAGAGGTAACTTAAAAACCAAACCAAAAAGTCCTAATGGCCTTTGACAAATGTTCAATTCTGATAACACCCCCATTCCTGCACAAGCCCTGCTGCCAACCAGTGGAGCAATCAAGAGCGAATCAAGGCTCTCTGTACGTAATCAGTAATGCCCATATTTTAATAGCAAATTAACACTATTAAACCAAATCACATATATAAGGTAATGCAGACAATAATGCAGGCAACAGTGGATGTTTCTCTCAGAATTGTATGTGAAATTAATTTATTCACTGGAATCAACAAAAATTGCCACATTCAACCAGTTTGATGGTGTTTTTCTAAATCAGAGTATAAGGAGGTAATCACAGGAAGAGAAGTCACCTTTTAATCTTACTGGAGAGATCCTTGAAAGGATATTTTATGGCAAGAAAAATTGAAACAGCGGTAAAAACAGCAGTACTGGCTTATAGAGGGGTTGAATAAACACATCCAAGCTAGATTAATGCACTTTCTGGAAGAATGTTCAACTTTTCTAAGCCTTCTGATTTCCTTTGAAACCAAGGCAAAAAATAAATTTAAAAAAAATCATAGTTTCATTTCTTCTTACTTTCCACTTCAAATGGACAATGCAGGAAGCAAAGAACTGGTTCCAAGTCATCCAATGAGCAAATTCTGGGACTCAGGTTACACTTAATTAAAGGAGGGTCATCTGTAAGCCAGTTTTGTAAATGCTTTTTTGTTTTTTTGGGTTTTGTTTTGTTTTTTTTTTTTTACCCTGCCTATATTCCAATAGTCAAATGATCTCCAATTTTTAATGCAGCCACTATGAATCAGAATAGAAACATCCCTCCCTATCTTGCAGCAACATACCATCTTGGAGCATTTGTGACTCCACTTGTTCTTGCAGTAAGAACACGTCTAATTTATAAAAACCCTAGACCATTCGAGGATGGACAAGAAATGCAGCACAGAAAAGATTACATGTTAAAGACATCAAAACACCTGAGAGAGGTAAGTTATTATCCTACTTGGCCTTTCAGTTGTCTCTGATCATGAACAGATCAACTGCGTATCTGAAGCGAGGAACAGAATAACCATTTCTATACAGTAGTATCACAAAATTAATTAGGTTTATGTTCAAAATCACAATCCTTTCATATTCTTGGAACCATTTTCTAAATAATACCTTAAACCCAAATAAACTGATTAAATTCAAGCAAGCAAAAATAAGACCTTGGACTGAAAAATCCCTGGCATTCATCCAAAGCAGCCATCCCTCCCCTGACTTCAGTGTTTCGGATCACAGCCCTCAGCCCTTCTGATCTGTTTGTGCGTTGCCCAAGATTCTAGAATAGCCCCTTTGAAGTTGCTTTTCACACTTCAGCAAGCACACAATGTTGTGTCTATTACAGGACTCAGCAAAGAGGTAACTATATTCCAATAACATCCTTTTTTAAAGCAGGAAAATGCCCCGAGTCTTTTACTTTACAGATTTTCCTCAAGAGAATATAACACGGATCCAAGAACACAAAATAGCAGAATCAGTGTAAACAAAGCAATATTTCTAGCCTGACCCGCTGTGCGCACCACTAGAAACTGTCCCCCATCCCCTTCCCCCTCCTATCTTTCCTTGCGGTGTGATCAGAAAGGCATATCATATGCTGCAACATTTGTTTCACAAAGTAATGGCATACATTTCAGCTGCCAGCAAGACATGCATTCCTGTATTTCCCGGACTGCAGGCTCCTATGTGCTAAAGATGGCACAGGATCTATCAGTACACCCAGTCTCCCTCCCTCCCTCCCCCCAGCGCCTAGCCCAGGCTGGCGGGGCAGCCCATCCCTCTCAGCAGGCCACATGGGCGATGCAGGAGCGGGCTCTGAGCAGAACAGTAGGCCTGTTCGCTGCACACTCTCATTTCTGACATCTCCATCCCAATCCCCAGGCAAGGCTCAGCCAGAGAAATCATACCACTGAGCTGCCAGCCCTGCAGAACATCTTCCTGGGCTCTCTACAAGCTCTAAAAATCCCCAAACCAACAGCACTACCAGGATTTTTCATGGAAGACTATTTAGAATCATAGAATCACCAAGGTTGGAAAAGAGCTCCAGGATCATCCAGTCCAACAGTCCACCTGCCACCCGTAATTCCCCACTAAACCATGTTCCTTAGTACAAAATCCAACTGCTCCTTGAACACCTCCTGGGACAGTGACTCCACTATTTTGGAGAAGAAATTTTTCCTAACATCCAATCCAAATCTGCCCTGACACAACTTGAGGCCATTCCCTCTAGTCCTATCACTAGTTACGCAGGAGAAGAGGCTGACCCCCACCTCAACACAGATAGTTATAAAGAACAATAAGGTCTCTCCTGAGCCTCCTCTTCTCCAGGCTGAACAATCCCAGTTCCCTCAGCCACTCCTCCAGACCCCTCACCAGCTTCGTTGCCCTTCTCTGGACACGCTCCAGGGCCTTGATGTCTTTCTTGTAGTGAGGGGCCCAAAACTGAACACAGTACTCAAGGTGTGGCCTCACCACTGCTGAGTACAGAGGGACGATCACCTCCCTGCTCCTGCTGGCTACACTAGTTCTGATACAAGCCAGGATGCCATCGGCCTTCTTCACCACCTGGGAAACCTTCAAAGGCTAAATGATGCTCTATGAAGTATCTGCATCTGAAATCAACACTAAGCATTTCCTCTTAATTCAGCCCATTTAGTCTCCTGGTCAGTTTTTTCTCTTCCCTCCCAAGCTTTCAAAACACAGGAATCTTTCTGTTTAACCCAGGGAGCCCACTGCACCCAGAGTACCCACATTACTCTTTTATGCACAACCAGGATACTACAGACAAATGCACCGCCTTACATTGCTGCTTTACTGCCGCAGCCCTCCATCTGTTGTAGCCCTGTGACTTTTGGTATGCCTTCACACACCCACTGCACACACTAGCCTTGCTCATTTTATTGCCCTATTCCACTCCCCAGACTCCTCAGATCGTTCTTTGCTGCTGGTCTGCCAACGCTGAAGGAAGGTTCACTTCCAGCAGCTGCAGGCACTTAAGTTTTACACGTTTGCAGGTTAAGATGCACCAAGCTCTTCTGATGTCTTTCATGTTCCTTTCCTGATTGTCATCATACTGGCATTTATGTTACGCTGGTAGTGAGTATAAATGCATTTTATTCTCATCCATACCAGGTTTCCAGAAAGAGCTGCAGCTTTGCCTGCTCGCTCAAGCAGCATGAAGAGTATGTACATGATGATACCCAATATCTTTCAGCTGAGCCCCAAACTACCCTTAAGGCAGATGGAATTTAAGCCCAACCAACACAAAGGCATATACTGTGGCGAGCTGATAGGCAGGAAGGGGTTTGGGTTTTACAGTTCCTGCGAGCCTTCCAGCAGTCACATCATAATGTGACAGAACGTAAACATCTTTGAAATGAAAATAGTTTGGAATAAAATGGATGTTTCATTTTTTTCCCCAAATGTGTCGTGTCTTTGTTTCAATCAATGATCATTACAAGTAACAATCTGAAACTCAAGTGTATGAGCATGGGAATAGCCAGGATCGTTATGTGGCATCTTCCGATTTAGCTGTCAGGTTTTATTTAGCATTCTGCACTGGTCCTACAGTTCAGCTTGCCTGAAAATTTTAAATGCAAATATTATTGCAAGGTGGCATAAAAGATCAGAATTTTACCTTCCACCACAGCTTCTAACTCAGATCCCTCTTCCTCCCTCCCATATATAGGCATTTCACAGCCACTGATATTTGAATAGAAAAATCTTTACCTATCATATTTTTCCCTACTAAAAGAATTTCATTGGCCTTTCTGCTGAAACAGACCTAAATCACAGTTTAAGCAACACTTTAATATCACCAACAGCTTGAAACATACAATTTTTGAACAGGCAACAAATGTCTAGAATAGTAAAACTTAATTCAAATAATCCATAAGCCTCATAGTGTTTTCCATCTTCTCAAGGCTAGATATGTGTGAGCTAATTAACCACTGTTTTCTTCACACCTCAAACTCACCATTCCTGTCCTAAGAAACCATGGGGAAAGCAAATGGTACCAGGAGGACATACTTCTGGACAAGCATTGGTCATTTTCCTCTCTTCTTTTCGTTCAGTGTCAGTGAGTCCTGGACCACAGATGTAGGCAGCAAATTACCAGGTCTCGTAATTCAACAGTTCCTTCAGACACTGTGGTCATGGCTACAGGAAAAGCAAATCTTCCATTGACTTGACTATGAAGACATTTTTCTAGCAGTAGTGCTAAAGAACTTTAAACACCATTAGATGATCAGAACCAGATCTAACCATTCTCCTTTTGGTGTGAGGATGCTTCTTCCCATTTATAGGACCAATCTAGGCACAAGTTGAACGCAGCCATCCTACACCGAGTTATACAAGATCAGAATATGCTTCAGAAATTATAACAACACTATTGTACGGCAAAAAAAAGCTCCAATCTTCCCCTTGGAGAACAATTTTTGCTTTGCTTTTGTAGTTTATTATCAAACACACATGCAAGAATGATGCTTTAAAGGAAAACAAAGAAGTAGGCCTGTGTGTCAGCTGGCACAAATTATCAGAGCCTTGAGTGCTGAACCAATATACCTTGTTTCAGCTAGTATCCACTACAATATTTAACTCTATTGCTGAAACAGGAAATGCTATTTTTAGCCATTACCTATTGTTTTTCTTAAGAGATTAATTGCCACTTATACTTCTCTTGCAGATCCTGCATTTTATCATATGTGTTTATAGAGTTGTTCATTAATCCTGGTGGTTTTTACATTAAAAAAAAAAGGTAACTTTGCTGGCTTTCTTTATTGTGGCTACATTTAACAACTATAATTCTACCTGCCATAGAAATTAAAAGACACTGCTCCTATGATAGAACTCTATGAAGAAGAGGGGTGACTGTAATTGAAGGATCAGATTTTTTTTTTTTTAACTGCTCTGGGCCTGATTTTCTGAAGGGCTGAAGACTCAGAACTTGACCTGCACTACTGGTTGACACAATTGTTTCCATCAAGGTCTTCCAAAGAGCTCTAAATACAACAGTTTGAACAGAGAACTAAAGAGAAAGAATCAAGAATCTAGCAGTTTATTCTGGAGCACAGGAGTGCTAAATATCCAGCTCCACCTTGGGCACTGAGTTCTTTCAGAAATTCCTCTTACACTGCTTTGCAGTGTCTGCTTACTGCACACTCTCTGGGAACATGTCTTAATTCCATAATCCTTCCACAGTCTTCTCCTAGTCAGATTATTAATAAGAAAAATGAAGCATGAAGTCACTCAATCAGTAGCGTGTGTTACGAGTATGAAATCTCTGTCAATACGTGTCTCCAGTAACACGTTAATAGACTAACATGGAAAAAAAAGCAACTGGAGTTAAATACATTTGACTCCTAGAACTAAGTTTTAGAAGAGTTATTCTTTGGCTAAGGCAGAAGTTATGACCAAGGAACAGTTTTGCAAGGCAGCACCACTGTCATAAGTCCACCTATGTCCCAGATGCCAAGATTGCCTTCTTTCACAGCTGGCCTATACGGAACTACTTCTGTTATTCAAACTGTAAGAAGGCTGCCTCATCATCACCTACTATTCCACTTTCTGTACAGCTAATAGGTGCATAAGACACAGTGAAACAGAAAAGAAAATCATTTACTTTAAATGAAGCATCAACGTTTTGTTTTAAATGTATCTTTCGATAATTAATCAACGTGCTGATAAATGCAAAAAACTGATTACTTCCTGCGATTTAAAATGAAATGCTCAAAAGCACACTGGCTGAGAATTAGAAGGAGTAGAAAAGCTAAATCATCTCCTAGATCCTTTTCCTCAGGCTGCCTGCTCTTGTTGCCTCTCCAATATTAAACGCTGGATTGTATCCAACTTAATATATTCTTGTAGAGAAAGGAGGCACCGGACCTTTATCAACCATCAGCAATAAACTGCCAAAATTATCAGCACCTGCACACACACACACATACTGAAACTGAAACACACGAGCCCATCTTCTGCAGAAGCTATGAGAGATTATTACACGCTTTGGGATGGAAACATGCAAAATCATTCTGTAAAAAATCTTACTCATGCATACAGATCTTACTTGCGTGAATAAGACTCACAGCAGCCAGCCCACAGGAATCACATTTAGAGCCAACTCGTTACCTGAGACAGCTATTTCAGACTGCAAGAGAAAGGAGATGAGCGTCTGCACAAACGCTAACCCAACAGCCCCGCGGTGTGCAGGAACTGCGAGCCCGAGGTCTGCAACTAACAGAAGCACCACGCTAGGGGGAAACGTGGCTCTGCTTCCAAAGGAACGAACAAAGCCGGGAGCTGACCCACCTCGCTGAGAGCCCCAACATCGAGGGGACACCCTGCTCCCCGCGCTGGGACCGGGGCCGTCCCCCGGGCAGGGACAGGAACAGGGACAGACCCGGACTCAGACCGCGCTCACCGTGCTCCGCCGCGAGCGGTGGCCGCGCTCCTGAGGCCGCTCAGTGCGGGCCGCGCCGCGCCGCACAATGCGCGGCCGCGAGGGCGGAGCGGGGCGGGGAGAACCGCGGAGGCGAGGCAGCCACCTCACCGCTGGGAGGGGGGATCAGAAAAAGCCCCAAACCCCCTGCAACCCAAATCCGCCACGCCCCGGCCGCGGCCCCGCCCTGCCGTCCCCAATGCCGCAGCGCACGCGGGGCCCTGCTGTCATTTATCGACCGCCTCTTCCCGCCCCACCGCCCCGTCCGGTGCCGAGGATGCCCGGGTGCGGTGCCCTATGGAGCCGGGGAACAGGCGGGGATGAGCTCCTCCAGCCACCGAGCCGGACTGCGGGGCAGCTGCCTCCCGCGAGACCCCTTCTGCCCCAGGCAGCTGCAGGCAGGACTGAAATGGCTAAAGGAGCGAACGCTGAACCCCTGCAGGAAGGGTGCGGGCTGAGCCGCGCCCCACGGACTCGCGTGTGCAGAAGCGCCGGGCGAGGCTGTGCGGGAGGATGCACCTGGCGCAGGGAGAGCAAAACGCTGCCCGGCTGGAGCGTGCCCCGCGGATACAGGTCACAACTTGCGGTTTTGCTTGGTCTGCCGTTGGTAGTTTTGATCTGAGTTAACGGGATTCAGCGTACACTCTTGAGGGGATTTAAACCAAAGCAGGTGTTACACGAATCGATCCCGCATCAGATGCCAGCTTGTTTCAGGGAGCTGGCAGGCACACCGCTCTGCTTCCCACAGCCTGTGACTGAACTGCGTGGGGAATGACTGTGCCATGCAGCAGACTCAAAGGGTGGCCGGGTGGCTGTGCTTACAGCCCATGTCACAGCCCCATCAGCTTCACGCTGCCTACTCTTCCTCCTCTCGGGAGGGTCTGCTCACACGTTCTCTTGCCCAGTTTCTGGACGTCACTTGGTGTAGTGAATTGAACGGACAACTGAGGCCATAGCAAAGTTGTGCAAGAATCATGTAGCGTGCAGAACTGTATTCATGCGTGGAAGGAAGCCATGGTTTCTCATTAGCGTAACCAACCACAGAAATCTGGGTAAGGTAACACTGCCCTTCTGAACCTGGGGAGAAAGAATGAAGGCTATGATATGTCCATGAGGATCATGAAGCAGTTTTCTCCCCAGATCTGATGTGTTTTTTTCTTCAATACCACAGACTTTTATTTTATTTTTTTTTCATACAGAAGTCTGTAGGGCAAACTAAAAGCCTTGGAAGAGATGTTTGCATCAGTTTCATCATTTGTCTCCACTTAGAAAATGTAAACCAAAGGATTAAAAAAAAAAACCCAACAGTTAATTGACACGCAAAGGAGCCTGAACTGGGTGGTTGTTCCAGAAATGTTACAGAACTGTGAATAACCAATACCTCAAGTTGTTGGTTTTTTATTTTTGTGGGTGGGAACTTGTATCTGAATTTGTCATCAGAAGTCTCAAATACATTCACTTGTTTAAGACAGCAAATTGTACAAGCTGCATTCTCTCTGGAAGTTTTCTGAAAGCTTAGCTTAAAAACTGTATACTCCCTATCAAGCATAAAAGTGGCACTTACAGTTGATGTTGAAGATGGCTAGGTATCGGTGTCATACCTGATGGTCATCCAAACTGGAGACCCCTCTGCACCTCCCTGCAGCCTGGCTGAATCCCATCAAAACTAGCATGGGCACAAATGCCCTTAAGTAGGAATCTCTTGCAGGATCGGAGCTTAGTTTTAATGAAATTATCCTGCGAATACTCCTTGCTGGGTGGAATATCACCCACTCAAAATGACCAAACAAAGCATGCACAGAAAGGCAGCAGAAGGTAAACCAGCGACAGCTGAGCTGATCTCTGCTCCTTGTGTGTCCGGTCATCCATTGCAAGAGCCAGCCTCCCACCTGAAAATGTGCCTCCAGTGATACAGGGGTCTGGAAGTTCTTCTGCCTCAGGGAGTTTGCCTGGCAGAGGATCTGCACAAAGCAGTGAAGCAAATAAATATTCCTCACAAGAGTTTCCAGGTCTTGGGGCCATCCAAGGGGCTGCACAACATGAAATGTAGGCACCCATGTGCCTCCGGAAGCTGCTCGCATGCACATCCTCGGGCTGCCAAAGAGTCTAGAGGTTGGTAAAGTTAATTTTAAGCCAATGTTTCCTCGTGCCTCGTGGGGCGTTCTTTAAATGTTTCAGCTATGGAAGCAGAAAGAGTATGTAGGGTGTGTCTTGGAAATGTAGGGTGTCAGTGGTTAGCACCTTTTTTGTGCCCTCAGCAGGTCACAATTATCAAAAAGAGGGCAAAATAGTTGCCTCGTGAAGTAAAAGCTGCGCAACAGAAATTGGGGATGGAAAGAAATTTGCACTAGAACAAGCACAGGAAACCACAGAGCTGCAGAAAGGATGAGTTAATGGAAAAAGGTTGATGTCCTGATACTGGGTAAGTGCTGTGGAAAACTACCAGCTCAGACCATCAGAGTATCACTGCCACTATGTCCTCTGCTCAGCTGAGCATGCCCCACCAGGCAGCTTCATACCTCAGGTATTACTGGAAGCGGATATTTCCCTCTGTTGGCAAGAAGAACACCTCTCCAGTCAGGCATTTTTTTTCTCTAAACAATGAAGTGTGAGCAAAGAGAAAAGCTCAGTTTTCATCAGCTGATTAAAATTAATACAAGGCTGGAATCACTTTATTGCCCCGTGTGACAGGTTTTTGTGCATACTCAGCAGAAGCAAAGATCATCATCATCAGAGTGCTTGAAATAGGGCTTGTAGCACAAAGGTACAGGGCAGACAGCGGAAAAGGCAACTGAGGCTTGAGTAGATTATTAAATAGCTTCCTCAGCTATGGGACAGCTGGGATAAAGACCTTTCCTTTCTGATTCTTAATTTAGACACAGGACTTTGGCTTTCTTCTTTGCTTAAGCGGCTCAGAAATGGGATGCCTTCTTTTCATTCCCACTGTCTAGCCGCAAAGTAATTACACCCACAAAACTTAGCATAAGAAGCCTTTTCTTTGTTTCTTGGCTAGTGGAAATGTTCTTTGTAGATGTCTTTTTCACCTGCAAAGGAAAGATCTTCTGATTAACATGCCCCCGGGCAATTGTATCTTACCTTGGTTTTTTTTGTTTGTTGTTGTTTTATGAGCTTGTTAAGGTTTGCTATCAGCCTTAGATGAAAGGAGTATTTAGGAATGGAGTGGAATCTGATTTACAACATAAGGCATAGCAATTTATTTTTCTGTAGTCGTTTATCCAAGAATACCAAATGCTTTGCTAACATTAATTAATTAGCTCTCTCAAAGCATTCGGTTGAAACACTGATAGCTATTTTATAAAGTGGAAGTTTAAGAGCATGTATGAGTTGCTGAAGGGCATGTAACAAATCAGCAGTGTACTTCTGGCACACATCTTAGACATCCTGCATCCCCACTCCCATTGCTTTTTGGTGGTCAAGAATCTTACCAACCTTAAGTGTTGTACCAAACAAGTATTTGTAAGTTAAATGTGAGTACTGCAGTAGTTCTTCACGTGAAGATGGCTGCCACCAAGCATTCATCATACAAAGATTTGAACACTAGAACCATTTTTTATTTTGGAATTGTTTGGGCCAACACTGGAGGACACATGAAATAACCAGAGGCTTCAACTTGGCAGTCTGCAGGGAAGGAAAAGGAACTGCCATTTAGCTGACACTGCAAAAACCAGCATGCTTGATGAGGCAATTCAGTGCAATGTAAGATCTGAGCACAATTACTGGTAGCAGTCCTGCAGCACTCTGCAGATACCAGCTGGAATCACTGCTCTTTTCATGCTTGGCATTGTTCCAGCACACAGGGGTGAAATTTAGCAGAAGCTTACTGTCCTAAGCCTACCATCCCACAGCCTAGGTGGCTACAAACTGCAGAGAGAGAGAGAGACTTCTGCCTATATTTAGCTCATCTGATAAACCAATCAGGATTTGGTACAGAAAGAATTTTCAAATTAAGCTTTGATTAGGAAAAGACTCCTGAATCCAGACTGCAACTTTTGATCCAAATCAACGAGACTGCCCTGAGAATATGCAAGGCACCTGAGGACTGAGCAATGCTTATTTAGGATGCTTGAGACCTAAGCTCTTGCTTTGGTTCCAGTGTTGAATTTGCATGCAGGTATTCCACAGCTCCTGTAGAAGCAAACCTACGACCATGATTTTGGCTGTTCTTGGGAGCCAAAGTTTCTTCCTCTGTTTCATCTTTAAACTGTTCAGTTGTGTAAACTGTTCAGGATGAAGTGGTCGAAGAAGCGGGCTCTTTCCTGTGGCTCCTAGTGGCCATCAGAGAACCTCGCAGCAATGACTTCGACTACAGCAACACCTCAAACCCCAGCATCTGAAATCTGCTGGCAAAATGAATCTAGCAAAAAAAATATTGCTGCCCACTTACCCTGTTCCCACCCCTATTGGCAAAGGCTGCTGAGAACTTCACTCTCCTTTCCCAGGTAATACAGCTGAGGACAGCACTGTCCCCTCTGTCCCTCCATTTCTTAAACCTCCCTCACATTCCACATGGGCCCGAAGTGCCACTGCTACTCACTGGCTGACAGATACCAGGATTTTCGCAGCCATGCTGAGTATCTGATGACTTCCTCAGAGCAGAACAGCTGTATCAGGAGAGACTAAGAAAGGTTTTGAATCTTGAGAAACATCGCAGGAAGTAAATGCTATTTCTGCACTACTCTGCCATGGACACTGTGGGGGACTGTTGCAGGTGTTTCCTTGATGTAATGCCCCTGCTTTTCTGAATAAGTAGCTTTCTTTGGTCCAGGGAGCTGTGTTATACCACATCTCTGGACATCCTTTTTAAGATTTTTGGTGATTGCTATATTGGAACCACTGCTGATTTCACCACAGGATCTACTTCAACTGATCCTTCTATTCCTCCCACAGCCGAGATGCCATATAGCATGGCTGTCTCTCTACTAAGCAGTTGCCACTCTCCATCCCAGCTCTGACTGCATTTCCCCCACTGCAAAAGTTATTCTCATACCTTATGAGGTCTAAAGTTTGTCAAGTGCTGAGAGTATCTTTCAAAGAAAAGGTGAAACATAATTAAGATTAATTTCTTCAGAACAGTGAGATTCAGAAGTGTGTAATACAGAGACTTTTTAAGGAAGAATGTTTTGCTAAAAACCTATGTGTATCACATAGTGATAGGAAGTTCTTGTGGAAATATTTTCATTTCAATATTTCTCATTTCATGTTTTTCTGGTATGTTTTTTGAAAAAAAATAATGCTACATTGCTAAGGCTTTTCCTTAAGAGAGTCTGTTTTCTTTTTGAAATACTATTTTTAATATCCCGAAGAAAAAACTCACAGTAGTCCTATGTAAAAAAAAAATTAAATATTAATTACGGCACATCAGTATTGCTGTTGGGAATAGTAAGATCTTTAAAATTCATGTACCAAAATGAATTTAAGTAACATTACAAATCTGATGCTCAACTAAATGTGATAAATTATAATCCATGCATTTCTTTTTCCCTTATATCTACTGCTATAACATTTATTTTTTAGAAAATGTTACTATTGCAATGAAAAAATCCGAAATTTCTACAATACTCATAGAGTATAACCTTTTGTCTTTGTACAGCCCCTGTTATTTCCAAATAAAAGATATTTTATCTCTTTAATGTATCATGACACATTACTTGCCTTACTTGGACAGTTTAGATCAGCTCTATTTCATTTATAATTTGTCTAACACTTGTTTGCAGCAGCATCCATAGCTGACACTTCTCCAGCAACGAATACAATTGAATTCAGTTCTCATATATTCATGAGTTAGGAATTTATTGAGTTTAAACTTCCAGCCTTTACTGGCTACATGAGGAAGGGAGAAGTTAATACAAACATCTTCATACAGCTTGCTTTGGGAAAGGGGACCAGTAGATGTAGATTGAGAAAGTTCTAGCTATTGATGAGTGTTATGTTCTTTGGGAATGGCTGAAGACTGTGGGAATTGTTTAAAAACCAAAATGACAGTGGTAGTTTGCTACTCAACAAGGTCCAAAATCTCCAAGTTCTGTATTTTCAAAGCATCAAATGGTGTATATACGTAGATGGGTGCATGCTTAGATGTGTAGTAGATGTCCTGTTCAAGGACATCTTTTCTATCATGAACAATTCTGCTCCCTGTTCACAATGTTAGATTCTAACATTTCCAAAGAATGGCTCTGTGGAAAAGGATTTGATTTGTTTGTTTGGTTGGTTGGTTTGTGTATGTGTGTGTTGTTGTTTTTTGAAAAAGAGCCTACTAAGAAACATCCTTGATCAAGGAGCAATGCATAGCTGTTTAGGAATTTCCTGTTCATACCTTGACGTGAGACAATTCAAGGAAGTTTTAGGGAAAAAAAAAACATTTATAGGCGTGGAAAAATGAACAGCCTAGGCAAATAACTAGAAGAAAGAAATAACTTGAAGAAGTGCATCACCAGAATGATAAACACTGCCTGTGTAATTCAGTTCCTGTGGAGAATGTCTGCTCTGACAGGGTCATCACCAGGTGGCTAAAACAGGCAGGTATAAGTACAACAACACTTTCTGCTTTCATCTAATTTAGGGTTTTCAATCTTTCTTGCTGTTGAATTGTAAAGCCTTCCAAGAGACTCTATGTGCCAAACATAAGCCCACCTATGAACACAAATGTTCTTTTTTGTTTGTTTGCTTCTTTGTTTGCACATTTGGGTGGACCTGAAAAAGTTAGAGACACCTAGCAGTCCATGAATCAGTGTAGAAAACAGCTGATTTAAAAGTTTATTTCAGGAGCAGCTGAAAGCCCATTGCATGGAATATTAAACTTTCAGCAGAAAAATAAGGTAGAGGAGAATACTAAGAGCAAGTCATGTATGAGCAAGAGGTGTGAAAACAGCAGTAGGGCATTTGTTGGCTCCTAACTGTTCAGACAGTGGAAACCCTTTGTGTACTCCTAAGTAATATATCATTCTTACCACAAAAGGAGCAGTAAGTGCCATTCACATAAAAGAGATATCTTCTGAAGAATGGTTTGAGCTCTTTTCCCTGCCTTTTTTTCCTCCACTAGAGATATTGTCTATCCCAAGTAACACAGTTTCTGCTCTAATAAATACCTCTGTTTAATGAATAGTATGTAGGAGAAGATTCCATAATGTAAAAGACTGGTTAGACCAGCTACAAACCTACTGAATAGTTTCAGAGTGATGTTGTATAACATTTCTTTGAGTTCAGCTGCAAACTTATGATGCATTTTTTTCTGTGGGAGGTACCTATTTTCCTTTTACTGTGCTTCTTTCTCACATGAACAGTGTGGACTTCATATACACCAGCATGCTTGTGAATACTGTACAGAAAAGAGCTTCCTTGTTCTCTCAGAGAAATTTTCCTCTGCCTTTGTAAAAGCTTAGGGCTAGTATCTAAATCCAGCGAGAGAGATGGAGCACCAGTGTCTTAGGGAGTACCTTGATGATGCTGGGCCAGATGTTTTGCAGAGGAAAATCTCATAGCTCTGCTGACATCTAAAGAAGCAGAGGAGCATGTGCCTCTGCCTGGGCTCGTGGCAGTTTCAGTCCTTACAGAGCTGTGGAGAAGGGAAGTGAGAATGAAGCTACAGAACCAAGCAAGACAAAACTATTAGCGTCCAAAGGAAGGCTACAAAGACTATGAAGTGTCTAGAGGGCAAGACGTATGAGAAGTGTCTGAGGTCCCTTGGTGTGTTGGGCCTAGAGCAGAGGAGCTGATGGGAGGCCTCACGGTGGCTGCAGCTCCTCACAGGGAGCAGAGGGGCAGTGCTGAGCTCTGCTCTGTGTGACAGCGACAGGGCCCGAGGGAACGGCATGGAGCTGTGTCAGGGGAGGGGCAGCTGAGGGTTAGGGACAGGTTCTGCACCACAGGGTGGTGGACAGGAAACTGGCTCCCCAGTGGAGAGGGCAGTGGGCACGACCCCCAAGCTGCCGGTGTTCAAGGAGTGTTTGGACAACACTCTCAGCCACTTGGATTTTGAGTGGTCCTATGCAGAGCCAGCCTCTGCTTCACAGAGTTTAAAATTCCCAATGAGTGTCTGAGAGAAGGCACATAGCTAACTAATATCTTTGCCTGGGGCAACACAAAAGCAGTGCATCTTATCTACCAAAGTCAGAGAAAGGAAATGCCCATCTCTCCTTTTCAGATCATCTTCCAGCAGCCTCAACCCAGGGCAAGACCATCAATGTACGTTTTACACAGTATAGGACAGTTCCTGCCCCAAAAGCTGTCAGCTGAACATACAGGCAGAAAGAGCCACACAAACAGGTGTTACTCTTCCCGTTCAGGCTCCTACAAGTGCCCTCTACTATCCAGAGTGCAGGAATGTATAAAGTACCCTCAAACTGTTGGGAAACTTGGATAAGCTTTTTTTAGGGGGACACATTTTCAGTATTAAGAATGTCCAGTGTTCTGGTGAAAAAGAGAACTGAAGTGCCCACTACCCTGAAGTAGTACATCATCTACCCAGTCAGAGGCAACCCAAGTGCCTCCATCCCACTATGAACTTCAGAAGATTTGCAAAGATCCATCACAGAGAGCAGAAAAGCACTTCATGATGATCTGATGATTCATTCTCAGGATCTTCTGAGAAGTCTAGTAACAGGAGAACAAAATGTCTTTTTTTTTTTTTTTTTAACTCTGATGATTCAGTTCAATCCAATCCAGGTCAGTCTGCTAATTCATTTTATGAAAGCCATCAGATTGTGTGATAGGATGCCAGGCTGGCCAAAGACTTCATATGAATCTGTCAAGACCTTTTCCTTCATAGGGAACTCCTCGAAGAGGACCTAAGCATTCAGATTTGGAAAGAGTCAGTCTTTATTAGACCAAAAACTTATTTGTCAACTCTTAAAGTTTAGAAGATATCAAATGACTAGTTAAGACTGGAGCAGTTACAAGGGTTTATGAACAAATCTGCCCCTGCCCATTGCTTCCTAGAGAAAGACCAGCCATCACTCTCACTCTGTATTTTGGAATTTCCTTTGGAGTAAGAGCTATCTGAAGAGTCTCCTCAGCTCTCAAAGAAATTTTCTCTTATGTTGTCACAGGGGTCTGGACTGAAGTGTGCTCACTGCTCAGCAATCTCTCAGTTCCTCGCTGTGCTGCAAATTACCGCCTTGCTGAAGTTCTGCTGCTGCTTCCTCTGATCCACGTTGTAATCTGGATGTCTCTCCCTTAGGCAGATTCAATTGCTCCCTAAGGGAAAGAGCATTACTTCTTCTAGAGGCTTCTTCACTCAGCTACTTTCTTCTGACAGGAAGATAATCTATGAAGTGAGGGCAAACCAAATAGGTCCTGTCTGCCACCGCCGTTTGCCAGCAGATGGCAATTAATATTTGTTGCTCAGAGCTGTACTAGGTCATCCAGTCACATCACTTCCCCAGCCTTTGCTTGTTGTAGCGATAAAGGCACCCTTGCACAAGTTCCTGCTCACAGTACTGACGCTGAAGGACTTGCTTCCCAGCTTCGTTGTTGCACAGAGGCTGGAGGCTGTGTGTGGTGAGGAATCAGCCCTCAAGTCTGCAGGGCAGGAACAGCTGATATGCTAGAGATTAAGATAAAGAGAGACGACGTCATTAGATCCTCCCACAAGCTAGACTTCAGTGAATATGAACAGGAAGTTTCAGCAAGCAAAATCTGGAAAGAGGACATTTCTAAAGAAAGCCACTTGCTCTGCCAGAATTTTGGGGGTGGTGGGTGTGATATTCACAGTGTTGAGATACTGAATTTGTAAAAAGTTTGAGAGAATGCTTTAGACAAGAAACTCCAACAAATATCTGTTGCAAGCAGACTCCTTGTCAGATCTGATTGAAGCTATCAAAGAAGTCAATTTTAACACGTTAGTGAGTTTCCTGGGAGAGTGATGTCAAACCAAAGATGTGTTTAAAAGTAAAGGAACACAGGACTTACTCTATCAAAATGAGTTTTTATATCATGCTGGCATCAGAGAAGGGTGCAGAATCAAATACCAGCACAATCCTCATCACCATATCCTCCCATCCTAGCTGTATAAGTTCATGATCAGTGTGTGTTATGCTGCCAAAATAATTGCTAACAAAAGCTTGATGACAAAGATAAGAACAAACTCTTCCTTGTTCTGCCTATAGTTTGAGATTTTATTACTTCCAAGCCCATTTTTGCCCAATGCTATCATTTTTTCTACCTGTTCTGTAGCTGGATACAAGGAAATTATTCACACCTAAAAGCCACATCTTCTCCAGGACTTGACTACAGTAAGATGATCCCTAGAGCACCACCATATAACTGCAAAGTGGCTACAAGTTGTTCCATACACACTGTGCTGCGTTACACGAAGTGTAAGGCTGAAAAGAGCTGTCAGGAGTTCTCACATCTCCTCTCTCCTCAGAAAATGTCGCTATCCACCAGTAAATCCTGCTCATGAAGAGTTCTTGTTGCCCAAGGGAGGAGGCTCTTGCTCAGCCCCAGCAGTGAGACTTCTGCAAGGTGTTCTTACAGCAGGATCTTCAGACCTGGCTTGCAGGAGTTATGAGGACAAGTACCTTCCTTGGCCTGTTAGCAAGCACAGCTGGACTGGTACCCTGATGCTTGATGTCAGTGTGAGCTAACTGATGGCTTCTTCTGTTGTCCACAAGGACAGTGTTACCAGGGGTTTGGAACTAAATAGTTCTTAAGGTCTCTTCCAACCCAATTGTTGTATGATTATACCAATGCTGTAGGCCAGACAAGGTCAGCAAGACCAGAAGAGCAAGACCCCTAGGGCACAGATTGGTGATAAATGACTGCTGCAAGACAGAGGCTGGGTTTCCTTTCTGGGAAGATTTTTTTACACTACAGTAGCACCTCCACATGGAATCAGTTCTCAGAGTTCTCCTGCTCTAGCATGTTATTAACACAGGCAACTAACTCCCAGTCCAGCCAAAGTGCTGGGATTCTCCTCCTCTTGCCTCTGCTTATTCCTGTTTCATCCATTTTGTCTCCTGTGGTTGTCCTGGTTTCCACAGCTTGTGATAAACTGCATGCAACTGTCTGCAGGCCTGGAGTGTAAAAACCCTACGACTAAATGAAAATAACCTATGCCAGGAACTGGGCACACCCAAGACTCAGGGAGGCAGTGGACTTTCCTATGTTCCACCCATTATGCTCTTTCAGCATTTCTGCCCAACAACACTAAATGAATTGAGAAAGCCTCAGAAAAAAAAAAATCAGCAGGGCAAAACCGCACCACAGAAAACTATTCCTTGCTCAGCAAAAAAAGAAAAGGAAAGTGAGTAAAACAATGTGAACGATTTATACCACTCCTCTTAAACAGCTTTTCAAAAGGCGGTGTGTGGGCACACCACAATTATTCATTTTTAAGCTGGATCTCACCACTGTTATGAAGTAGATTCTGCAAACTTGCTTTCTGAAGCGCTATGGGACCGAACTGTGACATCCTCTCTAGCCCCGCATTCAGGAAAGGGAGGAAGTTTTCTCCAAAGAGCCTGTCTGAGGAGAAACTCAAAACATCTCTTCATTATGCCATCACATTCACAGCAAAAATTATTTCTATCCCATCTAGCTGAAACAACAAGCTGCAGGCACTGGCTGCAAAAATGCTAGCCTCAGCTCTCTCCATCAAATTCAGCTGTATGTTTCAATATGAAAATACAAAAGGTGACTGTAAGATATAGGAATACAAGGTGAAGCTCATACTTTGAGAACTACCACAGACTACTATCACCATGGAATAATAAGAAAAACATGGCCTTGAATAGATATATTAAAAAAAGCTTGCCATAGTTGATATAGTATCACAGAGGTACAATTAAACATGTGTGCAAGAGCCTGGAAAGCATAAAGCTCAGTTCTGAGTAAAATACCCAGAAGAGAATATATGCATCCTTTGGAGCCCCTCTCCAGCCTGGATCAGTGTTTAGTAGTCCCAGTGTAAGTAACATTGTTTTATTTTTCCTTGGACCACCTGGGCAGTAGGTCACAATACATGTTATGTGAAGGGTTCTGAATATTACCTTTTCCTACATAGTCTTGGATATCACACATGGGTCTCTGATTCATAATCTGGACTTTTTGTAAGCACCCTCTAATGAGCTCCTCTGCTAACACAGTGCAGTTTTCAAGCTTACATGAAAGAACTGATCAGATTCTTACATTTTTGCGTGAGCTTTAACTGATGTTTTGCTTAATTAGAGCATTCTTTCATTTTTGTTTTTTTTTTTTTTTTTCCAAATGTCAAAGCTGGTTGCTTCAAAGGATCGTTTCAATCACCCCTGCAGGAAGAGAGAAAATTGCTCAGGAAGATTAAAGAGCACAAGAGAGGGAGGTGCAGACAGAGACAGAGTGCAGAACAGAATATCTATCGAAAGCCTGATCCTACTCCCACTACAGTGAATCTGCAGAGAAAGCAGAGAGATCAAATATAATTTTTGCATCTAAGACACATTCATGACAATATACCAGAATAGTAAATGCAACTTTTGTGACATTTGTGAGAAACATTTTTGCTGAAGCTCACAAGAACAGCTCCAGAAAAGCCGTTGTTAATCCTGCATTCTCGGTTCCTTTCTTCTTCCACCCAGCAATTCAAATTAAATGAGATAGGCCTTAAATCACAGTACCTTTTTTCCTCCCAAATACACACCACAAGTGTTAAGCCTTGGTGATGGAAATGTATTTGACATATTTCTGTAATGTTTTCATTCTCTGAAATCACTCCAGTGTTTCTTCTGCAGATCATACCAACAAACAGAAACGTGTAGATGTAGAATTCAGAAGAATGCAGTCTGGCTGCATTATGCATGTCTAAAATATCCATCTCATTTCATTCTAGGCCACAGTGACATGCCTATATATTTTAACAACCAAAGCTGAAGAAATGATGCTTCAAAGGAGCTGTAAATACAGAACCATTGACTTCAGTGCATGGAAATAGGAATATCTTTACATAGCACTGCAGCATGCCACACAGATGTACTCAGAAGGGAAAAAAAACACACCACCTTCTTCAGGCATTCAGCTTCACCATAGCTCAGAATATGAGCTTATACTGCCTGTGTAGAGCTTATATATACATAGGAGCTTATACTGCCTATGTAGCCAACGAATAATGAAGGCTACTTTTCCTGGTGGGAGGAAGGGATGAACAAAATTGCTGAGATTTAATGCCAGAAGCAGCTGACTTGATTTGGTTTTCCCAGATGTATTCAGCTAAAGTTCTGTGAAGGACCAGGATCTTTTTAGGTAATAAATACAGACAACAGACATCTCTCAGTTTTTGGAGGAAGAGCTTATCCCTTTTTAAAGATGTTCTTAGAATCTACACTGTATCAAAGACAAATAAATCTAAGAATAAATCTAAGATCTTTCTAGCCCAAGCCTGGTATTATCAACATAGATAAAGAATCTAAAAATCATTCATTGGCAAAAAAATGAAAAAGTTCAAAGATCATTCACTTCAATCTCCCTTTCCAAGATAGATTACCTGCTGGTATCCATGTTTTTGAAAGGCTGAAAAAGGCATAAGGATGAAATGGATGACTTAGGAATTAGAAAGTCTGCCTTCATTCCATCACACAGGATAAACATGTAAGGAGAGCTGATAATGAGATCTTAAGATGCTCTATATAGAATATATATTGATATTAGGTGGATAATATGGATAATTAAATTTGTGGCAGAGTACCACAAGATGCACTGACTGGAAGTTTAGAAAGTCAGAGCCAGATGAAAGACACATGTCTTTTGAAGTATCATGCCACTAGAATGGCGAGTAATGAAAGAAATACTGCACTTCCCAAATTCCCGCTCTGTAATGACCCAAACACTCCATCCCCAAACTGATAATGGAGATGTTACTTGTCTGGTTTATGTTAAACTTTTTGTATCAATGTGTTAGGTGTCTGCAAACATGTACATTCAGTCATGAACACAGGATTGTTACATGAATGTCACAAAAAAAGACTGCTTTTCTTGATTCTTTAGCCAAGGAATGTAAGGCAAAGTAATTAATCCAGCTAAAATCTTTGTCTCAGCTTCCCCATTAATTCATGTGTTCTTCAGTGTGGACCCAGGTCCTCTGGATAGCCAGGGTCCTCCTGCTCAATTTCTTGTGAACCTTCAACTGTGCTTTTGTTTCACCTGCGTACTCCTGCTCATTCAGCAAGGTCACAGGCAGGGGTTGCAACTCAGGAATTTTTTTGGAATTCAATTTATTGCCAGTCAACTTCTGCTTTAGTAATAACTTTCCACCCTCCAAGCTCAACTTAAATCAAACACCTCTCTTCCTTATCCCAGCTTCCCTAATTTTCACAGTAGGTCGTACTCAGTCCATCCCAATCCCTCTGTTGAGGTGTTGCACAGATCTGGAGGTTTAACACTTCCTTTGTGCCACATATCTCCTTTACTCATCTTCCTCTGCTCCAGTATGAGCCGTTCACAGCCACTGTGCCCTCATGGACATCACTGCCCTCATGGGGATCTCCATCAGCATGGAGGTGCCCCTGCTATTATAAACTCATTATAAACTCTCTATAAATATTTTGATGATGTTCTTTATAAACTCCACTCTTTGTCTCTAGAAAACTGACTATAGCAATTAACATCTCCACAGCCTGAATTTACCGCATATCCACTCTCCCCTTGACCCTGCAAGCCATCATATCAAACCCAGTTTTTATCCATTGAATTCAACCCCTTACCTCTGCAGATGGGTATCTGAACCAATACCCTTTGCACACTCTATCCATTCCTCCTGAGAGATAGATCATGGGGGTTTTCATAATCTGAACACCTTGTGCAAACTTCTCATCTCATCTCTGCAAGGCATCCAAACAAAAGCATCATACCAGTTTAAGATGTATACTTTTCCTGCTAAAATATAGTGAAAAATCATTACAGACAAAGATTAACACCACTATTGGAGGTACCAGTAAGTTCCTAAGGTCATCAAGGCTTTATCCAGACCCCAAACTGTTGGTGGACACTTCTCCTAAGCATAAGCCTTTCCCCATTTGGGGAGTAAAGCAATGCAGGGTGCAGCACTCCTGGAGCTTGCTCTATGTCCTGTAACATTAACTGAACTCTGACCTTTCCAGAGGGCCTGCAGTCCCTTAACCCTCATCACTCAAACTCTGAGGGACTTTTTCTCCCACTCCATCATAATCACACCCTACCCGTCTTCCTTCAGAAACCTATAGTAGTCCCTGCATGTGAACTAAAAAAAGCAAGAATTGTTAAATATTTGCTTGAATTTCCAATTCAAAGCAAAAAAAGAGGTTTGACAGTGAAGTTATGGTGCTCTATTTTATTTCTCATTATTCACTATCCTGGGCTCTGTCTCATTTGACATGCTTTCAGCAAGATGTGCGCAGTTAGTTAACATTTGAGTTAAACCAAATGGGATGTTGCAGACAAAGCTTTGTAGAAGGCTATCCAGGCAAAGCAATTAGATTTAATTAGGCTTACAATGGGGAAAAAAAAAAAAAAAAGCAATGTATGCACCACATACGACTACACATGCAAGAAATAGAACAATAATGTGAAAAGAAAAAAATACAGAAAATCAAGCATGTTTAGAAAATGAATGGGAAATGCAGGGAGGGAAGGAGTGACCAGGGCAGGCCTGGAGTCTTCTCTAGTAGAACAGTACAGAGAGGACAGGCTCATTCAGAAATATTCTAAGGGCAAATTAGAGCCTAATATTACACAGAAGCAATATCTTTAGCTGTTCAGTGAATTTTGGGCACTGGTTAAAGACAGATTCCTGACTGGGATTCACAACGCATGGCTAATTGCTACTTCTTTTTGGCCTCAGAAAGCAATGCATTGAATGCACAGGACAGTTTTGTAAGGTTCTCCTCTACTCTCCATCTGCTAATCTGAAAATAAAATGCATTTCACAAGCCATCAAAAGTTACACGGGAGAAGTGGCTGTGTATTATCTAAGTAGTAGCTGTGAACTTTCTGAAAGAAGTGAGGCATCCTTGAAACATTTTCTCACTGCAAAACTTAGGCTACTTTTTGTGGCTATAAGACCTGAAACCGTTACCAGCCAGAGTGGATAGTCTAACAATATTTAAGTGAACTAAACATTATTTGCTCCACAGTTAGCTGCATTTGTTTCTGTTAAGAAAAAAGACAAGTAATCAGTGGGGGCAACGGGTCTCATAAATCATTTTCTGAGAAAATGATCACAGCTGAAAACACAACACACCAGAGGAAATGCCAACAAAGGCATTCCTCCTAACAAAACATGGCTGAGAAAGTGCAGAAATACTCTGCTGTGCATCTCTACTTGGCATGCACATATGGCAAATGAAAATCCAAGTTTTTGCCACGTTTTCCAGTTCTATACTTACGCCAGCATTCTGCTTTTTTCCTTTATTTATAGGCTCTCTAAGGCAGCCTTTTTTGATGTGCATCTTTTACAGAGATTTGCAGATGAAAGGTTCACTATATTTTTAGGATATGTACATTACTTCATGCAGGGCTCCTCTATACTCTCAGTCAATGCATTCTTCATCTGAGCTGTTTTTCATTGGATTAGGTAAAAGCTAAGCCCAGAAAACCTATGAAAAAATACAATCATGACTGGGAACACTGACTTTGATCTACATGCACTGTTTGTCCTCAAGGAATACTTGGACGACCTAAGAATATACCTACCTATCAGAACAGAGGCAAGTTTGAAGAGAGTGAAATCAATGAATCTAGATTGTGACTGCAACAAAAGGAGCTGATGCACAACTTTGAAGAGTTGCAAAAGAAGATTGCTTTCTACAGAATGGAAAAATTATTTTATTTCCTGCTTGGGATGAAATTCTTCTGAGTATTCATAGTGATTTATCCACATACATTTCGTACAATGAGCCTTCCATAAAATGATATATATTCTACACAGCCTTTCTGTATTTGTCTACTTGTAGCTTGGACTTTAGATCGCATCCTGGAAAACACTATGACAAGTAATTAAATGAATTACATTAATCACTTTTTTTTTAACTGTTTTTCCTTTTCTTAATCTTCCATTCAAGGTTTTAGGAGCAATGCAGAACTGCCTTTAAATCTACAAAAAAAAAAAAAAAAAAATTAATAATATTATTGGACTTAGCAATGTAGCTTAATATTATTCATAACTTTGTCTAACTGCCGTTGCTTATCACTTTCTTCTCCCTTGACTGGACTCTTCCACTATTTCCATTACATCAAATACAGATATTTTCCTTCCACATGTTGAATCAGGTTACTCTGCAGAAAAGAGAAAAAACTCAACATTTTATTTATTTATTTAGAAGATGTGCAAGGTGATCTACCAGTGAGACTGCAGACCACCATGTCCTCAGCAGACAGACTGATGGGGACCAGGCTGCCTTTCTCTTCACCAGATCAGAAGTCATGTCACAAGATGTCATGTGAAATCATAATCCCGGGTATCCAGGGAAATAATGGAAGTTGTTGTGTACCACTTCTCTTTTATTCCTGTGAAAGAACAATATTTCTACCTGGAATTTACATTCGGTGTAAACAGGCAATAAGTGAACCATAAGCTGGAGAAGCTATTTGCTGAGTAGTTATTGGGTGAGTAACATCAGGCTGTCAATCTATTTCCAATTATAAACTTACGATATCTAGTACGTCTTGCCTTATTTAAAACAGAGCAGTGATCATGCTATTAGCTTTCAACAATACCTGAATGATGATCATGAAATTGAAGCAGTGAGTAAACTAGACTGGAATAATTATAATCAACAAAGAAATAAGATAATTGCAAGTGAAGTGTAAGGGCACAGCTAAGGCGTGTATCTGTCATGTAAAATGCCAACATTTTAAAAGGGAACAGCCATAGCATGATATATGACATTGCAATGATGAGAAAGATCAAATAAATATTACAGTTCAATAAAGTAGAAATTTAACTGCTGAGTAACAGTAACACAGTGGCGCAGTATGCCAAAGATAACAAGATAAGTTTTAAGAACTGAGGACTTCAATTTAGCAGGGGCCATAGTGAATAGGAATACCCTTATGCATGTACTAATACTGTGTCTTTTATTAAACTGCAACCTGTGATTGAAACCTGTATTCATTAGGCTGCCAGCCTGATCTACAGCACACAGCAAACACACATATGAAGACCACAACTTTTATAAATAACCATTAAATACTCATTTTTGGGCCACAAATCATGCTTATAATGAATTCATATTGATAATTACATTTCTTTTCAATTCATCTATAAATTGAAAATAGTCTTGTGTCTGTTATTTGGAAGAGATGCATTCAAAATGAATTGCTGCATCTGTTTTATGAGTGATTAACATGTAATGAATGCAGTTTATTTTTTATTAAAAGAACTAACTTCCTATAATTGCCTTTTTGTCTTTAGATAGTTCACTCTTACCATATCAGGACAGACTGGAAATCTCTATGTAAGCACAGGGACACCAAAACAGACACATATCCACCTGACAAATGCCTTATAATTAACTAGTTTGTGACTGGCATTAATTCATTTATAGAAGATCATTGTTTTGTTTGCTCTGGAAGATTTTCAGCTGCACAAAATTAGAGTTCTGAAGAATGCAAAGACTGAAATTCTGACATTTCTGAATGGGTGGATTGTCCGCACTGCACAGAATAACAATACTGCATCATAAGGAAAGTATTCATGGGACATGGTAAGGTATGAATAGCACAGCAGTACACCTGTGACTGAATCAACTACATCAGATTATCACTGACAAATCTTTCCCAAGAGTGTACCCACACAGAGGAGTTATCTGTGAATATCAACTCTGCTAGAAACATCTTGGCAATATGAGAGTCTGTAAAATACGTATAAATTTATCAGAGGGCAAATGTGATGCATTACACTTTGACAAGTGATAGGTACCTGTGAGAATCTAAATTCTTATTTTTACCTCAGCTATTTTCCAGTTTCTGGGTGCTATGTGAAGACGATTAGGTTGTGGATAAAAGGTTTAGAGTGATGTGGTGGGACACAGCCCTTTGCTGAAGATGTATGTTGCTTCAAAGTATGTAAAGGAACAGTGGACTAAAAATATTTAACCCACCTCTGCTTACAAAGAACAAAGATGTCGGAAAGAACTGAAATTTTGGGGACAGGCTCAGTAAGCTTCCTAAAACAGAAGCAAAGTGAAACACAATACTGGTGGTGAATACCATGAATACAGTATAAGTGAACAGCAAGAGGTAAGATTCAACTCAGTGGAGAAAGCGAGGAATGGAGAAGGCCAGGAGGTAGAAAAAAGGATTTCAGTTGTAGACTAAGTAAGGTCCCAAAGTCCTGTGACAAAGCACAAGTCTTAGCAAAGACAGTGATTTCACACCACCCTTTTGCTCTCTTCTGCATGGCATTGCTGTTACTTCTTTTAACACTCCCTTTTTTCATATACGTACTGTCAGTCACCAAGCATTCCCAGCATTTAGCTGGATGGAACATTCTGCCTTCCTGAGGATGTCTCTGACAGTCATTGGCACTTCCTTCCAAAATTGTCTGGAACAAGCATTTGGCTAAGCATCAAATTTTATGTCTGTCATCAAGACAGTGCAGCGGCTGCTGTTTTAACTGCTTTCCTTGACTCCCATTGTTTTGCATGTCTACAGCTGACCCCTACCAGACATATGATCCTGTTACTTGCAAAACACAGATGGATTCACTTCATCTTATAAAGCATAAACAGTTACTTGGAAGGTAAAAATGAACAGCAGTGGCAGGAGAAAACAGCTACATTTGTATGTCTTTGCACAGAAATGTCATTTGTAGAAATAACATTTGTTCTGACAGAACATATGGAGACTGAAGATAATATCTTTGCATCGTAGCAACATTAATAACTTTGGTACCCTATAATTACACAGTAAAACACTTAACCAGGATGAACGCTTCTGAGTCACCCATATAAGATTTAGTCAGCAATACTCAGCAGAGCTGGATACAGCAGAGAAATAGGTGTAGGAAGGGAGCAGGATAAAGCTACAGCAGTGAAAACACCTGATAAATTCATGACTCAGGTGTTCATCCCTTCTATTTTCTAACATGATAGAAAATGTAGGATGCTCTGAAATCTCACCTGGCCACAAGTCAACATTTGCAGAAGCCATCAGAGCTCAGAGAATCCTCACTGTGAAATGACAACCCTATGTAACACTGGGAATCACACAGAGTGATTCCCCAGAGCCTTTTCATACACAAAGGTAGGAATCAGCTGCAGAAAGGCTGTATGGGCTGGTTAGAATATAATGCTTTCAGTTGGAGACTTTGTAGGTGATAAGTAGGAGGTGTATGCCCAGCTTACATTTGCTTCACTTGGCTACCCTTAACACTTTGGACCACTTTTTTTCTATATAAATTATTTAAAAGCTTGCCTTAGTCACTGTCAAAATATTTTCCTGAGGGAAATTCTAATTTTGGAGTAACTTTTCTAAACTGTTCTCTTGGTATACATATACAAGGCTTTTGCCACCACTTGCCTAGCAGCAGCAGCTGCAGATCAAGCTTTAAAACATCATTAATAACAATGGCCCAAGTTTCACTAAGAGAGCTGAAAGAGTTAAGATAAACATTTTAGTTTCAGTGAGCTATTCTGATGTAAACATCATGATTTTGTGGGTTCTTTTTCTAGAGCAAGACCCCCTCAAATTAAAAAAAAAAAAAAAAAAGAAGACCAAACATGCTGGCACATGCCTACTTCCTTAAGTATAGGTGTCCCAGAGTGCTCTCCTCTGGTGAGATGGCTTCTGTGACCATGTCACCAGTCATTTCCTCTCCCAGTCCCTCTTGTGGACTACTCTGTGGTTTGAGAATGTCTAGTGTTAGCTGGTATCAGCTGATCCAAGATGCTACTGATCTGGTGGCCCTCATGCTGCTATCCCATCTCCTCTTGGAACATCACCGGATGCTCCCTGCTTTGCTGCTCACTGCTTGTCCTTTCTTGCACACCTACCTGCTTGAACAAGCCACTGCCGCTCCGATGACAATTCTTACTACGGCAGCTCTCAGCAAAGAGCAGTTAAAAAAGTCTCTTGCCAGCAAGGCTAAAAAATACTTTCCCCCACTTCACAGCTTACAAAAGACAGCATCTCATTTTCTTCTGTTTGTGGCTGTGATATTTGCATTCTAGTCTGAACCCAGTGGCTTCAGCGACAGACTCTGAGCATATGTAAAAGTTCTGCAAACTAACACAACTAGAAACATCTCTCCCTTCAGGATATAGGCCTGTCTTTGCCAGAAATAATCAAAGAGAGGCCTAAAGGAAGGTGAGCCACAAGCCAAGGGGGGCCTCACAGCCATCAGGGTGAGGCCTCAATAGGCAGTATCCATCCCACAGTGACCAAGTACAACCAAGAACCCAGAGGCAGAAGCAATCTGAGAAGTCAGCCCACATGACAGGGCTAGGATCAGGTTCAGTGATCAACCAGCTTGAAGGTCCCAGATTGAGCTAAGAAACCAGCCCACAGGCTGAGATCCTGATCAAGTGTAACAGTAGCAGTGGAATAGAAGCATATTTCCAACAGTTTTCAAGAACATAAACCGCAGGCCTGAGCTTAAACAGAGCCCAGGGATTTATGGGTATGGATAGAGGCCCCAGATGAGGCTGGTCAGCATCTATTTACTGGTGCCCTCAAGGCCCTGACAGAGATCCTCTAATGTGCAATAAGGCCATAAAAGCTATTTGTACCTTCCTGGCAATCCTTTCATTTCTTTCTTCCCCCTCACCTAACCAGAGCACTGCTCAGTTTTGGGCACAGAAAGAAGACATTACTTGTTTTTTTTTTTTAGGCTTCTACTGAGAAATGTTGATGCTTTTTTCTTAATCTAACATCTATAGATCTGTGCTCAACTATGATCACGTGTTTTAGAAATTACTGGTACTGCTCAGCAATGGAGAGGTAACTGTCACAGAGAGAATCATAGAATCATAGAATGGCCTGGGTTGAAAAGGACCACAATGATCATCTAGTTTCAACCCCCCTGCTATGTGCGGGGTCACCAACCGCTATACCAGGCATCCACAACCTCCTTGGGCAACCTGTTCGAGTGTGTCACCACCCTCTGTGTGAAAAAGAAAAAAGAGAAGATGATCTTGAAAGCATTTCCCATGTATTGGTCCCTTCCAACTCAAAAGACTGTGATTCTATGACATGAATTTCCAAAATAATGATCTCTATGGTACATTCTTCTCTGAAACACTGCAAACTCATTGCCTCTGGGCATGAAGCATAGGAACAGCTGGACCACACTCAGGATGGCTAGCGGGCACCAACTCCAGTTTCAGCACAATTCTCCTTTGGGTGAGAAGCAGCAGTCTCCTTTCCTTGGGGACAGGTACTGTTCCAGGCCTGGACCTCCATCTGTTACCAGGACTTCTCAGAGAGTATAGTATGATTTAGAACATGGACAAAGCATTTGCATGGACTCCAAACAGCCAAAGGCAGCAGCAACCTTGGGTATAGAAGGTAGCATGATCTTCCACACAATGTTTCAGTATGATTTTACATCCCCCTTACCTAAACGTAATGTGCAGACTATTGATTAAAGGTGCTTTAAAATAAGAGTGTCTTTTCTATTATTCCTTTCAATTTTCTGCCTTTTCTGTTGCAGTAGAACACAAAGTGAGCAGTTTTAGGTCATCATCTCCTTCATTCTAAAACATATCTTCTGCAACATTTTAATTTTTCTCTCCTTATTTCATTCCTTTGTTCCACCTGCATGCTAAGACTGGGAAGGGATATATGGTGAGACAAAAAGTATACAAAAGAGGGAATATTACAAAGGAGACGAAAGAACATTTTGTATGAAAATGTTTGCAAACTGTCAGACACATAAAATGACTTCCTTTCAAAACCTGTAGACTGAAAATGTCTTAAAATTATCCAATTTTTTTTCATTTTAAATTTTTCTACCAATTCTGTTATCAATGTTTCCAGGGACACCTTTGTGTAATAATTACTTTTCAGGCGACAAAAGCTTCAAAGAGACAGCGTAGCCTGGAGCAGGACACTTCCAGGAAGACAACCAAGCCAGGTAGATAACATGCTCTGCTTCTTGTGTACTCAGCTGTCAATTGTAATAAACCACTTTCAGATCAAATTTCACAGGATGTGATATACACTAATCATAAAAGAAGAGAAATTATCACTTGTGTACTTTTGAATATAATCAATGTACATGAAATACTGCATTGCAACAAGCAGAAAAGGCATAAAAGTAAGCCAGTTACATTTTTTTAAATAAAATGGTATTACAGTACATTAAAGCAGTATGAGTTACATTTCATAAATGCAAAATTAAGTCATGAATTCCCAATATATGTTTCTTCTCCTTGCATCAAGGTATGCTCAAAGAGGCTCTGTCATGTGAGGCTTGATTAAATGGGCCAAAGCCTCAAGCAGCATAAAGAGAGTTGCCTCTTTGCAATTAATAGAGCTAGATCAGATTTTACCACTGAATACATGGCCTCAATTTTTTATGAGCTGTTAAGGCAGGAAATCACATAAAAAATGTGAATAAATCCAAACAAACAAAAATCTGCCTTTGTGTCTCATTCTCATGTATTAAAATAGGCTTATAAATTTGGATTTCATTTTTAAACCACAGCGTTTCCTTCTGGTTTTGATACTGAGGCATTAAGACATTCATGGCCTGAATCTCCACTGTCTCCCCAGGGATTCTGGCGGAGTGGAGCAGCCAGGATGCAGCATCTCTGGAAACAGAGACTGAGCTGCAGCTTGTTTTCCAGTTGCCAACAGAGAGAGGAGTGCATAAGGGATCCAGTGTTTCTGTGTCTTTTCTGCTCCATGCATGGATACTGGAGAATCTGTTCTGAAGCCTTCTGAAGCCTTTTGTTGCAGACTCTAAAAATATTGCCACAGTTCTCTAAGAAAGGAAATCTAGCACCTGCATGTCCACTGCAAGAATAATCAGAAAACACTATAGAGAATAAAGAAAACTGAACAGCTGTTGAGGGGGCCCAATAACAGAGAAGGCAAAAAAGTATTTATTACTGTGCTGCTAAACTTTCATGCATACTCATTTGCAACAGCAGCAGACAGACATCCTCATGACTGAATAGAGTAAAATTTTCTGTCTGTGGGCAATATCATGTTATCATATTCCTGCCTGATGTTACAGTTCACAAGACCCAAGCTTTCCGAAGAGACATGAAATAAAGCATATATTTTAATATATAGCATATATTTGCCACTAAATTATTATGAATTCTTCAGAAGGGAGTCTTCCAGGAATAAAGAAATGAAGACTGGACTCTGCTGATCTTTGCAGGTGAACAAAAAGCCAGCTAAGGAGTAGACAACTCCAATATGATCTGCTGAGGATCTGCAGAGTAAGCTTGCCTGACACTGGAATTGCTATTGTAAGGGTGACTGGACATTTGAAATTTTATGTGAGTGGAAGGAAAATCCAGAAACCTTTCAGTATGGATTATTGCCATTCACAGAGAATTGCATAAAAATGTTTTGGAATGAAAGCTAATTGAAGTTAAAGGATGTAGCAGAGTTAGTAAACAAAAGTAGTCAACTTCATACCAAAATAGTTGTTCATTTTTTTTCTCAGTGGAGTTCTAATTCAAAATGTTGTTTAATTCCAACTGTTATTTTAAAATGAAAAATATCAGAGAACCATTTAATGGCCATGCAAATGTTGAGTTTACTTTTTGTGTAGAAGAAAGCCAGAAGTAACACCTATTGGCGTTGAAAGCAACTCAAATGCAAAGCAGTCAGATACTTGGCTGTGACAGAACCAGATGCGTATCGTTAGACAATTTTGAATTAGAACTCTTTTTCCCAGCTGATGGTGGTTCACAGTAAAGGACACCCCTATTCATTTTTTCCCATAGTAGCGCCATACTAGTTCAACGGACCTGACTTGTATGATGTGGCATTTGCCAGGTTTGGCTGCAATTCCTTAGCTACTACTCTGGGTCCTGAGGATTCTGAGATCTCCCTTGAAGATCTAGGTTTGTTCATCTTTGTGCTTGCAGCATGGAAGGCCAACTATATCCTGGACTGCATTAAAAGAGGGGTGGCCAGCAGGGAGAGGGAGGTGATTGTTTCCCTCTACTCAGCTCTTGTGAGGCCCCATCTGGAGTACTGCATCCAGGCCTGGGGCCCCCAGCACAAGAAAGATGTGGAACTTTTGGAGCGGGTCCAGAGGAGGGGCACTAAGACGGTCAGAGTGCTCTCCTATGAACAAAGGTTGAGGGAACTGGGCTTGTTTAGCTTGGAGAGGAGGATGCTCTGGGGAGACCTCATTGTGGCCTTCCAATACTTGAAGGGAGTGTATAAACAGGAGGGGGAACGGCTGTTTACAAGGGTGGATAGTGATAGGACAAGGGGGAATGGTTTTAAACTGAGATAGGGAAGGTTTAGGTTAGATATTAGGAGGAAGTTTTTCACACAGAGGGTGGTGATGCACTGGAACAGGCTGCCCAGAGAGGCTGTAGATGCCCCATCCCTGGAGGTGTTCAAGGCCAGGTTGGATGGGGGCCTGGGCAGCCTGGTCTAGTGTTAAATGTGGAGGTTGGTGGCCCTGTCTGTGGCACAGGGGTTGGAGGTTCATGATCCTTGAGGTCCCTTGCAACCCGGGTCATTCTGTGATTCTGTGTGAGATAGGATTTTACTGCTAGGAACATTAAACATATTTGAAAGAGGATGTCATAAAGATCAGGTCCTAGAGCTCAAGCTGTTTGCTAAAAATCTCCTCAAACCCATTGCTGAATGTACCACTCCACTAAAAAGTCCAATAGAGTTGTAATGGGAATAAAGATGATTTTTAGGGAGAGGTGGATCATCCATTCATGGGCTCAGAAATGGTTTCTGTCCAGAAATGGAAACACTAAAAAAAGAATTAAGAAAGATTTAAGAAGAGTCATTACATTACAGACTACAAAAGGCTCACAGGAATGTTAATTTTTTCTGGACTTTCTTTAGGTCTCAAAAGAGTCTGAGTGCATGAGTATTATTTTAAATATGACCAGTGTGATTAGTTATGTGCTCAATCAATGCCAAACTGAAAGGAACAGAAAGTTGAACATAAACGTGTGGGACAGCTTGGCTCTTGCCATGCCTTTTTATTTTTTTGGTCATTTTATATAAACGTTGAGAGAGTTCAGGAATAATTAAGATTCCAGAAAATCATCAGGTGGGCTTCTCTTTCCAGTTCTAAGAAGAACATTGTCTCAGTCTGACATAGGTCAAATCTTGCCATCAGCCTGTGCCTCTGCTTGGATTGGATTCTCCTTTCCTAGTTGCAGTTTTGATTAGAACAGGATTATCTTAGCTTTATCTGGCTTTGGATAACTCATCTGCACAAATTATTGCAGTGTATACGTAATAAGAACAAGTGTTAATGTTGACATAAATATGAGCTACTGTCATTACAGTTTTACAGAGGTACATCCTGCCATAGCCTGGATGCATCTTTGACCTCATAATGTGTAAGGTTCAAGCTTGTGCCAGCCTATTCAGCTGTGAAAACCCCGAATGTGTTAATGTGGGTATCTTTGATGTCTTTAGGATGTAACGCTGAAAGGATATAGCCAAGGGTGAAAAGGCTTCCAGCTTCCTATCATGAGGTCTTATTTTGAAATCCCTTCCAGTGCTAGAAATAAACTGGCAGCTACTGAACAAAGAATAAGAGATTGCAGAGTAGTACCAGATAGCTATTAAACAATGTGATTTCTGCAGAGAAAAAGAAACAGGCATGACAGTCAAAGGCTGCCATAGCTGAGTGAATGAAAGCCTGTTTGTGAGCTAACAAAAGGAATTGTTCACTATCAGACATCAATAAAGAAAACAAAATGAAACAACCCCGGGACATTTTCTCTAGGAATAGAGGTAGAATCTTCCACATTCTGTGGACCACTATCAGACTTCAAATGGAAATGAACTCGATTCATTTTCTACAAGAATCTGGTGCTACTGAAACAAGTTTCTTTGTCTGTGCCAAGTGCTTATGTTGTTTTCTTAACCCCATCAGCAGTCTTTTTTTTTTTTTCTCACTTAGGTATGTCAGCAGCCTATCTACCTTTGATTCTTCACCAATAAGGGAATGCAGGATGCAAACTGCCACACTCTGAGGCAACTACTGTACTGTAGAAGAAAACATGGTAGCATTTCACAAGCATTGCTACTCTAAGATGAATATCATCACAAACACCTGGTTGTGGATCTTGAATCTCAACTAAGAGATACAGCGGATATCTCCTCTTAGATATCAGAGCCCTGTTATCTATCTAAGGAATGCACCTTCTTAGTACACAGTTAGGTTACCTTGAGATCCCTTGTGGGTTATGTGCTCCCACGACAACAAACAGGAGGCTCTGCCCTATAACAGAATAGGGGCAGGCAGCAATGCAAAAGCATGGTGTCTGTCAGCAGAGCTGCCTGGAGCTCCAGCCTCTCTTCCTGAGTCACACTGAGCAGGTACAAGAGGGTGTCCTTTCAGACAAGGCCTTGGGCCATGTGGTCTTGGTGAAGCATGGGGGTGTGTCCTAGCTTGTGGATACCAAAGCAACTGATGCTGAGATAGATAATGTTTCTTGCCTCCCTGATGTCCAGCTCTAGAGTGAAACACTTTTATTCTCCAGGCCATTTCATTTTCAGATAAGACGACATTATTGAGAGATCAACCTCAATACAGATTAGCCCAATGTCATTCTTTTCAGTGTAGTTTTAATTGCTGAAAATTTGAAGTAAATATATATATATATATATTTATATTCAGGCTGGAAACAAATACCAAAGAGATGAAAAAAAAAATAATCTGAGCTCCAATGGGAAAAGTTTTACTTCTACCACTAGAAACAAAGACAAAATATTCTTTTTGAAGGTAAAGAACATTCACTTTTGGGAATAAAGCGACCCTCAGTAAATCATTTTCTTCTGTTTGCAACATCTGAACAACTCTTTTTAAAATGCAAAAAGTGCCAACAGGGCATGAATTGCCACTCTTTTCTATGCGCTCCCACATATGCCTTGTGACTTGGACAAACAATTTTACGTGGCTGTTCAGTCATTCTGATTTACAAAAAAAAGACAAAACAACCAAATAGCATTTGCAGACCTGTATGTTCCACAAATTTAAACCCATTTTCCTTTAATTTGTATGCTTTTAGCTCTTACTCAGGACAAGGTGATGAGCAGGGTATAGGTTCCCGTGGGGAAGAGCAGACTGTCAGCTGGGACAAGAAAGAACAGAGCAAAGCTGACAGTATGGCTAATTATTGTAGATTTACCCACGTCTTTGAAGCTGGAAAAAATTGACTCTGAAAAATGTGACACTCAGGAATCTGTGCCATCAAATAAAATTTCTCTGAAGTTTGCAGGAGACACTCATGGAGGTAAACCTGGAAACGTCTCTTAGCCTCATGAGAACCCAGCAGCCTTGAGAATGATGATGAAACCTTCAGAGCAGCAGACTGCATCCCACTAAGTGAAGATGCTGATGGACACAGGCTCTTTTGCTCTGTTATCCCTCAGTTAGACAGAGAGATCTGCTCCAAGCTCAACCAGAATTCACAGAGGAAAAATTCAAGTAACAGAACATTTTCCATTATTTTCAAAATTTAAATTAATGCCATCATTCCCTCCTAAACTTTTGAGCAGTTTGATAAAAAAAATAAAATCAACATTGCAGTTGCTGGAAAGCATAAAATCCGAAATCAATTTTGTTTTCTTAGTATAAATCTGACACCTAGTAAAAGCAGACTCTTCTAGTATTTGCTTCTGCTTAATTTAAAAGTATTTCTCTGGCTTGTATCATACAGGAAGATGGGCTTCAATCAATGATAAGAGTCTTTTCAGAAGAATGTACCTAATTACAACTCTTTCAACTAAATCAACAATGCAGTTGGATAATTACAGTGTAGCAGAGCTAGTTAAATCAGAGCCTCTAAAAACAGTACTTTTCAAACAAGAAAACTGAGACAGTTTCAAGATACCTTTTACTTATCAATTAAAGACTAAGTGTGAAAACCACAGTTTTTCTGGGCTCAGTAATCAGTCATCAAACATAGCCCTGAAGAAATTGTTGCTGACTGTAGTAGCAGTCCAAACCAAGGAATGGAGGGAAAAAGGACAGAATTCAGCAACTCAGAGTTGCATGCACATTTTGCCAAATAAAAACTTTTGTCTGGTGTTATTCCAGGAATGAATATAACATGCCAAAAAGTGGATTTTTCTGCCTGAAGAGGCCAATATACTAACTTGAACAGGCATTTTCCATCATTTTTATTCTCCTTCCATTGCATTTGTTGATCAGAAGCCTCACAAGTGATGGAAAAAGGGAAAAGCCAAAATAAAACAGTAAGTGCCTCTGATTGTTTTGGAGAAGTGAATGAATTGCATGGTAGCAAATAGCTTTACTCCGCATTAGATGGTGGGTCTGGGTTATAGAAAAAAGAGGTAGTGTTTCTTACCAGAAGTCACATACTCTTGTCTCAGGACTATGACCACAACTCAGCAGAGCTTTGGATCACGCTTGATCAAATCTATGTGATGAAAGGTACTGATGCAGCCTTTCATCACAATTTGATTAGACTAGTACTACATGTAGAATTTAGGATGTTTACTTGTATGTATGGTACATGATCACTAAAATTTTGGATGTGCATTGCTCAGAATTTAATACTCCCAAATGATTTATTCGTGGTCAGTTTGAATAATTAGATCGAGATCTTGCAAAAGCCATTTCATATTGCTCCTCTGCAAAACCTTTCCGCAGGTAGGGCTGTAAACTGCTCTGAAACCTTACTCTTCTGCTACATAATAACTGTTCAACTAAAAATGCAACTGGGGTGGCCATGGTACTAATGTTCCCCCATTTTCTCCTAGCCAATAAACTGAGAATGTATTAGCTGGCCTTTTTGTACTGCTCAGCATCAAAAACACAGTCATAAAGTTAACCTTGCAGAGGATGCAAAAAAAGTAATGGAAGTCTTCTTGTTTGCTGCTTTGTAGTACTTGAGCAATTGAATATGAGTTGAGGAAGAGGAGAAGGAAAAACTAAAATGCTTTACTGCAAGTATTTATTAAAGTAAGACCTATTAAAAAAAAATAAAGGGATATGAGGTTGGAGACAATTCTGTGTCTTAAGTTTTTGTCATTATTTGTTTGAAAACAGGAGAAGTAGAACTTCCTTGACTTGCCTGTCATATAGCACAGAATGAGTGCACATTTTTCTTTGCAGTAGGTCCCACTGACTGAAACAGAGAGGTTCTTCTGGTTTCTGTATAAGTGTGGTGTCCCTGAATGAGGTTCCTGCAGTTGGAAATTGAGAGGATGTCACTCAAGGCATGAAAATCTTGGTTTTAGTACATGATACACTAACATGGCAGTTAGAATTGAAGATCCTTGCAGATCCCCCTCAGCTAAACTATTCTATTCTTTTCTGTTCTGTACTGTTCTATCATAACTTGTGTTCTGCATTTGGCACATTGTAAGATTGTGGACAGAGACCATAGTTCATTTAGTGGTTTCCAACCCTGCCTGCAACAGGCAGTTGGAACTAAATGATCTTTGAGGTCCCTTCCAACCTCAGCCATTCTATGATTCTATAACATGAAGCAGAAATGATCCTGGATGTTTGCACTGTACAAAATAGATGAAAACTTGAGTTGCTCAATGTGATGTGGACACTGTCAGTATCAAAGTTAATGGTACATAGCTTTTGATCATGCCCAGAAGATAAAAGGAGCAAGGAGAAAGAAAAAGTTAAATTTGGCCCTGTCCAGCAATAGAAATTCTGTTAAATTCAGAAGCATGTCGCAGTAGTACTTAACTGAAGTTTGCAAGTTGCACTAGATTGGGAACAGTTGGAAAAATACCAAAATTGGAGATAATGGGAAAGGAATTCTAGGGACATGTGAGAAACAGGATGGACTTGCCAGTAGATACGATCATAAACTACAAGCATTTGAAGCACGTAACCATCAAGAGTAAAATCTTGAAATCAAAAGAAATTTTTCTGCTAACAGAAGTGAAGTCACAACTTAATTCCAAACATGACAATTAATATTCCATGAGGCAAAAAAGACTAAAAAGGTAAGGAAAAGAGAATTTGCTTACAAATGCTAGGATTCAGTCAGGCTAAACATCCTGCTAACAGTATTATGCTCTGTCAGGGGGGATGTTCAAATCTATTAAAATGGACTGGACTAAGCACTGGAAAACATGCTGTGTTAATACACTGTTCTGGAGCAACCCTTTGGTTGAAGTAGTCCTTCACATTTTAAAACTTTTTTTTACAAACATAAACCAACCAAAGCATTCCTAGAATTTGTTTCTGAGTTCACATACTGACTCCAAAATAAGGGGCACAATTTTCATAAATTGGTGTTTACAGTACTCAGCCCACTGAAAAGTAAGCACTTAGTTTTGCATATTGAATTACAACAAATTTTTATTTTGGCTTAAAGTTTCAGATTCTGACTTGTCCAGGTTTATAAAAAGTGCTGCTGTAGGATTTGGTGCTTCAGTTCATCGCTCCCAGACCCAGACGGCTTAAATATTCATTCCTGTGTAGAGAAGAATGTTGCATGCTGAGCATACAGGGATCAGAAGAAGAAAATCTTTCAGAATAGTTTAATGGAGATGTCAAGATGGATGGAAAAAAGTCTGTTATGAGATAGAAAGCAGTTGCCACCATTTAGATGAAAACAAGACAAACAGTGAAAAAAAAAAAAAAAGAAAATTACAAAGAAAAAAAAATCAAAAGAAAAAAAAGAGACTCGCACAAAATGGCTGTCCCCATTCTACAGAGGATGTTCTCTAAGACGTCTCTACTTTATGCCTGTGAATTGTTCCTAGGTTTTTTTGCACATTTTAAGGTTCTTCGTACGGGTCTTGTGGATGTTTGCCATATAGAGAGTTTTAGTACATGGCTTATAGGACCAAGGATACTGATTGCATCACTGAACATACACAGGTCACTCCAAAAGTAATGCCTTCTATTTATTTCCACAGAAACAAGATACAAAGAGCACAATAACATTGTTTGGTAGAACAAATTTTCAGCTACAAAACTCTACTTTTCAACACAGTCCCCACTGTTAGCTATGCATTTTTGCCAGTGATGAACAAGAGACTGCATGCCATGCTCATCAAAATTTGTACCAGTGGAGGTGACCCACCGTTGCTGTCACCACTGCTGAAATGTGCCACCCACTGCCTCACTGTGCTCACATCCACTGTTTGGTCTCCATAAATATTCAACAAGCATTAACAAATGTCAATGACAACATTTTTTTCCACATGGAAGAATTCAGTGACACATCTTGGCTTCATATAACCTCCCATGTCAGACACCATTTTGTGGCGCCCCTCTGCTGCCACCTGTCGCACAGCAACAAAATATAATGGAATATTGGCAGGAAGGTTCAACTTCTACTGCTGTGTCACCAACATCCACCTCTGATGTCATGGGCTGACAAAATAAAATAGGAAGTATTATTTTTGAAGCAGCACTCATACCGTTTTTTCCTTTCACTTGACTCCCTACTTCTCCCCTCCATTACATACATCAGATGAAAAACACCCCAAAGTACAATTGCATAAACAAACTGATTGTTCTCTGGGAAGTTATGCTTTCTCAAGCTAAACAGCTGTATGTCATTGACATTACATACAGTTTACCAGATTTCAAGTACTTATGGCCACATTAGTCAAATGAGAAACAAAGAATGCCGTACTGAAAATAGTCCTCTGCCTCCTGAAGTCTACAAAGTCTCCTTTGGTGAATCTGACTAGAATAATACTTTGTTGTACTTACTGCTTAATGCAGGACTTCATGTTTTATAAAAAGGAATATATTTTTAATGTTGAAAGAAAACTCCATATTCAGAAGAAAAAAAAAAAAAAGAAATTTCAGATATTGTCAAGGGGTGTTTTTCGACTGACAGCAGCTCTTTAATTCTTCTGCAATAGCAATTCCAAATGAAATACACTGAAGTAGAAATGCATTTCCCTACTGGCCTACTGTGAATTGATTAACTTTTGCTGCTTGGAACAAGGTTCAAAGAATTAGGAGAAGGCACTGAAGCAATGCAGAGGCCTCATACTTGCAAACCTTCAAATCTAGTCATGGCTGACATTACAGGCGAACTGACCGCATCTTTTACCCATTAGGTTATACATTCATTTATACAAGCCTAAACTGGTTCCTTTTTAAAATCAGCAACAAAATAATGACTAATATTTTCTAAGTAATCAACACACTTAGAAAATCCACCTTCGAATTTGCAAACCTCAACAATGTATTGAGTTTGAATCACTCATATGAAACAGTTCCTTTAGTTTTATGTGCCTGAATACTTAAAGGATTTTGGAAATTTTCCATGTTATCTCAACTCTTGTTTCAGTGAAATCCGTTAACTACTGATGACTTTAATGATTAATTCACCTTAGCAAGACAAGATGGTTCACATCTTAAAATCCCTCTTTCTTCCTACATTGCATGGAAACAGAAAACACAAACTTATTTTTTGAAATAAGCGTGTTTGAATCTGATAGGCTGGAAGGTTATGAGCTGTGTAACCCAGCAAATTGGAACTTGCATGCAGAATAGTTTTCTTGATGGCAAAATGTCCAAGTATAGCTGGCTTTGACTTCTGTGAAATTTTCTTCCCACTACACTGTGAAAAGAATGCTTTCTATTCTGCTGCTTACAGAAAGGTATTCATAGTAATGTAACTGAAAGTCAAATCTAAACAGCTACATTACAGGAAAAAGTCAGAGCAAACCACAGGAACCCACAGTTTATGAGATCTGGAAGGGCACCTGAATTTTGTAAAAAATTGTGATTTATTACTCTTCCTTGGATCATACAGTCCATTGTAGTTAATATTGCAAAATATTCTGTATTTGTAAACTCCTGTTTTCCCTTCCCTAAAACTGTCTGCAATGGATCAGTTTCACGTCAAAAGTTTGTTAAGTTTAAGGAGTTTTTTATCACCTACCTCTGAACTTGTGCTCTAAGTGAACTATACCTTTAAGCAATGTAATTTCTAAGCTGAGAGTGATTGTCAAACCATGCTAAGATAGCAACTAGTGACTAAGAGAACAAACTCTCAAACATGCGAAACATTAAAAAAAATGGTTTCTGCAGCTTGCTTTAACTGTAAAGCACTTGCACCTTGCTAAAATAAAGGTAGACGGACTCTCCAACCCTGTGCCCCTTAATCAAAGTGCAGAACTGAACACTGCGTAGAGATAAAAACTTAAACTTTATGAACTATAAGAAAGGAATTGTTCCAAAATAATTAAAAATGACAGAGATGGCAAAGATGTTGGTCACTTTAGCCAAGTCTGATGGTGCATGGACAACACAAAGCAGCAGCATGCGAACGAGCAGGATGCTGAAAGCCAAATACAGTCCCAGTAAGCAACAGTCTTCCCCATCACAATGAAAAAGATGAAAACAAAATGTATCCAAGTGAAATCAAGCTAAAATGATGAGATCAAGTGCTCCCAATATTCCAGCAGTGGTTTAAATTCTAAGCAGACTACCTGGAAAAAAAAAGACTGAGATTTCACACAGTGCTTACGCTGGAATTAAGGACAAAGCTAACAAGGAAGTTAGTGATGACAGCTAAAATAATTCTTTAAATTAGTGACAATAAACCCAATGCAAATGAGTCATAGAAAGGATGTACACATGAAACCAAAACATAAGCTCATAACAGACAATGTACTGTCACATCTTTGTAAGAATTGCTGGAAGATTATCATGATGTTCTTGCTTAAAGAAGATAGTTTCCAAATATGTTTCAACTGGATAAGATGATTCAGATAGTAAAAGAGCTGCTACTGAAAATAACAATTATATGCAAAGAAGTAAGTAATGGAAGTAAGAAAGCCAAAATAATAATTAGAAATCTTTCCTAAAGTCCTGTAGTGTTAACTACATGTCAGACATTGAGGAGTCAAGCAGGTTCATGTTTGCAAAGATCAAGCAAACCTGTTCCTCAAAAAGAGATCTTACCCAGAAGACTGCGGCCAAAGAGTACTCTACAACTTGGCTTAATGCAGAATATTTTCAGAACTTCATGCCAAAGTGAGTTACTGGAGGAAAAATACAGTTCTACCATCAGATTTGGATACCGCTCTGTAGATACACATGGCTGAGACAGTTGTTTAGACATCAAACTGACAGCAGAAGACTATCAAACTTGCTAGGAAAATACGTTAATAGGTCTCACAGGGATGAGGATCATGGTTTAGCATGATCCTGTAAAAAACATGGGAAGAAAAAGAAAAGAAGCTATAGGAGTTCATGTACGTAGTACCATTACTCCTACAAAGAAGCCCAGGGAACTTATCAAAAGCTAAACAAATAAGAGGTAGAACTGTGATCAAATGTACAACAAAGCAGTTCTGATTGACTTTTAGAGGTTACAGATTAGACTCCCAAATTAAAAAAAAATGCAGAACATATGTCAGTATATAGCAATACTAAATTAGTTTAGAGACTACTAGAGTTTGTAAATTATCCGACATTTCTCCACAGATGTATGTGATGACTGGAGTAGCCCTTAGATGAAGGTGCTCAGATAAAATTAGTTTAAATAAATGCAAGGGCATACTAACAGCAATGAGCTGATGGCGAGACAGATTCATCAGAAGCCAAAAAAGGAGGCTGCAGTGAAATGGAACATCTCTTACCAAGAAGGACAGCTCATACATCAAGACCTCTGCTGTCAAAAGAGCCAGGCAAAAAATTGCAGAGGGCTTTGTACAAAAAAAGTTGCACTTGCAGAGTCTTACTAGTATGTTCAAAGGTAGGATTTGAGGAAAGGAAATGCTGTTGTAAATCACCACAGGGATTTTATAAAAGGTATCTCCCACCCAAGTGCTCCCTCCTTTGACACATTCTCTTAAACTGTCAGTTCTCCGTTTCCTTACCGGTACCAGCACAGAAATAAGGTATTTGCACAGGCATAAGATAAGCTTACAGTGCCATTAAATGAGCCAGTTAAATGCCACTTTCATAGCAAGAGCCAGAATTAATCATTTTGAATTACAATTTTTGCACATTTGTGCCCAAGAAGGCATGACACTATGTCAAAATGCCAGTTTGTCTTTCAAGTACACTTGAACTGTTTGAGAGAAATTGAGCAAATAAAAGTCTGTGAAAGACAGACCACAGATAACTCTTGACACTCCAGAGAATTTATAGAACTGAAGACTATCTTGTTCAGCAAATTGTGGTTCAAGTGCCAAAGCCAAGTGGGGAAGTTCAGGCCAACTGTTTCTCCAGCAGACCTTCACAGCAAGCAGAAGTAGCGTTTTCCACTGAAAACTATCTAAGCGATCTCATTACACTGTTTTTCAGATGGCTGGGAGCCTGGAAATGGAATATCCATGATTGTTACAGTTCTCACTCATTGTGGACAAAGCAGTGATACATCCCAGCCAGTGCAATGGGCAGGCAGTACAGTTTTGTAAGATGGACAGACAGTTTTTTGGTTGTGTTTACTTGGAAGCAGAAGCTAAGTCATATCCTCTCATCCCTAACACATTGTTGGTCAAAAGGTCACAACAAAACTGGCAGTGTTAATGGCCTTATTTTAGAAAGCTGTAGGCCCACCTCTTCTAGGCAAGAGACCAGTATTGCAGATTGTTTGATGGAAAGGTACACCTTGCTGCATGTTGGAGTGCTGCTGAAGGGGCAGTGTTGGATAGCACAGCAGGAACGGCAGCACAAGTCTGTGCTGCATACAGATAAACAAACCTCTCCAAAATTGTACTCTTCAGTTATGTACACATGCAGAAATACAAATATTGCATTCCATGAAATGTACAGTTTCCCTAATCACTTTCTGTAATCCTTGAAGTACATACTCGGTTGAATCTGACCACTGGAAGGCAATGAAGAAAAAAAAATGAAGAATAGAGATACAAGAATCAGATATTCTGAAAAACTCCAGAACTGTGAACATCTACAATGGCTGTGGTATAGGCAACCACATATAACTGTTACTGCAGATCAAACACATGTATGCAGTTCACATTTCAGCCTTCCACATCACCATGAAGATGTGCCCAAAGTCAAGATAAAATTCTTTCTGACTAGTAAAATGGCCCGGAGAACTGGACAGGGATGTTGGACACATTCATAATCTTTCCAGCTCTGCTGCTTATGTTCTAGAACATAAAAGATTCCCCATTTCTAAACAAGGAGTTATATTGGCTTCAAGCAGAAAATGCTCAGAAATCTGCTGTGTCTTATGTGACACAATTCTGAGATAAGAGAGTACAAAAAAACACTACTATAAAATGCTCTGTTTATCCTTCTTTTGAATATCCACAAAAGTGAAAGATTTAAAGTCTATACAAACTTCTTAGTAAGGGAAGTTCATACTGCCATATAGCTTGAAATACTACAAAAACTTTGTATTTGCTAGATGTAAAATGTTATCTAGACAGAGGCTGCTATACATGTCTGTCATGAAGAACCTTATACATCAAACATACCCTGACAAGACAACAGCTCTTATGTGCAATTGGGAAGAATTACTCCCAAATTCCTTTCCGTGAATGAAAATATATGCTTTGATATTGATGACTCAAGAAAAAGTTATCCAACATGATCATTTGAAAATGAGGAAGGAATTAGTATCAATTCAGTCCTTTCAAAAAGCATCTTTGTCTCAGCCATTGTTCAAGGGTGCCTCGTGTGAGGCATCTTCCATGCCATAGATGGAAGAGCAATCAGGAAGCAGATAAGCCACTCCTGACACATTGTGAGTAGAGTTCATCACAGAGGTGCATTCAACACATGTATCAGTTCTGTAAATACACTGGGTCTAAAGCAATTTTTTTATGAGGCGGGGCCTCAGCTTGACTAACCCCTCTGCTAAGGCAGGTTCCCTACAGTAGGTTGTACAGGAAAGTGTCCAGGCAGTTTCTGAATACCTCCAGAGAAGGAAACTTCACAATCCAGATCCTTCTCCGCAGAGCTCCTTTCCAGCCAGTCTGTTCCTAGCCTGTACTGATGCTTGCTATTACTCCTCCCCAGGTATAGTATTCTGCACTCACTTCTTGTGTGTCAGCCACTCCTGTGCTGTGCTTTGTACCATCAGCAAACTTGCTAAGTGCATTCTGTCCCTTCGTCCAGGTCATTGATGAAGATGTCAAACAAGACCAGACCCAGTACAAATCCCTGGGGAACACTGTTAGCTATAGGCCTTCAACAAGACTCTGCACCACTGACCACAAGCCTCTGAGCTCTGCCGATCAACTGGTTCTCAATCCACCTCACTGTCCACTCATCTATCCCACACTTCCTAAGCTTACCTATGAGGTTCTTATGAGAGACAGTTTCAAACACCTTGCTCAAGTCAAGGTATACATCATCCACTGCTCTCCCCTCACCCACTCAGCCCATAATGGCATCATAGCAGGCTAGACTGGTCAAGCATGATTTCCCCTTCATGAATCCATGTTGACTACTTCTGATAACCTCCTTTTCTTTGAATTGCACTTCTAGAATTAATTCTGTCCACACACTTTTCTCAACATAGAATTAATATTCACATCAGCAGATGAAACAGGTGTACCTGCAAGCAGTTGTTCTTTTTGTACATGACAGTGCATGAGAGACCGCTTTTGAAAATGAAAACTTTGCAAAATTTTGTTTTCCAAACAGTTGTATAGCTGAACTAAAGGCTGGTGTTGAATTTTCAGGGATTTAAATTGATTATATTTTGATTCACTGCAGAGACTGTCATGATGAGTTTGCTTTCTATAACCCACCCCGTTTCTTGACCTTCATGCTTAGCAGGGAATTTGGAGTGACGGTGGAAGACACAGAACATGCATTAAAAACAGAATGACATCGACTAAGCTCTAGATTCTCTCATTTTGCATAGAATTGGCATGTGTATAATGACTGAATTGAGGCAGTCACTAGGGTATGTAAAATATTACACAGGCATAATCCATATTTCATTACATCCTTCACAAGAAGGGAATGGTTAAAGGGAAGGATAAGTTATATTCAATATTTAAGAATTTTCTACATGCCATAAAAGCATTAGCAATGCAGTATTCAGCAAGAAGATGCTTATCATTGCTCTTATGCTCTTAAATTACTCTTTAACTATTTAGGTTAGCATAAAAATAATGCAGACAGCAGAAAGCAGGCAATGTAGAAGAATTAGGTCATATCTTCTGAGAAAAAAAAAATGTTGTGCAAATAATTACTACTCTAAATTGAAAAGCTAAGAAACTTTTTAAAACTTACTAAATTATGAGTTCCATGAGTGAGAATCAAGTCAAAGTATTCCAAAGAGAGCAGATATTCCACCAAAAGTCATTGAGACTTCCATTTCTATTTTACTTGTGCTTTTTACAGAATGGAGACATGATAGGTTCTGTTGCATCTTGAAAATATCTTTGTTTTAAGGCGGACCTTTGCAGAATAAAAGATAAAAAATACACGATTTAGATTTTAGTATTAATTTCATCGTATTTTGGTCAACTTACCACACGTTTTACTGAATCATTTTTTAAGATGATTTTTCTATTCCAGGATGTGATTTAAGTTCTCCATTAAATATTTTCAGTTTGCAATATTTTTTTTTCATTATGTACATCACAAATGTATGAAGAAAAGTATTTTAAAAAAACATCTAGATATTGAGAATAAAAGCCCAAGATTGATGTGTGAGCATGTTTTTGAGTCTGGACCTGAAGAAAAATACACTCTTGGCATTGCTGCAGCTTGTACACAGGAAGCACAGGCAATGCAGTAGCTGAAATATTTGTATGAAACAAGCTGCAGGACTTGTACACAGCTCTTCCCAGCTGCCTTAGAAGAGCCAACCTGGCATCTGTGCTCTGGCTTACCTTATGCTGTTTGTTTGAATTCAGAATTAATTGAAGGTTACAGCAAATGTCTGAGAAAGTGTTAAATAAATTGTATACTCTTTTGAACTGAAGAAGTGAATGCAGGGATTTCCTAAATGCCCTCCTGAGCTCCCTTCAGAGTCTGAGGAACCTTACTTATTTCCCCAAAGGTCTTATTTATTTTTTTGCAGGAACAGATATCCTAGGGGTGGTAATTCTAACAAAGCTGGCGTAAAAATGGACAGCTTTCTACCATGAGAAGACAGAACAGCATATAATTAGAATGAATAAAGCTTAGTGAAATCGATCACTTCTCCCAACACACTTAGCCTGCTCCACCTTTCTCCTTTCTTTTGAGTAGACATGATTTTTTGTGCTTTTTCCATCTTCACATTGCACCCTTTTACAATCAATTGCAACAACAGTACATAGCCTCTTTGCTATGGCCAAAAACTTTGGTGGGAAGGAATAGGAGGAAAGGTAATTAGCTGGCACAGGGAGCCCTATTTTGGTAGCCTACAATTAGCCATTTGTTTCTTTTTCATCGCAACAGAACTGAAAGGCCTTTGCAGATGGACTGCAGAGGTGGACCATGATGGTCTCCAAAAGCTCCCATGCCTCTGCCTACCCATATTGCATCAGAGATCAGGGGATAGACTTCGGATTTCACATCAGAAGTGTCTGGAGCACTGAGATCTTCTCTGAGACTGGGCTTTCAGATACATGTATTTATGTATAGCAGAAAAATTACTTGATTTGAACACCTATGTTCACTGAGATAAAAATACCTCAGAAACAACATGATCTTGCCTGGTAAGTCATCCACAAAGAACAAGCACAGTCAGACAGTAGTGAATGATGACAAACAAAAGGAAGGCTGAAGGAAGAGAAGGATGGATGACTGTGGAAAATTCACAGCAGCAGAGTTCCCTAGACCAGCTTTCATTTGGGGAGAAAAGCTTCAATCCCATCCCCTAGCTGTCTCCTTACTTTCTTCCTTCTTATCGCCTAAATTTCCTCCCAGTCTGCTTGGGTTGCTACCCCTCATTCCATCATATTCTCCTACTTCCCAAAATCTAATCAGTGCTGAACCATGGCGTTCACAACTGCCCTGTTTTAACTTTAGTTCTGCTGCAAATAAAGCAATCCAGGATTATGGAACCGCGACTGGAGTGGCTTTGAGAACACTGAGATATATATAGCTTGCTCTGATTAACCACGAATTTTTGACTTATATTTCTAGAAATAATCTACACACTGCAGTTTTGCCAACATCGTAGAACTAGTCCCACAGGTCTGGAAACTGATAGATAGGACAAAGAAACATTCATATGTGGAGGTGACATGTTTTAAAATATTTAGACTGAATGTAAGAAAAAGTGCATTAACAGTTGCTATTCTGCAGTGTAAGTTGTTCAACTTACATCAATGTGATCATTCAGCGTATAAAAGTTAGTCTCTATAAGATGGTGGTCATCTCGGTGACAGGCAGGTCTGAAACAGAAGGATTCTGTGTCCAAATACAAATATAATTATATGCTCATTATTTCAATATTCCATGTATGCTCCAGGTGGCAAATGCTTCTTGTGTTTTCTTCTAATCTCAATAATAGGTAGATGAGATCTCTAGGGAAAGAATTGACAGTTTTGCCCAGGTGCTTAAAAATCCACAGTAAGGATTTTTCTTTCTGATGTAAATAGACATAACTTTTCTATTAACCCCCAGCAGAACTAACAGAACAAGGCAACACAAAAGATAAAACATGCAATTAATGAGCAATTACACCTACCTGATAGAATTTCTGTACAAATCTTTTCTGTACAATTTTTCTTCCACACCTGCTCTAGGAAAATAGCTTATTAACCCTGCAAGTGCATTATTAAGTCATGAATGCTTTAGGAAAAGGCAATAAAGTAGAACATCCAGAGATATTTAGCCACTGTAAAGAGAGAACAGCATTCCTTTATGATGGGTGACACTGTAAACAAACAGAGATTTTAGAAGCAATGTGCATCTCTCGATCATAACCACTTCAAAGAAGAAGAAAAATATCAGAGAGAAATAAAGGAGTTAAACTACCTCAATTCCTGCCAGTTTGCAGTTTCATTTTGACTGATGGCTACAGCAAGTAAAGAGAGCTTTACTTGCAGCGTCAGCTAGTGGCTATGGAAGAAACTGATTACAGCATGAAAATGCAGGGTTTGATTTTTGGGAGTGAATACTCAAAAGCTAATGCCATGGGCTTGCATGGGCAAGCAGCTTCTGTTGAAACATATCTGCTGTCTGTAGCAGAGTATCACAGTCTTCCTTCTAGTCATTTTCACATTGTATTTGTTTTCCTGCCTTTTCACAGTCGCTTTCTTATCTTGGGAAAGTTGTGCTATCTCTCTGAACAAGATTTTCATTTGCCTTCGTATCTTTTCATTTCTTTCCTTCTGGGAAGTTTCCATAGATATTTTCAGCTCTTCAGCTGCAGAGTCATCCCTCATCATGCGCAGTATTATTTTTGTTATTTGTACTTACGTCAGCTCTAAAGGAGACCAACCGAAGATGAAGGCTCACTTCTGCAGAGTTCTCTGTATAAAGATGGAAAGAAAATCTTCTGTGCTCTGATGAAACTTAAGGTTAAACATAAAGATGACAGGAATAACACTGATTTCCAAATGCAACGTGGATCATCCCCAAACATTTTAGAAGAATTCAAGGAGCCAATCCAAACAGATTTGGCTTCCTCAGCAATACATTAAAAATATATATATACAGTGATTTAGTCATGCAACATAAGTAAGTTAATGGGGAACAACTCAGCAAGTATGACAGGTGGGAGCAGAAATATTTTACAGTGACAGATATGAACTGTATGATAATTAAAGTTCTAGAGACAGAGTATGAAAGTAAAAAGCAAATGTAAAAGAGAAAAGATCAGGAGTAAATAATACTGCAAGGATGTAAGAGTAGTTAGGGCAGATATCTTTCTTAACTGATCTAAACTGAGCAAATGGTTTTCTGGAACTGTTTGGATACCTTCTGGCTAAATGTTCAAGGACAGAAGAATGCAACTGAGAATTAGACCATTATTCTGTTGACTTATATTACTAAGATTGATAAACCTACATAATTTACTCAAGTATAATCATGCCATATTCTACTTATTGAGGTAACTAGTATTTAACACGTTTCTTCTAACTTCTGCCTCTAGAATAAAGTCCTTGGATATCACCCTTGGATAAAATGTCCTGTAACCTCATCTCAGTGTAACTCAAGCTGAGTTGAACTAACTTGTCTGTAATAGTTGCATACATGAAACTACTCCTAACAATCTTAGCCTACTCTTACTGAAACGATTATCATAAAGGATTTCCTATATTATCTTACAGAAAATTCCAAAGCATAGGTCACATAAATGACTTTGGATCAAATGACAGATACACAGCAGATTGCAATAAACTGGTACTGACCAGCATGGAAAAATAATCGCTGCGTAATTTTTGCATTCAAAAATTACATGAGATTATCCATACAATGAATATTGTAAGTATGAGAAAAAAATATTTGAAGCTGATTGAAGAGGAAGAAAATTATCACATAATAAAAAAGACCTTAAAAGTGAAGGAAAAAAAAAATCATAAAAGTCATTTATAAAAAAGTACATTTTCCTAAACTTTACAGCTGACGGAGAAATGGGATGAATTTTTTGGGATAATTCTCTACAAATATTTGCAGTGACAAACTGCAAGATTTGGCAGTTTTTCCAGTAGTTCTAATGATGACTACAGATACCTGGGTTTCACTCTTAAATCTCTATTTCTTCAGTGCCTTTGAATGCTACTGCTGATCCACATTTCTGATTTCTGCCATTATTAGAGGAAATGAGTCAGCAGGAACTGTCACTGTCTCTTCATATGATGTTTTCCTGCCACAGAACCCAACATGGACCTTACCACATGTATTACCACCTATCTATCTGTTCTTCCACAGATTACATCACATGCTATTCTTTGATCTCTCAGAACTAGATTTTGCACAGCTTGGTTTTTTTGCATTCCTCATCCTCTCCCTTTTGTTCCAAACCTCTCTTTCAGTTCAGAACCAGCAAATGAACAAAATGTGCTGATTACTCAGTATTTTGTCTCTCACTTGCAAGTCTGTATTTTATGGCTCTTCAGCAGACTTACCCCAAACCTGCAGTCTTAGAACCACTTTGTTGATAGAGCAGAACTTGGATGTGGGATGCAGGTGCCCTCATGACTGAATATCTCGTGACTTGGCCCACACTTCTGCCTCACAGTGGGGTGAAGAACAGCAGTCTGAGCTGGAGGGCTTCAACTTGTGAAACCCACCCAGATTTGTTTCCTGAGAACAAAAAAGTAAAATGTGCTTTCTTGAGTTGAGCAGTGTTGTAAAGTGCCAAAACCCACCACAAACAGCTCCACAGGCAGCATTTTTGGGCAAGCTGCTCCCCGGGCCAGGAGACAAGGTCTATCGGGGTGGGCCAGACCTTGCACACAGCCTTGGCCAGGGAACAGCCATTGCCCAGGATGCAGAGCTGCTGCTGGATGAGGCCGGGGCCTGGTGGCCACCCGTATCTAGTGACTTCAGCCCTTGTGTGTTGGTGGGGAGTGGTGAGGCCTGGCAGAAAGACAAGCAGAGAGTAACAACTCTCCATTGTCAGCAATGTGGAAGACTGTGAAGTTTTTTAAGTTGTGACATTTTACAGAAAAGCTGGAGAATTCTATGCAGCTGTCTCAGGGAACAGCCTTTAGGTAAATGAGCTACATATCCAGTTCAGCCTGTTAGAATACGAGGATGCAGAGGCGTCTTTGGACCTAACATGCCTCTGTCATCCAATCCAGTGGGTCAACAGTGATTTACTTACACATATGTATATCCCTATACAAAAGGAAACACTGTGACCCCAGTACAAGGGCAGCTCCAAAAGTTATGCCTCCTATTTTTATTATGTCAGCCCACAACATCAGAGGCAGATGCTGGTGGTATGACAGTAGAGGGTGAAGCTTCCCACCGATATTACATTCTGTTGCTTTTTGACAGATGGCTGCAAAGAGGCAGTCTGACAAAATGGTGTCTGACATAGAAGTGTGCGTGAAGCAAAGGTGTGCCATTGAATTCCTCCATGAAGAAAAAAAATACACCACTGACGCTCACTGATGTTTGCTGAACGTTTCTGGAGACCAAACAGTGGATGTGAGCACAGTCAGGTAGTGGGTGGCACATTTCAACAGTAGCAACAGAAACATGAAAGACAAGCCACATTCCAGGCTGCCATGCATAGCTGTCACACCATGAAATGAAGAGCATTTCAATCCACCCAACCATGTGAATTGGAAGATTACAACCAGGGAACTGTTTACAGATCTGAGTATTGGCTTCAATGTGTTGGAAACAATGGTGATGATGCAGGAATATCATCCTTAGTTTGTGCCAGGCGAGACCAACAAATGCTCACACAGCCACAGAAAGAACATTCCATGCAAGTTTGTCAGAACCTGTTGAACCAATATGAAGCTGAAGGAGTCCATTTCCTGGATAGCATCATTAGCAGTAATGAGATGTGGTGTCACCACTAAGTTAGAGACAAAATGGCAATCTGTGGAGCAGCTACATGAATTCACCATCAAAGACAAAGTTCAAGTATCAATTCTCAGTGGGTAAAGTGATGCGCACTGTCTTTTGGGATAAGAAAGGGGGTGATCTTTCTGGATTTCCTGAAACCTGGAAAAATTATCAACGCTGGCTGCTACATCCTGATGCTGACTAAACTGAAGGCTTAAGCTTCCAGAGTCAGGCCAGATCAGAAGAGAGCCCTTCTCTTGCAACATGATAACACTAGGCCTCATACCATTTTGAATTAGCAAAGCGGAGCACTTTGCTTATCTTGGTTGGACTGCCCTACTACACCCACTGTATAGTTCAGATTTGGCACCTTCTGACTTCCATCTGTTTGGGCCAACGAAAGATGGACTACATGTGCAACATTTTCCTTGCAATGGCACTGTCATAGCAGCTTTGAAACTGCTGTGATCACCTCCACTGGTACAGATTTTTAGGAATTTTGCATGCAGGTTCTTGTCCATTGCTGGTGAGAATGTTTAGCTACTGAAAACTAGTGTTTTGTAGCTAAGAATGTGCTCTATCCAATAATATTATTGTGCTCTTTGGTATCTGCTGTAATTTCCATGGGAATAAATAGGAAGCATTATTTTTGGAGAAATATATGTATTTGGGGACAAGGCTGTAAAATTAGAGTTCATAGTGGAGCACCAGGAGAAGTGCCCAGACTCATCTCTACTGGGCTGCTGAGGACATCATCTCTAGTGACATCCTGTTTTCATGTTATCTGCATTTCACAATTCTAGTTAGTTGATGTACACAATTAACTAGAATTAAATAATTTTTTAAAAGACATCTATCTGCGTTTCCATGCTTGATCATTTCAGAAAGGTGAATTACAGTGCAGCCCAGAGTGTTTTCTTGATGTGACTGGAGCACGAGGGCAGAAATGAGAGCTGGGAGCCTGGGGCCTCCTCATGTGGTGTCACCACTGGAAAACAGACCTGTGGAACCTCAGGCATAGGGTGCTACCAAGCACATCTGGAGGTTCTTCTTAACCACACCCTGAAAGTGTCAAAAGTTCTTTAGCTGCAAGAAGACAAATGCAGCCTAATTGCAAGATAAGTGCCTGGGTGACAGGAGCTCTGTGCCTTCCGGCAGACCTTAAGTCCAAGGATCTCCTAACCTGGATTAATGAGTGTACTCTGGCAGCTTGACTCCCATTCATATTTTGCTATTCCCATTGTCAATCAAAGGACTACAGATAGCCCATTATCATTATGATGCCATTGCCTATCAAATTAATTTGTCATATTAAAGGAAAGAAAACATTTGTGAAAAGGCATGTGGGTAAGAGGAAAAGTCAAAGGCTAGAGCTAGTTAGAGAATGAAGCCAGTACATGGACTTGAATCTTACCTGCAGGAAAGAGACTGGAAAGGAGAGGAGCATATCTGATCCTGTTTGAACACATCTCAGATACTTCTCTTCTGAGGAACTGCAAGCATGTCTGGGATAGTATTTTCCCTCAGCTCTGGCGTGTTATCAAAAACCTGGAACCACCTGGGGTGTTCAAATGCAGGATTTTGCTGTGTGGCTAACTTTACCAAAAGCACCCTCACAGAAAATCTCTGCTGTGTGCTTGAACCCACACTCTAATATCCAGCTGCCGGTGGGCTAGAGCACTGGAGCCTGTGGAGTAGGGCCCAGGAGGGAGCAGCACTGCTGTGCCACGTCATTAAGGACCATACAACAAGAGTAGAAAGAAATAAGTCCTTAAGTCTTTCTACTGCCTGTAAATGCACGAGCATCCAGTGCTGAAGAAGAAAGGCACACATGGTCTTTTTCCATCTTGCTCTAAGTCTGATCTCCTTTTCACCAGCCAATTGCTCATAAGGAAATGTATCTGGGAAGAGTAATGCTTCCCTAACATCACACCCAGGTGTCTGCTGCCAGTGCTGTGTGCACACAGGCAGGGTCATATGCAGGTCTCTGTTCTCCCATTGTCTTCTTGCCCATGGAACAGACATGTTAAAACAGACCTCAAAGTGCAGAGGAATCACATATGCAGATTTATTTGATTAACTGTGCCTAACACTGCAAGCATAAGGATGTTCAGAAAGGTGGTAACATAATTATATGCAAACAGATTGCTATTTGACATTTCCTTCCTTTGTGAGGAAATTATCCCAGCATCTCATTGTTAACCATCTATTATTTAGCAGAACTTGCTTTGCTGCCAGCATCCCAGACATAACTGCATAACTTCAGACGCTATGCCATTCCTAACAACAATTAACTGTACTATTCAAAAACAGTACAGAAGCTGCCAAGTTAAGAACTCAGGTGTGAAGAAACATTAGAATTAAGCTTTCAGGGACAGCCTTAACTTGATCCTTTTGCACATATGTTACAATACAGCTTTTAGTTAAGTGATAATAAGCCATTTCTCCATACTTCTCTTGAAATCTCAATTCCTAAATTGCTCACAGTTACATTTTTTTCCTGTCTTCTTACTACAGAAAATTGTTCTTAGAGGGAAAACTATTTTCCAAAATGTAGTAAATTACACTGATTCATCTTAATGCCCAAATCTCTAGAGACACTGATTCATTTAAACTCACCACACAGTCTGAGTTAAATTTTGCAATTCAACTTTCCTCAGGAGATACTGAGGAATGCAAAGCACCTGTAGGATATAAGAACATAAATCAACTATAGAAAAAAATTTGAATAACAAGCTGAGGCATCACTGGTCCAATTTCAGAGAAGACGGCAGAGGACTTTTTGTGCTAAATGTTGTTATTTTACTATTCCTGAGAAAGGCATGGAGATGAACTTTCAATTTTACAAAATGTATTTAATCTTAAAACCTCAAAGAGGAGTACAGCTGAGAAACAAAGCAAGCAGAAGTACAGCAGCAGAAAATATGGAACCTGATCTCATGGTATTGGGAATTTGAGATGGAAACAAGAGTGAGATAAGTGACAGCAGGGAGTTAACCACTTTGCTAACTTTATTCAATGCAAGAGTTCAGTCTTGGCGTGAAATCATTCATTTTTTTCCTCTTCAATTAATAAACCGTCTTTATCTCAGACTTCCCACAGAGCTAGGGTAGAAGTTCAAGTGAGCAGCTGGTGAGTGTTCTGTTGTTGGCCAGGGTCAACTCAGCACAACAAGAAAAAAACAACAGCTTTTGCTACCAGGTTGAATTCGCTTTCAACAAAGCTAGAATTTCTGTATGTCCCTACCAAAGCTGAAGCTAGCGTTTGAAATCAGGAACTCTGGCACTGCATGAATTTCGATAGAAATAACAGAAGAGTTATCTGAGATTATGATAGCATATAGATCTCCTTCTAACAGGGGACGTGAGGCTAAAGGGACCTTGCTTCACTGTGTCATGGTTTTGTGGTTTGTTATTGGTATTCCACATCATAGCATCATGTATGGGAGTTAAAGAGTTAATTCTACAGTTCTGTGGATTGGATTGTTGATAGCTCCAGGGTACCTGGTTCTCAGAAAAGAATGAACTACAGCTCCCAGAAGGCTTCATTATTCCGTTTCCATTTTCCATTTAGAGGGGAAGGTAAATCTGACTGGAAGTCATGAGACTATCTATCTCTTCACTCCCTCATGAATCAGAATAAGAACTTCGGTTTTCAGAATCTCTCTCTCTCACATTTATTTCATTTATTAGCTTCAATCCCAATTAACTTGTAGTTTGCTACTATAATTAGTAAACATTGTTTTCCTCCTCCAATCATTGCTGCTGTTCTTTTTCCTTTTGTTCCTTTTCCTTTCCTTCCCCCTCTTGGGCCAGTGGTCTTGTGGGCCCGTCACCCCCCTGTCACAGACACAGATCAAGAGATAAAAATAGTGGCACACTGAGGTTAAGGAATATTTTAAATATGTATGTAAATCTCATTCTGCTGAGTCATTTTGGTTTCTACATCAAATGGCAACCTGTCAGCTGAACGAGTTAACTTTTCAAATTGTATATAACTTAAAAATAAGATTAAGTCAATTAGTTAATGAAAATAGCAACAACTCCCTGAGTTACTTAACTGAACCATTATTGTTTCCTTCTAATAAAAATATATGCCTGTGACATTGTTATTTTTCTTTTTCTTTTTCTTTTTAATTTATTTTATGTTTCAGTCCTTTCACTGAACACTTTTCGTTTCTTAAAAGGTATACCCTGACAATAATGATCAATTTAAATTTGTTTAATGGCGGAAAAGCAAGCATGTCTTAGCATCTTTCATAATAGACATAATAAAGAAATCTAACTTTCCTTAGCCCTAAAGCAGTAGATGATTCCCAAATGCAAATTTCAGAAAACTTGGTGACAATGCATTTGAACTGATACTTTCAGTGGTATGGAACTGTCTGCAAGGAAGAAAAAAGTTAAAGTAGTAATGATTTCTCATCAGCTAGCACATATCCAGTGGCAAAAGTACAGATCATGGTGGCGATGGGTCCTATCTGGGCACTGTGATAGTTTTAACTATCTGGTAATTATTCTATTTGCTTCTATTTTATTCTCATTTTCAAATAGAATTAATATTCTAACTATCACAAGGGCAGAAATGGCAGCAAAGAGAGCTTTTTATAAACAAATCTTAGCAGTATAAAACAAACTCGTAACAATAAGCCTTTGCAACCGTCTTCCTTGATCCTTGCCTTCCATAAAAGCTTCCTTCCAATGTTCAGTTGAGTTAGTCCCTGGAAATCAACACTAATACTCAGCCAACCTCTCAGCAGAGATGAAAAACAATCACTTATTTCCAGAAAAATAAAGTATAATTAAGCTGTAAGCTCTTGACATAGTGTGTCTCAATCTGCATTTATTGTATACTTGGTACACTGAGACAGAAGCTGTTGTGTACAACATGGTACTATCGTAATGCAAATAACTAGGATTCCTTTGATACTTCATGTTAGAACATGTAGCAAATATTATCAATACATCTGTTCTAAAATTTTGAGCATTTGGTTTTATATGAACACCCTGTGTCCTAAGACTCTGTGGAATACATTTTACCTAAAAAACTTTGCATGTGGACATAATGCTATTAAGCACTGAAATAAATGGAATTTGGGAATGATCACATTAGAAGTAATCACTATGAAATTAATACGCCTTGTTAGCTCTTCAGGATCCAGATGTCTCACCTTTAAGCTCATTTATAGAAACAGATGTGCCCATACTCCGCAGCCATGATTACAACTGTACCTACACTCTTCAGAACAGAGGAAGAAGAAAGCAGGGATATCAGTGTTTCTGAAAGAGGGCATGGAGGAAATTAGTGATACAGAGACAAAAAAAATCTGAAAATTTTTCAAACCTAAACTGATTGGAATTTGAGATCTTTCCATTGATATGGAAGCAATATAAATGAGTCAGAACAGAATTCAGTTCTGAAATAACTATAAATGACTTTCACCTATTCCTGGCATATGATTTTTCCTTTTTTTTTTTAAACATAACTTTTGTTAGTCCTATCCATAATATTACAGTGCACACATAGGTTTACACCTGATGTTTTTCATTGCTGGTGGATACACTGAGCAACATTTCCCAACATTGTAAGGCTTTTACATCACTCGGTGTCGACATCTCAGTAATGCTGGAAATGCAGCAGTGAAGCAGAGAAATCAACACAATGTTAATGTTACAGAAAATCAACCATGTTATTTAGGTACTGTTAACAGTACTCTTCAAGGCAAGATAATCTTATTAGTCATATCACGTATTTTAATTTTTGATTAAATACTATGTGTAGTCCAAAGGAACTGCACATTCTCCTTTGGTACTGCAACATTTACCTTCTGCATTACCGTGTGTGTATACTGAAATATTCACCAGAAAGTAGGTACAGTTATGTGTGGGAATATTTGTAAGAATTATTTGTTTGGCTCATACAAAATCTGGAGTGAATCACAAATATCTCCAGTTATGCTTAAATTCTTAAGTACGATTTCATGTCAAGTGTTTATCCTTGGGAACAGATCTCACTTAATAGCAGCATACAGTACATTTCCTGCTAGTGAATAAAGTTAGCAATATTTCATAGGAAGACTGTAGAGTTGGTAACTAATGCTTAATGCTATTCTGCTAATTAGCTTGCAGCTTAGAGAGTAGAATTAAGCAATTAATTTCATCCCCAATAGGAGCTCATGCTACCAGTGGACAGTGATGTATCACACAGCCTACTCATTTCAGGAAGGAATAAGATAATAATGTTCCACCATCAAATATTTGTATTTATAACGTAATTTAAGGCAGCTAACGAGACAAGGAGCTTGGTTTATACAACAACAATTATAATAAGATACAGAGAGCCTTCCTACATTAATTTCTCTCAGTGACATTCCATCTAATTAAAGCCTGATCCAGTAGAAGTCACTGAAACCTTTGCTGCTGACTGCAATCTTTAGACAACAAAATCTCTTCCTTTGCTACACCTTGGGGAGAAGCATCTACAGCTACAGAAAATCATTGGGAAGGGTGAGACTTAGCAAGATGAAATGCATTCAGTGAAAGTGCTAGAAGCATGGCAAAACATTACTGTGCAATGACCCACACCATACCAATTTAATTCTACAGTAAATCATATTTGTGGATACATTAAGACAAAAGTGGGACTTTGGTTGTTTTAAAGGTTGATAGCAAAAGGCTTGATAGCTACGGTTTGCAGAATTGCTATGGTATATCAGAATAGCTGGTGTGCACAGGGGCAATGGGTGAGAGAGGCTTATTGAAAGGAGAAATAGAGTTTATTACCACCTTGTACAGTAGGTATCTCCTACAGCAGCAGACATGTCCAACTCATGGTCTGTGGGCTACACATGGCCTGCGTCAGTCCATCCTGCAGCCTGCCCCTGCCCTGGGCCATCATGGCAGCAGCTCTGACCTACTGAGTGGCTCGACCCAGCCCTGGGCACACACCCCTTGCTCACAACCAAATATTGCTGTGCAATTGGCACAGTCTGGGCTGAAACCAGAGCACAAGGAGTGCACAACACAGGGCTAACTCAAGTTATGGGAACTAGTGTTATGCATTTTGGCACATTGGCTAAACACAGTTCTGTGAACAGCAAAAAAATATGCAGCCGTGCTTTCCATTTAGATAAAGAAATTTAAGGATGTTTCAAGAGTGCCAAAAACATCACAGGTTTTTTGACTATTATTTGCAACTCCATTTTGAGTCAACATAAATACATTACCTGCAAATTTTCAGGTGGAACGTACTGAGTTACAATCAGATATTCAACTGAAAAACTTGATCATGTCTCTTTACCAGACTTTTATAAGGCCTCTTTTGTCAGAGAAAGATATCCCGCACTTCACAATCACACCTCATTCATATCATCGCTTTTTGGCAGTATGTACAATTGTGAACAACTGTGGTCAAGAATGAAGCACAGGAAGAGTAAAATTTCAACAAAAATCTCTGACAAACACCCAGAGAACTTAGTAAGAATTGCAGCCACTTCCACCGAAACAGCCTGATGCATTAATTTCACAAACACAAGGTTAAGTATCCAATTACTTTTAATGTTTTTGTTGCTCTTTATGTTTTAATTAAAAAATATCAGGAAAAAAAGTTTTGCTACTTATACACATTTAGCATATTGTATATTTTACGATGACAGCTCTGCAAGTAAAGTCACTTCTTTTATTAGGTTAGTCCACAGCATCAGAGGCGGATGTTGGTAGTATAGCAGTAGAGTTTGAACCTTCCCACAATCGTTGAGTTACCTTTTGTTGCCATGTGACAGATGGCAGCAGAGGGGCAGTCTGACAAAATGTTTTCTGACATGGAAGGATGTATGAAGCATCTCCTTCATGTGGGAAAAACTACACCCACTGAGATACACTGACGCTTGCTGAAGGCTTATGGAGACCAAACAGTGGATGTTATCACCTTAAGGCTGATGCTTACTATGAACTGTCGGGGCTCTGATGTTTTAGCAAGGATCAATCCCCATGTCTTCAGTTATGGAATTGATAGAGCCGCCTGGCAACTGTACAGTCCAAGCAACTAGTTACTGCTCAGCTCTTCACACAGTTCTGCCCCAGTAACGATAGTAGATCCACATCCACAAGACTTTGCTTGCTGACAGCTGGGGAGGGATAGTGGAGATCTCTCAAAACTCTTGGGACACAACTGCCACTCTCTCATCAAAGAGATCCCACTCATGGATGAAGAGAAGGCTGGTGCCCATGTCCAGGAAGAAGACATTCTCTTTAGCAAGCAACATGGCATGGAAGAGCCATCCCCAGGAAAGGGGACCTCAGCACCCCCATCCTTCCTCCTCCTTCAAAACTGGGCAAGTCTTAGGCTGTAGGCCCCAGATCCCAACACCGCCATGTTTTGGTCACCATGGGACATTCTTAGAATGGCATCACCATGGCCTCCTGATGTTACAGGTCACCTCACAGCCCAGTGTTCTGAGCCCTATAAATAGGGGGACCCTGCGCCCAGAACCCCAGTCACTGAGCCAGAGACGCCAGTGGCTACTTTGAACTTGCAAGCCGAGTGGTTGTTTTTGTTTGCCGAGGAGGCAGAAAGGATTGTTCTCCTCCAAAGAAGAGGCGGCTAATGGAGATGCTCCCCATCATCGAGCCCATGGAGGTGGACCCTCCTGAGAGTGATGAGGAGCCCATGGAGGTGGATCTGGAGCCAGACGAAGAACCGATGGAAGTGGATCCACCTCCACCAGGGCAGAGCTACCACCAGCCCATCACTCTCAGGAAGAGGCAGAAGAGAGCCAGACCCAGAGCCCACCCCTACTACTGGAGTGGCCTGAGGTCCGGTCCACCTCCCCGCAGATAGCCGCCTCGATGCCAACCCTGATCTTCCCATCCTGTAAGTTTGCCATTATCTGATAGAGCCCCAACTTTCAGACTTCTCCACAGGCTCACATGAGGCATTCATTTTCTGTGAATTCTTTTGACAGCCAGTGGTCCTGTGAACCCATCCTTCCCGTCCCCACCTCCCGTCCCTCCCCAAGTCCTCTCATCTCTTCTTCACCAAGAGGAAGAAGGAAGGGCAGGGACTGGCATCCTCTGAGCCGCTGCACCGGGGCAACAGGTGGAGTCCAGCGGAGGGACCCAAGCTGCCTGGGGACGTGAGGAGTCGTCAAAGGTGTCACAGAAGGTGGATGTGGAGAAGCAGAAGACTTTGGTTGTGACAAGAAGAAGGCTGACATTCAGCATGAAGGACTTTCTTTAAGACTGAACAACAGAAGATTTAAAAAAGTAGAACAAGCAAAATAAATATGAACAAATAAAACAAACGAACAAACAGTCAAGCAAAAGTCCCTAAAGCCACAAAAATAACCAAAAGAATAAAGTTTTCTCTGTTTTTTTTTTTTGGAACTTGAGAGTCCGTGTGTGGATTCCTGTGTCCTCTCCTGGTCTTTCCCAGTACAGGAAAGACATTGCCACTGGGTGAAGGCCCAGCCCAGGGCCACAGAGATGAGCTGGGGCCAGGGCACCCGGCATCTCAAAAACCATTATGTTGGGTAGTGCTGCTAATCTGACTGAGGGTAGGAAGACTGCAGAGAGATATGGATAGGATACATCAATGGGATGTGTCCAGTCTCACTGATAGGACTAAATTGCACCCACTGACATTCATCAACAATTACTGAAAGTTTATGTGGATCAGTTGATGTGAGCACAGTAGGTTGGGGTGATGGGTTTCAGCAGTGGTGACAGTGATGTGGAAGACCTTTTCCAGATAGGCATGGATATTTTTGCAAGTGTGGCATGTAAGCTCTTGTTTGTCACTGGTGAACATGCATGGCTAATGGTGGTGACTACACTAAAAAATAATTTTTGTAGATAAGAACTTGCTTTATTAATGTTGTTGTACTCTTTCCCTCAGTTGTAGTTTCCGTGGAAATAAATAGGAGGCATTACTTCCAGAGTGAGCTATGTATCTGTAGCCCAAGACAATTCCTCTTCATTCAGTGCAGCCCAGGCATGTCAGATTAGACATACATGACCTGCAGCATTTCAAATGTCATTTGATTTGTGGAACTGAAAGGCCTGGCCTGGTCTTTCAGTGGTTGCATCCATGTGACCAAATCTGGTGCAGGTCTCCCAGCCCAACCTGCTGCCCCCATGACTGCTCTGCTCATCAGGCAGTGCTGAGAGCCTGGACCGGGCTCAAGAGGGCCTGCCCAGCCACACTGTGCCCCTGCTTGGCCCAAGGGCCCATTGTCTCTGCGTCTCCCACACAGGACATTTCCAACCCACAGCTGAGTGCAATGGAGCTGCCCCATGCTGCCCTAGGCCTTCATAGCACTCTGGAGTTCTGCAGCAACAACCCTCATAATGGCAGCCTGCCCACTAACCAGTTTCCTTTCCACATTGCCTCTGAGCGCTCTTGGATCTGCAGCCACTTGCTAGTGGTCCTGGAACCCTGCAAGCAGGGAAACCACTCCAGAGATAATGGGCTGGGGTACAGCAAGTGTGCTGGCCCTCCTGCTGAAAGCCTTGAATCATGGTACAGCACACATCGCTTTACCATGGACTGATTTCCCCTTCCCCCTTTTTATAAGGTTTTAGTACAACCACTCTGCAGATGGGAATATAGGAGCATGACTTGCTCCTCGTGTGTACAGTTTGCTTCTTGCCTTCTTGTCCTGTTACCCATAGGTTATTTTCTCAGTTTGCAGAGCTTTTTTTTTTTTTGAATGCACTTGAACTCCCCTGGGCTGGCTCTGCCTTCCCACCAGGTGCTCAATCACTGGTTCAAGCCATGACTTAGCATTTCTGCTACACTTGGTTTTATCAGCTTCTTTGATTTCAATATTTTCCTTATAACTATTAACATTTCTATAAATCACAGAGCAGCTTATTAATATCTCCTTCATCAACATTTCATTTTCTTCTGTTAAGACCCTTTAAAACAAATGGATTGCATATGCATTCACTATTTACTCTGACATCAACTAAAGCCAGATACAGGCTGATAGCATACATCACAGCAGTTATAATTTACTATGCACAGGTATTTTGATGACTAGAAAAAAATGTAGGAGGCATTTTTGCTTTCAGCCCAGTGAAGCTTAGCTAGAAACAAATTGTTTCATGATTTGAAACAAAGGTGACAGCCAGCAGAAAAACAACCTTGATCTTGCTCCTAATCTTCCAATTTTTTGCAAACATAATTTAAAAACCCATGACATTTCTTATTGCTCCCATCTAAAAAGAGAACATTTACATTCAACTGTACGTTCCTCTAAGGTAACTCACTACCTTACAGCACCAACATGGGTAGGTTTTAGCCCTCAGTCTACCTGTACAAATTATTTTACTGAAAGATTAAATGTGCAATAAGAAACTTTAAGTGATCTGTAATGACTATGTTTAATGATGTCATATACTGGCTGGCAATTCATCCTGCAAATGCTTTGGTCACAAAGCTGTTTTCTTTGCTTCTAACATCTCAAGGGAAAGAAAGAGAAATTGAAGGGGTTTTCACCAATCATATTATGATAGGTGATTAGTAACCTAGATATTATAAATCAAATGAGTGTAAAAGGTAACCACATTCTCCTGTTGTGGGCTTACTTCCCTTGAAAATACAAATGACTGTGATTTCTCTATTATCAGTGGAAATTTTTACTAGTCAAAAAAGCATGTAGTAGGATACTTGTATAATAATTTTTTGTCTGTTTTTATAGATATCCCAAAGTGATTTGTGATGATATATTAAAACCCTTCATCTTCTGTGACAGTCCTCCTCCAGACCCTGAACATAGATGCTTTATTAACTTGATGTCCTTGATTTGTGTGGGTATTTAAGGAGGGATAGTTTGCTGCAGATAATCACTAGAGTCCAGACACACAATCTCTTTATTATGGAGGAGTAACCACATATTCTTCTGAAAAATTACAGATTCTGTTCTTACAGGAAAGAGTTCATTTTATAAGATTTAAAAATTGAACTGCTAAGTTATTTATGGATGAAGACTGAAGTGTTTATCAGAATCAGAAAATCTTTTCAAGAATTATCTTCCTTGAGGTAACCAAAGCTTTTGCATAGTTAAAACTCAGTGATGGCTTACATAATGCCCGTGTGAAGGACATTTTTAGGACTATTAGTTACTTTTTTCTCAGTTTTCTTAACTGAAAACTTTTCCTTCCTCTGGACTTAGAAGGAAGGGGCTACACAGTAAATATTTCTCAAGAGTTTCTTCTTTAAAAAAAAAAAAAAAAACGAGACTGCATCAAATTCTTTCTCACTATAGTGCTGTGAGAAGAACTCAGCAAGAAGACTTCAATCTAAGATAAATTCCAGTTAAGTTGAATTAAACGCATCTTCGTAATTAAATAATCTGTGCACATACTGAAATAATCTGACTTAACTGCTGGATGAACTGTCAGGCAGTATCCAAAATTGCACTTAAAAAACATGAAAAGCATAGAAGGATGATAGTGATGAAACTTTCCTCTGAAGACAGCATTTCCTCACCTTCCAATTCAACTTGTTTTTCTAGTTTGTCCTTATAGCACTGTTTCTAAAGTAAGCTGATATTTGTATCTGTGGAGAAATTGCATCATGCACACATATAGTCCTCCTCATTCTTTCAGGGATGGTTGTTTAATTTTAAGAAGTGTATAATTATTTTGATTTTCGTGAATTCTTAAAGAAGTACAACCCTCAGCACCATGGATAAGTCATGGAACAAGCAAGTTATAGAGCTTTTAAGGCACTCTAAGTTATTTGGAAACAATCTCCACGTTTATGAGATGAACTTCTGAGATATCCTGGCTCATGAACACTAGAAATCCTTATCTAGTTTTTATTCTACAATTTTACTTACCTGAACCATACATCTCTTTACTCTTTAACATCTAGACAGCTATTAAATCATTCATTTACAAGAAAATGCATTCTACAGGGTAGTGTTTATTACATATTCATTGGACTCAACACATCATGTGACCTAGATATTATTCTCTTTGAATAATAAATTTTCATATATTTTCCATCTAACAAAGGCAAATAGCGTGCACGGCTAATAAAAGAATGCTAAGAGTTGCTTAGAGGTAATAATGGTCTTTATTTAAAACTGACTTAAATGTAGTACTGCTACTCTGTTGGCATTATGATTTTTTTTCATTTTAAGCCAAAGTTCAAGAAATTCTATTATATGCCACCCTCTTAGAATAAAGTTTAACAATAAGACTTTAATCTCAGCACTTCCTGCACTGCAGTAAGCTCTTCTAAGATACTAGTAGTCTTCTGGCTTGCTCCGTATTCCCAGAAATGTCACATTTGAGAGTCATGACCTTCTTAAATAGTGCATAGATCTGTTTCTAGCATCTTACAGAAGATCTACAATTTTTTCTCTCTTTTTTTTTTTTTTTTTTGTTTTCAACCTTTACTTTTTCATCTTGATATTGCAAACAGTTATTTTTCTCTGCAGAAAAGCAGATGAAACACGTAGAACTGCAGCAGTGTGTCCTATGAAGCTGCGAAACATGGGTAACTTTTTCCTGAGATCATTATATTTGTCAGAAGGGAAACATTTGCAGAACCATTTGTTGCTTCTTTTTGCTGATGATTCTCTATTAATAACGTTCTTTGTGAAATTGTATTTGCTTCATACAAGAAGAGATAGTTTTGTGTTATGAGATGTATCGCACACAAGAATGAATTTGACTGGGGCACCCACCATTGCTATGATCTAAAAATAAAACTGCAGACAGGTTTGCCGCCATTAAATTAGAACGACTGCATGAAGGAAAATTAGAAGAAGCAAAGAGACTTCCATGCATGAAAAAAAACCTAACAAAAGCTTGTCCTTAATACACCTTTGTAATATTTTCTATTTTGCCTGACATCTAAAGCATAATTGGCTATTCTGACAGAGGCAGCAGTAATACAGTCTCTTTCTCGAAACGACTGACGCTTCTGTGAAATATTAGGGAATATCATATCTCTGGAGTCTACTCTCAGATGACTTGGAAATTGACCAAGGAAATTTTTGAAGTGTCAGACAAACTGAATATGGTCACGTAAGCTTAATTTTACCAGAAAACCCAGTTGAAGAAATTGTAAATTACTTGTCCAGTGTCTCCCAGCAAGCAAAAAAATAGACGAGGAAGCTTTCAATAGTGCCTTCTGTTGCCTTTACACTCGTGGTCCTATCATGGTCCTATCTCAAGACCAGAGTCACAATCTGACCCTTAATTTTCAAGTACTGCTGTTGTTTCTTTTCTTGAGAAGAAGCCAATATATATTATGTAATTGTATTTACAGAGATATAATAGTCTCATTCCTTCTCCCCAAGCTGCTTTTTGAATTTGAATGTCACTTGCAGCACAACTGAGCAACCTCTTTTTTACTGCTGTTTGTCTGTCGTTAATTAGCTTACTTGGCTTCTTTCTTTCTGCCTTTCACCCACTTGCATTCTTGTTCATCTCTGTAATGCCATAATGGGATGATAATAGCAGGGTGGCAAAGTCTTTAGCTACAGCTAATGAGAACAAGCCCAAATGTAGCAGCTACAGATGCAGAAATGAAGAAAAAAAGCTGCTTACCTTTGGAAGGCCTCAGGTAAGCAAGGATCTCCAGCAAGAGATGCCCTCACCTTCACTGCCAACCCTTAAATGAGGTCTGGGAAGGGGTAGATCCTGGCTCCACCCTTTCTGGTCACTCAGATACATTGCATGGACCTGAGCTCCCCTGGGTTGGCCCTGCCTTCCCACCCGCTGCTCAATCACTGGTTCAGGCCATGACTTAGCATTTCCACTACAATCTCATTCACATTATGTGAGATCACTTTGAAGGAATGAAGTTGATGTAACAGTAGTAGCATGAGTGGTCACAAGAACACATGAAAAGATCATCTTATAAGCAACAGAATATGGAATACGTTTATCTATGATTGTTAGTTGACCTGTCAAGTATATTGGTATGTTAGTGAACTGATGTGGCTCTATTTGGTGAGATTCTGAATGTTTCTGAGTAACAGCTTCTACAATGGAGCTTCTGCTATGGAGCAGAACTAAAGCAGTAAGGTCTCAAGTAATACAATATACAGAATCTCAAAGCATGAAGTTTGCTTCTCCACGGCAATTTGTATTGTAGATAATCACACCTGCATAGTATGGCTGTAAAAATGTCAAATCAAAATATCTGAAAGCATTCAGTGACAGCATTGAAGTCAACAGAGTTTTCAGCAGGACAGAATTAGAATGCAAATACCAATGTAGTCCTTAAAACCAGCCCAACATAAACATGAGCCTATCATGCATATTCTCTGTTGATATTTAACATCTGCGATCTCTATATAAAAACCAGAAGGGGCTAAAAAGGATTGTATGGAAGGTAAACTCTTATAACCACTAATCAGAAAAAAAATGGTGAACTGCAAGGAAGTATTCTGTGTAATTAAAATTAATAAAATGCGTCAACTCTGACCATTCAAAGTACTTGCAATTCTCTAAGTCTGTCCTGACATATAACAGATGAAAGGAAAAACACCTCCTTCAGAGACTCAGAGAATGCCATATCCTCAGCTTCAAACATTTGCAACAAAGTTTTTTGTTCTGATTCTTTGTGACAAGGAGCCTAATTATATTTGACTATCTTACAGTAAAAGAAGTCACTGACACCATGTCAAAACCACTGATCTGTTCTGATTACATTTGTGTGTTTTTTCAGGTTGCCCTGTTTTATTTCTGTTCTCTTGCACAGCACTTACAGAGCACACTGGATCATATCTTCTTTCATTGCTCATGATAGTCTGCTCATCTGGGACCTGTGAAATTATGTAAATAACAAAAGCAGAGAATTGCACTCATGAGGAGAATTTATCATCAACTCTTATGACTTGTTTCAGATGCCATCTTCTAGCTTATTGTGCTGTAAAAAGGAAGCTTTGCTTAGTTAATATTTGTGTAGCGTTTTAAGACAGAAAGCACCCCAAAGATGCTGTTTTAAAAGAGATCTGTGGTGGCTGAATAAATCATGTCCACCTTCTGACAATACTGTGGTACTGTGGAGCTTTTCATTGTGATGAGAAGAAAAACTGGTATGAGGAAGAAGCCTCAGCTACCTCTGTTAAAGGAAAAGTCCCAGAGGGTTTTAGCAGTGTGGTGTCCATGGTAGGTTGGTGAGCATTAAACTTTTTGTCTTACTGAATCTTCAGTCAATTTAATAGAAAATCTAGCAGCAGCCTGCAAAGTGCTCATAAGCCTTTTTCTATCAGTATTGTTCTGGTAATCTTTACTGGCAGTGGTGATGGGTGTCACCACTGGGAGCTGCATGATGGCAGGTACTTCCGACAGAAGTAGCAGCAGCTTCCTAGGGTTTAGGTGGACATCACTTTAGCTTCCTCAGGTGATAAAGTTACTCAGTTTGGTGTAGTTTAGAACAAGGCAAAGTCCTGGGGTTGGGACAATAGCACAGGATTTAGAAAATCTAGGCTGTGTTTCTCAAACAGCATGTATGATTTCAGATGTGATGCTACTCTTGTCTGCATCTCCAGTTCCCGTCTGTACAGTAGGAGTGCAGCTTGGGGGTACTACAAGAACTTCTGCTTCAGAGAAGCATAGAAATCAGGTTTGGGACAGACAGTGGCATACATACATCAGAAATGTGTGTGGTTGCCTGTGAATCCCCAGCGCTACCCAGGTGACCTCACTACAGACATGGATGCTGGCTTTGCTCCAGCTGCTCTGTTAGCTGTATAGCACATGTCCACGTCTTTTCCTCTCAAGTACTTGGAGGTATGCCTTACTAACTGTTAAACAAATCAGTCTGAGGCAGAAGTTGTTCAGAACAAAGAGGAATTAAAAGGTCAATTTGGGGTTAAACTTGTAAAGAACTTTTTTAGGACAGGGCTGAGTATACATAGCGGATGGTTAGAGAGTCTATGTTCCTCCAGTGGGCAGCGTAGCTGTTGTAATCCCTAGCACCTGCTTAGAAATACCACCCTTTTGGGTGGTCTGAAAACTCACTGTGCCATAAATATGGATTGGACAAGGAGGAAGTTATTGTTGATGTCCTAGTTATTCTGTTCGCTGCAACAGATGCCAGTTTGATGCATCAGAACAGCGTCCAGAGTCAATGCAAATAGTGGAAACATTATTGAAGAAAAAAGAGTTAACACTGAGCAAAACCAATGACTGTGTCTCAAGAAGATATTGTGGAGAAAATTCTCACTCATCTGGAAAGCAGCTTTCCGATCTATATTTCAGACTACCTTAGACAGTAAGACTTCTTGCAAAGTGGCTGATTTTATTATTATTATTATTATTATTGTATAGTATCTACTAAAGTGGAGCTTTGAACATTTTACCTGGAGTTTCTGTGTGTTCTTGTAATACAGTTAGACAGAAATACCTCAGAGAATGGCCTCAAGTTGCACCAGGGGAGATTCAGGTTGGAAGTTAAGAAAAATTTCTTCTCTGAAAGAGTTGTCAGCTGCTGGAGCGGGCTGCCTGGAGAGTTGGTAGAGTCACCCTTCCTAGATATTCAAGAAACATTTAGATGTTGTACTAAGGGACATGGTTTAGTAAGGAAATATTGGTGGTAGGTGGACGGTTGGACTGGATGATCTCGGAGGTCTTTTGCAATGTTGGTGATTCTATGATTCTATGATCTTTTCATTTTTCCATTTGCTACCAGCTCAAAAAATAAATGCAGTGTTCCTGTGCTCTGACACCTAGAATACCCTTTTGTTCCCCACGTACTTTGCTCCACACACTTTTTTTTTGCACACTCTAAATGCTATTCAACTGTCTGATCTTCTGAAAACAGCAAGTGGCTAGGGATTAAACTCAAAGCCTGACATTGTGCTGAATTAATCGATTAGCAGATAACAGCAGTTGCTTTCAGTAGCTGATGTACATGAAATTTGCCATGTGTGAGCTCCAAAGGATCTGAGTGACAGTAATGAGTTACGTTGCTGTATCTTCCCAAAGCCTGACAGTTGCTTTGCAAACACAGTAATTGGAGAGTTACACATTGAACACTAATAGTGAGCAGGGGTGTTGTAGAAATTGTCAAGGTTCTTGCGGTTATTTATTTTTTTAAGAAACTGCATTTTTCTTATCCCTGTCAATTTGCCTCACTGAAAGAAAAATCAAATCCTGGCTATGACTCAACAGTAGACTGAATAAATTAAAAATAAATAGCATCCTTATCACTGAATTGCAGTGATTCTGAAAGACAGCAGAAACTTGCCAGGAGTAGCACATATTTTTCACATTATAGTGCTCTCTTTCGAGGGTGATGTGGGAAGCAAAAGGATTTAAGGAAAATAAAGGCCTTTATTTTTAGTGGTGTTAGGTGAACAAAGCTTTTAAGCATATTAGCCCCCTGTGCAAACTGTTTTGGAAAGTAATTTTCTCAAATATGCATACATCTATAAACAAGTACAAATGTTTAAAACATATATAAGTATAAATAAATACACAGTTGGTGCTCAATCTAGAATCTTTCTTATCTCTACCAAAAGAAATAGAATTGCGGAAAGCTGGTACTGAAGCATATCTTAAAGCAGATAAAAAGAAATGTTTCCATTTTAGAAAATCAAGTCATTAGAATCATAGAATTGCTCAGGCTGGAAAAGACCTTCAAGATGATCATCAAGTCCAACTGCAACCTAACCATATTACCCTAACTCTAACTCTCATTCTAGGAAAGTGCTTACCATAAGAATATGTAAGACATACTGTATTGCGCAGTTTTTCTCTAAATAAAAAGGAAATGAGCTAAATAATCTTAAGACTACGACAAAACTACAACAATTAAAACAGTAGTACTCTAGAGCTCAGCCTGTTTAGTTTTTTTCATTACACAGATCTGTTTTTTTATGTTTACTTCCAAAAGACTTCAAAAAAGTGGGCTGGGCCACTTGATGGGGAAGAGCTGCTGCGAGGGGAAGGGGTAGCCACATTACAAGCTGTGCTGGGCCACATGTGTCCCACAGGCCGTGGGCTGGACATTCCTGCTGTAGGAGATGTCAAGTCAACTTGCTATACAGATCCTCCAACAGCAGCCAAACAAAAAGCCAGGACTGAAATGGAGAAGGCATCTGCTATCTTCACGCAGGATCCCAGCGTGTAAATGTGGATTTTTACGCTTTATAGACAGAGAGAGAGAGAGAGGTACAACAGCCCGCACATACTAAGACATATCTGCGGTATGGCTGTCGTGAGCTGAAATCATTGCCCAGCATGATTCCATTCAGAGATCTGATTCCGTCTGGTGAAACTAGCCGGTTTGTGCTGGCGTAGGGAACATTTCTCCCATTCACTTGGTTGAAATATTTTCTGATACTGATTTTATCAGTCTAACTTGAGTGTCTGCTCTACTCATTGGCCTTTCTTTGAAAACATGTACAGTTTGGGTGCAAAGATCCTTAGATATATGCAACAAGTAGATCAACAAATACTTCAGAAAAAAAAGTCACTTTGAAGATCTTCCTATCAAGAAAGTATAAGAAAAAAGGTCCTTCACTTGCTTACTTTGGTGTAATTTCTTTGTACTGTTGAGATATTTATGCAAGTATATAAGAAATACAAATACTTATTCAGGAGTTTCAATGTTAATACTGCGATCCAAAGGATGAAATTAGGCATGTGGAAGGCAAGGTGCCTAATTACCACAGAAGATCTTGGCTTTCATTTTTGTCTTACCTATTAAATGCAATACATCTCTTGGGTTTGATTTCTTTTATTATTTCTCAGAGCTCATCCAGGCTATTTCTTTGCACCTGATTTTGATTACGTTGAGTTCTTAGGCTCACAGAGTCATAAAATTGTTTCAGTTGGAAGGAATCTTTAATGGTCATCTAGTCCAACTCTCCTCTGATGAAGTGGGACACTTACAGCCAGATCAGGATCTTCCCAGAATGCATAAGAGACGGCTGCCAGAATCAAGGCAGAATGTATGCTGGGGGACAGAAATGTTGTCAGGAAAAATGTAGTAGTTTGGCTGTTTTGAGAGATAGCAGTCAGACATCCACCTTGTTTTACAGACCGTGGTTGCTTAGCCTTTTGGATTAAGGCTGCTTCTAAATAGGGACTTCAGTGTCTCCCTGCAGGAGGAGAATTAACAAGCCAGTGCTAAGATCTGTAGATGTCTGTGTGGAAATCAGGAGAATTAAGCAGGTAAGTGAGTCCCTAGGATTCAGAATAGGCAGCATATTGTGTGAGAAGCCCCTCAGAAAATTAATGGGCAACAACTCAAAGAGAAACATTTGTAAAACTTCTCATCTCCTTATGGATATAAACATACAACAGTATCCACAGTTAAGGGCCAGGGTAAGCGTAGGATTCACAACATAACAATTTCTCCAGCATCTCACACTGTTCCTGTGAGCACTGATGAATGGCTTGGCATTTCCTTGGAAGAATATACAATTTGCGTGCAGGAGCAGCACAGTGTAGGGAACATGAGACCAAAATTCTTGGTCCTTCTGAGATCAGAAAGCTTGAAACTATTATTTTCCCATACTTTCACTGCCATGCTACAAAATATATTGGAGTAATTTATGTGTGTCTGTGCTTTATTCTAAGAAGTAGCATAGCTTGTTGTTCTAACAGAGGAAGGAAATTCCCAAAAAACACGGAGAACCTACAAGACCTTTAGAGACTAATTGGCCTGTCTAGAAAAAGACAAGAGCTTTAAGGAAAGATTTAAGGCCAGTGACTTAGCTTTAAGGTTAGTTTTCTTTCATGATTAGAAGACTCACTGAGATCTCCAGAAATAACTCAGTGCTTTGTTTGTAGATTCTTTACAGCCTTCATCGTGTGTGGCTACCATCTACAACATGCAGAGATCAGTTATTCCGCAGACCCTCACAGTAGTCTTCTCCAAGACCTCAACTCCTTGATACTTCAGTTCCAAGAAATGCAGTCCCCACTGCTTCAAGGAAAAGAGGTTGTATGTGTCCAGGCCCATGGAGAGGACTAGGTAACATTGTCAGCTTTGTAAATGTCTGTAGAGTACAATTGCAGGTGCCAGAGGTGGACATGGGTGTCGTTGACCCACTGTTCGAAGCACCGTCAGTGGCTCCCAGATGGACAGGTAAGTCTCATATAACAGCAACTGCAGCAATTATTCCAAATTAGTAGCTGCTTTGCTTAGCCTTTGTCAATAAGGACTTTGTTTACAAGCAGAAATAGTATTTTCTATAAACAGATGTGGTGGAGGCCCCACAGAAAGTTTTAGGTGTCTCTTCCACACACTTGTGTTCAAATTGGTTGCAGAGCAGCTGCTGGGAGTGGAACCTCCAACCTGCTGCCTGCTGAAGAGCTGGCTGTGATCTTCCATCAAGAAATAAACAGAAGAAAGGCAATTTTGGGGATGGGAGCCATCCTGTTTCCAGGTAACCACGTACTTTCCTCATTGATCACTATGGAAACCTGATTCCCTCCTTCTGTTTCCTCTTAACAAAAGATCATGCTTCCCTGCTATCGGAGAGGGGAACTCTTTGATTTCCTATTCCAGCCCTTGACACTGCTAGCAGAAGGTCACTTTCCTTTCTAATATGAGATGCTTGCATTTCAGCAATGTTGAAACAAAGAGGCTCTCCAGGCAATCTCACAACTGCTTCAAAATAACTTGCTCAAAATTCATTGAAAAGAAATGAAAGCCTCTCTCTCCCTTTTTTTCCTTTTCTTTTGGAGAATTGTGCTATTACGTGCAAACAAAGATACAGAACGCAATTCAGCTCCCATGCTTATGAAAGACCTACCTGGCTCATCAGACATTTCCACCTGCACTTTAATTACAGTCATTTCAGCTGATACAAAGGAGTTTTGGAAGACTTTCATCACAAACTTGAACTGGTTTAAGATCCAAATAGAACTTTCTGAGAATGTGGTTCCCATCTCAGAGAGCATTTCCCAAATTCACTTCTGTTTGCATTTGTCCAGGCCTTCTTATCATGCAGGAGTGGCATTACAAAAATCCAGACGTACTTCACTTCTCATTTTAGTAAGAAATGCCCACCAGGCATTTCATTTATGGTTCCTTCTCCACTTCAGATGTTCCCAGTTTAGAGTGTAAGAAGCAGCAGCAAACTGCCAAACATGATTGTGTGCCTAACTTCTGTTGAATAATTTTTAAGAAGAAAAAGCTGATTTTATTGTTTCCAGTGCTTTCAATAATTTCATCTCGTGATTTTTTTAAACTTGCAATACTCCGTGTTTTTGGTAACATAAAGGTCTGTGGTTTTCTCTCTTAGTTATCATACCAGGTGCAAGTAATTGTCAAAATATATGGTGGTATGTCATATTAATACCTCAGATGGATAGATAGGTGTTTTCCTTGATTTTCTAACCTTACATACTAAAATCTTAGCTTCCCACACATTTCAACTTATATATATATGTGTCTTCAACCAGTGATATTTGCAAGTCTGCAGCCATCATTTGACATTGTCCATTCACCCTCAAACTATCTTTATTACTTTAAAACTAAGGACATCTGAAGCTTCAGGCAACCAAACAGTCACACAAACCAAAAACAAATAGCCCTTCCTAATATTAGCTTCCATGACAATCAGAGAATTCATTTCTAGTCTAAAAGATTGCTTTCAACAAAATTGCAGTGGCCTTCTAAATTGCTGCCACTGAACTTGGAGGGGGGAGAACCGTGGACAGACAATAGTTTGCTCCTTTGCTTCTTCTTGCTTTGACATGATTTTTATATTGAAGCTCCTAATTTCAAGACAAGAAGTGTCTTCCAGCGACAAACTTACAATGAGAAGGAAGCATTTTGATATTTGTGCATAAAATTACGAAAATTTAATAGTTTGTTTTGGGTACCTTTTTTTGGGGATGGGGGTGGGAGCCTTTTTAAATTTCTGAGTTATTAAAAAAAAAGAATTATATTTACTGATCTTTTTCTGGATACTTTCAAGACTGTTTTGACTACTTAATACAGTTACTGGCATGTGAGGGGAGATCAGATTTACTTCTTGATGTGGCGTTTTATCCCCTGCCCAGCATGCTACAACTGAAATTGACAGGGACCAGTCACGTGCTGTGTTCAGTACTGGTCCAATTGTATTTTTGGATTCACCCAAGGAGAAGCAAATATGGTGTGAGCAAAAAGCCATAGAAGTTTTCCATAAAGTGTAATGCTGGAGGCTTTCTGTCTGCAAGAGAAGCCAATCTTTCAGGTCTTGGGAGAGCTATCTGTGTGAGTTCTGTTACAGACATCAAGGGGCCAGGATTTCACTCCAGATGAAAACCCTGGAAAAGAGTCTCACTTTGGCCTCTGCATCAAAGGGCTGGGTTGATGTAAAACGAAAGCTAAAAGCCTCTTTTCTGGTCCAGAAGATGATTCCCTCCAGCAGAGACATCACGTAAAACAGCACAGTTTCACTCCAGATGTCTGTAAATTGCTTTCCTTTGATGGATGCCCATCCCAGTTTAAGAATAACTCCAAGTTACAGGAAGAAATGGATTGTGAATTTACTTCAGCATCAGGTGAGACTGGATTTCTTCTCTCTTCTTGGAGACTGGATTTCTTCTTGCTTCTTCTCAATAAGCAAATCCAATTCGCTTTACAGTATAAGTTTGTGAACTATGCTATTGGAAAAAATATGCTTTCCCCTTGCATACATGCACATGGCATATAATACAGGTTTAAGACTTATAAGGTCAGATTCTGATTGTTTTGCATTATTCAAAGAGCTTCTAGTGAGGTAATCCAAATTGCTATTTCATAGACTGTAACAATTAACTTGTGAATAAATACTCATTGTATCCTTCTGATTTCCAATAACCATTCTTCATATCAGGCAGGAAATTCCCCTTTGTGATAAAATAACAACAACAAAAAAGAAAACGGCCACAGAGGAGATTAAAAATTGGTTTCTGTCTCTTACTTAACCCTACTTCTGTTTTACATCAGACATAGTTTTTTGGGGTTTGTTGTTGTTGTTGTTGTTGTTGTTGTTTTGCTTACATGAAACATAAAGGAGCAGCAACTCTGAAGGATTCTTGGTTTGCTGTTATCTCATAAGGCAGAACAGCTGTTTATATGGAGACTGTGTAAATGTGTGTTGGGGCTTTGTCAAACTGAGTATCACTGTAGACTGGGAGGGTACTTGTTCCATATTCAGCCTTGAAGAATGTAGCACTTAATTGCTACGTTTTCTATGGATGGGTATAGAAGAATATATATGTGCACATGTCATATTGGAGGGAAAAACAACTCTAGCTGAGTTTTTGAACTAGCTGTCTTGTGGAGGTGGCTTTTGCAATCAATGTCTGCAGGCAGTGGATGTATGACTCCTGGAGGTGCTCGCCCAGGGCCTGTCAGGTGAATTCCTGAACCAGCACACCCATTTTCTTGCCCTACTAAACATCCATCATGAAGAACACTGCATTAACACAGCTGGAGATCCAAGAGCACAGAGCTGCTGTCTCTCAGTGCGCTGAGCTGTGCAGGCATCCCAACACATCTACAGCTCCCTGTCCCCTCTGCCTACTGCTGCATTGACCAGACTCTATTCCTTCTGCTCCTATTTTTTGTTTTTTTTTTTTCCCCCACAGTAGATAAATAGATTTCACAGAACAAATGAGGATTTTGAAATGTTTTTTCACAGCTACTCACCCTCATTTTCTTTTCAAATCCTAGCATTCTAGTTTAATAGTCCAGCATTTTTTATAAAGGTCAAAGCTAAAATCACAGGAAGAAAAGCAACAAGTCTGTTCCTCTTCCTTGCAGAAAACAGAAAAAAACTCCTTCTTAACAGAGATTCTTTTCATTCCAACAAATAGTGTTCATTACAGATATCAAATTTTGAAATAGAAAATCAACTTTGCAGATCCAAAAAATATTTTAATGAGGATATTTTCAAACTATTTTTCATCAATTCTCTGTTAACTAACTGAAAATTCTTTGTCTAGCTTTGGAAGATGTCATCATGATTTGTGCATTAGAACAGGAATAATATAGACAATCGCCTAGATATTAAGGCTTATATCCATGAATGTTTGCAAAGCAGAACTGAGGAAGGGAGGACACTGAGAAGGTGAGGTTACTGAACACCTTCTTTGCTTCAGTCTTTACTGCTAAGACTGCCCCCCGAGAATCCCAGACCCTGGAGATAAGAGAAAGTACGGTAAACCCAGACTCTACCAACCTGTACCCAGGGAACTACTGACCTGCCAGTCTCACTTCTGTGCCAGAAAAGAGCAGATCCTCCTGGAAGCTGTGCTAAGGCATACGGAAGACAGGGAGGTAATACGGAAGAACCAGCATGGCTTCACCAAGCACATGTCCAACCATATCCTGGGTTGCGTCATAAAAAGCATGGCCACTAGAGAGAGGAATGTGTTCCTGCCCCTCTGCTCTGCACTGGTGAGTCCATATCTGGAACACTGTTTCAAATTCTATGCTCCTCAGTTCAAGAAAGACAGAGAACTTCTACAGAAACTGTAGCAGAGAGCCACAAAGATGATGACGGGCCTGGAGCACCTCCCTTATGGGTAAAGGCTGAGAGACCTAGGACTGTTCAGCCTGGAGAAGAGAAGACTGAGAGTGGACCTTGTCAATGCTTATAAATATCTAAAGGGTATCAAGTGGATGAGGTCAGGATCTTTTCAACAATGCCCAGTAATGAACAACAGGCAATGGGCACAAACTGGAACATAGGAAGTTCCATCTGAACATGAGGAAAAACTTCTTTACTTTGAGGGTGACAGAGCTCTGGAACAAACCATCCTAAGAAGTTGTGGAGCTTCTTTCTCTGGAGATATTCAAAACCCACTTGGATACTTTCCTGTGTAACATACTCTTTTAGCAGGTTCCAACTCCTACAATACTCTGATTCTGTGACCCACAATTCTGTAATTCTGCAAAACAAACATATATCCTACAGAGATATTTTTGCTATAAGAGTGCAAAAGTTTAACTGGACTGATATGACTCCTACCTGTTGCTGTCTTCACAGAAACAGCACTACTGTCTGTAATGCTTATAACTGCCTGATTCACTTTGTTGCTTCTGAAAATGTTATCCAAGACCTACCCTGACCTTGTTTACTGTTCGCTAGAATATAGGGCAGTGCCTAGCCCCATCCATACCTTGTAACAGCCAGAACCAGAAACTTCAAAGGAGACTAGCACAGAGTAGGGCTGTAGCTCACCTGTGCCCCTACTCAGTTCTCCTAATAGAGGAAGGCTGCTTTGTGCCTCCTCACACTTGTTTCTTGCAGGTCTTATGAGGAAGGTCTCTGAAGATCTTAGGTCTTACATCACGTAACTTTCCAAAACTTGTGAAAATCCTTGCCTTTGCAAACAGAAAATAATTTGTGAATCCTGCAGGCCTGGGCATTATGCTAAAGAAGAAATTTTGCTGTTTAAGTGTATGTGGAATCACAGTTTTCTCAATGTTTCTGTCCCCTAGTGCAGTGCAATCTCGCTTTGCTCCAGCAGGTAGAGCTACAACTTCAAATATTTTCCAGAAAAGCTGCTGGTTGAGCACTGTCTCCCCAGCTGCATGACTTTGTATTTTACATCAGAACTCTGAAACAACAAATCCAAGGCACAGCACAAGCACTCTGTTTGCATTGCCATAATTGGAAAGAAGCTAAAACTGGGATCCCATCAGCTGGAGAAGCCTTAATCTCACTGTGACAACCATAAGGCTGCCCACAAACAGTTAAATGGGCTGAAAGGCATGCTGTGAGGCATCGTGAGGTGATACAGATGACTGTCAGAAACAGAGAGCTGAAACATCCTCTGCTTTGATCTCCCAAAGCATCACCACCAACATCAACCAAACAAAAAACTGAATATCAGTTGAACAAACAAACAAAAAACCTGTTTTGGTTTGGTCTTCCCCACAGAGGAACAGAAAGGCAACTTTTTGGTATGGATAGTACCTCTGCACTTAATGCTTTTACAAGCATTTTTATTAAGACTCTATGGAAAAAAACAAAACATAATCTGTTAAACTTACAATTTTAGAAATGATTGTTTAAGGAGTATTTAAACCTTTTTTTTTTTTTTTTTTTTTCTTTTCCTGGATGGTCCATCAGCTTCTGAAGTCAGCCAGAACTGGATCAGATAAAGCCTCACCACACCAAAATATTCTTCCCATTTATGGATTATCACAGATAGTTCATAACCCAAAAATGTTAAGAGTTTCAGGATGTAGTAAAAGACAGGAGCTTTTCTCAACGTGAACCAGGTCTGCAGTGACATTTACAGAAGCTTACTGGCTGGAGAAAATTAGATCTCTGATCTTGTTTCAGTTTCTGGAGAACAGCTACCTGCACCAGAAAGAGACATCCCTCAAGAGAGCATGTATTTAAGGTTAAGACTGACTTGCAAAATATCATCTCTGCAGCTCAGCCCTGAGATGTAGTGCCAGGCAAATGAGGGTCTGGGTGCCATTTAAAGAGACCTGTATGCAAGTACATACTGCCTGAGTGACAACTCTGGAGGCTGAGTCAATAAAATATCACTAGGTAATAAATTAACTTCTAAACACAGAGAGACAACTATTTGCATTTTGCTACCCTTCTCCCTCTCTCTCAAGATTTAATTGATAGCTTGATTGTAATTTGTTTATTCCTTTTGAAAAATATCAGTCCCACCCAGGGCATAATAATTCTGTAGCGGAGCTGCAATTATTGGGATGTTTGAAATTGCTTAAAAGACAAAGTCAGAGGCAGTGCAGGAAAAGGTGAAGTGAGGTATTATAAACATAACGAATGCCATTCAGAATGCCTCCAGTTCCATGGTAAAGATAAACTGAATTAACATGTTCTGACATTAGTGAACAGTTTTGAATGCAGGCAATTCTAATTACATTGCTTCTCATGGAATTAATGTGGCAAGTACAATTTGTTGAGGCTGAGTTCTCATGTGGAAGAAATTAGTGTTGTTCCATTAAAACCAATGAATCTGTGTTAGAGGATCTGAGCAGTAGCATTTTGCTTATTCCCCTGCAGCCTGCTGATATTGTATCTCTTTAGTCTGCTATCTTTCATTATCAACATCAGCTGATAACAGTCTTTAGCATGTCTGAGCCATTCACACATATCAGAGCCACATAGGCTGGTTTAGGCAATACCAGAGATGATGTGCTAGCCTCACTAATACGTCTTCCTTAATCCAATATTAGAATTGCCATGGAAACCTCTTAGCAACGTAGAAGATGAAAATGGAATGAGAAAGAAAAGAAGCAGTCAGCTCAAATGGTAATTCTAGAGACAAAAAGCCAAAACCACAAAAACTTACTAGCCTTGGGAAAACACAAGAAACAAAACCAAACTCCATCTGAGAAGTTCATCTTTCAAATTCCCTATTGGATTATTTTCTTGTGTCTTTCGTATCTTTCTTGGTTTGTTTTCTTCTTTCTCTCTCTGTGTGTGCGTGTTATCAACCAAAATAACCAAACTGTTGTGCAGCCTCCGCTTGACATTGTGTTCTGGATTGTGTGTACTTTAGTTCTTGCAGAGGCTTGCTGTTATCTGCTGGAAAATAACAGGTAATTCTGGCATTTTTGAAGCAGCTCATTTTGTCTCTGTGGCTAGCCATACCTTTTAGCATGATCTTTTAAGTTGCTCTGTGATTTAGCTACCCAGCCTCTCTTGTAGTGTTAACAATGACCAGAGTTCCCAGGAACTCAGCTTCAGGACTTGGGGCTTTTTTCTAACTGTGCTAATTCACTTATCCTGTAGAATACATTAAACACTGAGCAGTATGAATTTATACAGTCACTGACAAATAGTTCCTTTGTGGTTTGACAGATTTTGGCCATGGGAGCAAGATTTAAAATACAATTAATGAAGCTGGATAGCTAGACTGACCCATGTTGAAGATGGCTATAGAAACTTCTATAATTCAGGTGCAGATGAACCTCAGGTATGAGCTGGTTAGTCAGGAAGCAGGTCCAATCCGAGAACCATTGAGCTGTGATAACAACCAGGACAATGTGTAGGTTGAACACTGAAAATATAAATCCACATGAGCACAACATTGAGCCAGCATAGCTATATGGCATTTCAATCCAGCTCAGGGCTAGTGCAAAGAAACCTGAATTTGTTCTTTTTGCAACTTTTGACAACCTAGAAATGCCTTGAATTTCAGAGGCCCAGTGTTTTGTTTTGTTTTGGTTTGGTTTGGTTTGGTTTTGATCCTTGCTACTGAAAATGCTAACTCCATTCACCTGCATGTACACACATCCACCTCATGAGTTCCTATGCACTTACCACGTACATGTACAGGATGTCCAGTTCTGTTTCTCTTGAAAGTGAACTTTGACAAGCTTGTGCAGCAAGCACAACACATGGATGACATAAATGACTCAAAAATTATGCTTTATACTGAATTGACAATTGACATCACAATTATTGTACAAATAGTTTCTACTAGTACTGGAATTCACAAAGGATGCTCATGGAGTGACTAGTGTTCCTTCCAGTAAGTTTACTTGTATTTCATTTCTAGGTAGGGTCAAATAAAATAGTCTCAGGGACTAAAAGCAGGAGGACAAATGTCTTTGAAGACCAAACCCAAATTGCCCAGTAATAACGAATTAGGTTAGAAAGTGGTATTGCACTAGTAAGATGTAAAATGACCACTAGGTGGCCAAATGCAGCAATGCGTTGCATGTGCACTGCAGAAGTAGACTTCTTCAAGCATCAACATGCTTCTGATGTTCTTCAGCTTTCTCAATGGGCATTCTTCATTAATTGATAGATAAAGAAATCTGATGGAAGTACATTTAAAAAGAAGGCTTGTGAAAGTCAGTAAAGCAACTTTCACATTTTTCTACCAGACTTCAGATATTCAAAAGATTAACTGTTTGTTTAAACCTTTGGATATCTGCATAAAGTTACCATAAAAGCTGACTTCCATTGTCCACTCACAGAGATAGGTCAAAAATGCTGTCCTTAAAAAACCTTACAAAGTCTACTTTTATGTATTTGAATAGTATCTGTACCTAAACTCCTCTTTTTCTGAGCACATGAGCTCCAGTCCTTCACTGAGACAGATACTAATCCTACCTCCTCTGAAACACCACTTACTACATTTTGTGGAACTTAAAACATTAATAAATAAGACTATTTTTATATATCTAACTCAATCATTATCTCATCAAAAAAGGTTCCAGTCTTTGCAAGGAGTGATGTTCTGAAACACTGGTCAGAGGCAAACAGTAGATGGGAAAAATGGATCCCCTATGAAGGAGAACATAAAATATGTCTGCTTCCAGTAAGAGAGATGATGGCTCAGAAAATTGCTCTCAGGTAACAGTCTTTGAATCACTGGGTCTTCAAATAAGGTGATGAGTACTTTGCTTGTGGGCCCAGAAAGCAACAAGATAGTGAACTTCTAAGAGCAAAATATTTGTGTAAAACCCAACTATTCTGCTGCAATAGATTAGAAGCCAATCTATTTTGTGCTGCTGTTTTTTATTGTGTTTTTTTGTTGTTGTTGTTCTTGCAAAACTTCTTCATTCACAATGCAGCCTATATTTTTAAGTATGTAACTGCTATTTATAATAAAGGCACTCACTCCAGTAAAGTTCTTAAAAGGAGAACATTCCAAATAGCGAAGAGATGACAATGAGCTATTTTTCAAAAGGAAACTGAAGCAAAATGGTGGCTGAACTGCTCTTCCCTTTTAAAAAAACCCAACCAACCCAAAACAAACAAAAAAACAAACAAAAAACCCAACAATTTTAGATGTCCAGTAGAAAAATAAACCTTCTAGAAATGTTGCTTTTAAAAAGTTTTATTCAAAAATTATCTTGCTTCAATCCTGCTTGTAAAGTTAAAACAAATGAGATAGCAACATTGTTTTCTATTGGCAACTGGGTGCTATATCACTTCCACATAGTGTGTACACCATTTGCAAATTACTTGAATATGCACAGATGTCAAGAGGTACTCTTTGTACTGATTTTAGGAGCTCTAAATTTTCAGGAAACAAGCTCTCTGAGCAAGCAGAAGTAAGGCTGAAGAGGCCAGTTTACAGAGTGGAAAATTCACAGCTTAATGACAGTGTAACCTCATTATTTTCTCCCCTGTTTATTTCGTGAAGAGATGTCCCCATTAATGTTCCCATTAAGCTGTTGATCCACCTGACCTCGTGTACAACATGCATAGGCTTTGTGCAGAAAACAGCAGAGATTTCTCACTAACATCTCAAGCAGCCCTTCAAGCTCAGTGCCTTCACTTCAGTGCCTTGTGGCACAGATGATTGATGGGAAAATCATAGAATCACAGAATATACTGAGTTGGAAGAGACCCATAGGGATCATCAAATATAGAGGGGTCATAACCACCTGCCCAGGTGTGCTGGGGTTAGTTAATTGTGGTGAGCGGGGGACGATTGAAAATATTCAGAAGGGTAAAACAGTTTAAAATGCTTCATCTGACTACTTGCTCTGCCTGCACCTGACCCTTCTCACCAAAATCCAATGGGAGAAGAAAGTGGCTAACTTAATTATGTACAACCAATTAGCCTTAATTCCTCTTCAGAGACTGGTTATATAGATACTGTTTCCTGAAATTTAAACTTCCACGAAGTACTAAATGAAAAACTTGATTCAAGTTGTCCATAAAATTATTTAGAGGTGGAAAAAGTATTCTGCTTTGGATAGCTCACTATAGGAGCTCGGTTACAAGTCAGTACAAGGGTGCAATAACACTGGTTATGTGAAGTAACAAGAACTCAGCTTAGACCAAGGTCAGAGTCTGACATGCTTGCTTCAGTCTCAGAATGTTTTAGCTCCACAGATTATGCTGATGTGTGATCCTTTTCAAGGCAGAGGTCAGTATCTACTGCTCTTTCAATATACAGCCTTTGGAAGGAGGACAGTAGTATTAGATGCATCTATTTACATCATGTTTCAAGACACTATATATAGGAACAAGTACTACGGGGTGAAAAGTCAGTAAGCAAATACAATATGGAAAAATAATAGAAGGGAGGATTTCATTTAGCCACGGCTGGGAGTCATGCCCTGCACTATGTGAGGCCACAAGAGAAAGCAGCTGAATTTTCAGAGTCAGATCAGAAGCTGATCTCCAAAACTGACTGCTTTTCCTGAAAGTGATTCACTATGAAACTTGAAGGGAGTACCCCAGAGGACCAGTAGGCAGCACTAGAGTTGGAAGGAAGGGCTGGAGAAATCCTGCATGTAGTTGCATTCCCTCTTCTGTGTGCCACTGAAATTGAATTTCAGGAACAGGAAAGTGTTTGAAGCACAGTTTACTTTGCATTGTTATTTCTGACCAAAACGAACTCATTTCCAGGGAAATCACAGTGTGGCAAAGAGGATATGTTAAAATAAAATGCAAATTGAATAGACTTTGATCTATTCCTGATCTTCAAATGATTTTATTGTCACTGTATTTTACCTCCATGCTCCCCTAACTGGTTGAAAGGCATTTCATGGAAATGGGTTCTTAACCAAAAAAAACATGTTGTTTCTATTCTTTTAAGTTTGCTTTCCAATTCAGACTGCTGAGAACTTATGACCATGACAGCAAAAATGTTCCTGAACTACACTTGCACACTGGGGATATTGTACCACGGGGGAAAGTAGCTAGAGAAAACATACCTTGCAAGTCTTCTGTCAGCATCCCTCTACTCTATCAGGCATGAAGTGCAGCGCTGTCTGGCTCTGAGGGCTGTGCAAAGTGCATCTCCACTTATGGAACAAACATTGTGTTGAAAGCTCAGGTTAGCATAAACAATAAAATGATAGTGTTATCTGCAGGCTGAGATGCTCACTTCATGGAATGATCTGATCCATGGCTGAATTCACACTGATTTAATGCAGGAAACAGTAACTTTAGTCCCTGATGCTCCATTTGGAGCTGGAGAGTTTGGCACGTCAGCTCTAGGATTTTAAAACTGAACACCATCATGAATTCTACTTAAAAAGCAATGCAGTGTAGCAGTCAACAAGGTGCACCATTGGTTCCGCAGAGATGCTCAGCAGGGGATACTCTTTTTCAGCTCTAAAATAGCAGGAATTAGAACACAACAGAATTAAAAGTGTCTTTCTTTTTAAAGAAAGTCCAGACACTTCCTTTGCATCACTCATCCTTTGTTGTCTCACATCTCTTTGCTCCCCTAAAACGATGGTGTCTTTCTTTTTAAAGAAAGAAAACATGTTTTTCTCTATTCTTCTTTATTTTTCAAAAATGTAATAGAATGAATGTTTTGTTAATCTTTAGCTTAAAAGTGACCTGCTATATACAGTGAGCCAAAACAGTCATAGAATCATATCATAGAATCATAGAATGGCCTGGATTGAAAAGGACCTCAGAGATCATCTAGTTTCAACCCCCCTGCTATGTGCAGGGTCGCCAACCACAAGACCAGGCTGCCCAGAGCCACATCCAGCCTGGCCTTGAATGCCTCCAGGGATGGGGCATCCACAACCTCCTTGGGCAACCTGTTCCAGTGCATCACCACCCTCTGAGTGAAAAACTTCCTCCTAATGTCTAACCTAAACCTCCCCTGTCTTAGTTTAAAACCATTCCCCCTTGTCCTATCACTATCCACCCTCATAAACAGACGTACCCCTCCTGTTTATACGCTCCTTTCAAATACTGGAAGGCCCCAATGAGGTCTCCCTGGAGCCTTCTCTTCTCCAAGCTAAACAAGCCCAGTTCCTTCAACCTTTCCTCATAAGAGAGGTGCTCCAGCCCTCTGGTCATCAGTCCTCTTACATGCCACAAAGCTCAGCATAAAGGTCCTGCCAACTGTTAAGAAGGGGAGTGATTGTACACACCCACAGTTTGAGGAGCTGGTGTGCTACAGGAACTCATCAGATTATGCCATGGCACTGTATTCATATTCACAATGTGCCAATACAGTATAAGGAGAGTTATGTTGGCTGGCATTAAAAAAAAAAGTTAACCAAAAGAAAAGCAAATAGACATCTTGCTTTTATAGTAAGAGGTGTTTTACTCTCCAATTCCATTCCTTAAGCTGCGTTTTGGTTAATGCACCAGGGAATAGACTGGCTGATCGGTCATATCTTACGCTAAACCCTTTGTGCAACCCTTTGACTACAAGAGCGGCACGAGGGGTGAGGTGAGGGCATTCCTCCGCTGTCAAGCACTACTCCACAGGAAAAATACAGACACCTTATTTCAAGAAGGAGGGTGTGGATTCCTGGCAATTTATTTTTTACATAAATTTGTTACAGAGTTTGGAAAAGTTTTTAGATTTTTTCCTTTTTCTTGAAAACATTCACCAAACCAGAATGCAGAGTTGAAGAGTCAGATATTTATTGGGACTTTAAATATTCCTCATGAATTTTGAATACTCCCAGTAGAGTAGATTAGAAGAAATGCATCATTAACATCTACTCACCCTTATCTTCAATTTAACATTACAAAGAATAGCCTTTCCTCATCTAATATTTAAATTGTTCTCAGTATAAATCCAGCACTATGTTTCTCCCTATAGTGTATTTACCAAGTTGTTGATACGCATCCTAATCTCACTTGCTCATCTCCTGTGTTCTCCTTGCCTATAAATACTCTTAAGGAGCTCCTAGTATGCTTGGTTTTCCTGAACACATGCATCAAATAGGGACAGTAAGGCTACTGCCGACTTAATAGTCAGAATATTTCTAAACAACAAGAAAAAGCTACACTTTTCTGAATATGTATATTTAATTTACACATCCTTACATGTGTGTACATATCCATACTATTTACAAAGATAAACATATGTACACAGATCATATCTATATATACCTAAGAAAAATATCTACTTGTGCATATTTCTGCCTTTGTCTTGTAAGTACCTTTTATGTCATACAATACATCACAAACCTGTGCCACTCTTTTAGGCAGTGAGACCTTTGTCTTACAGCTCCATTCTGCTGCAACTGTGATGCTGATGCCTGAGCTATGTCATCTGAAGTTATCTCTAATACGTTTAAATTGTACTTACAGAAATTGTTGGGCTGATGTGTATATCCTTTCATCTGAGTAATAACTTACATTTTGAGTAGTCAAATACTCTCCCATGTGACCTTCTGTAAAGTGAATTGTTATTGTTATAAAGAATAATAAAGTCAGGTCAAATGCGAAATTACTTTATGCACTTACAATAGTCACTATGGAAGCAACATATGGGAAAAAAAATGTTGGCAGCTACCAGCTGTATCCTTTCTATTCTTGTCGACTTCAGAAAATATTTTGAGAAGGTAGCCTGCTAATCTACTTGGATGCCACATTCACTTACAAAACAAAACAGATATGCCACACATAATCACACATTTCTGATTTTTTTTGTGGAGCTTCTTTTCCGAGAAATAAATTTCAGCACTAAACCAAATGTATGAAGAGGAAATACTTACTGAAGAGAACTGAATGATGTTTTTGTGCTGCTATTTTACAGTCTCAAGTGAATCAAAATGCTTTTAGCGGTAATTGTTCCAAAACAAAGTAACTTTGAGATCAGGTTTTCTAAATGTTATTTTCAAAAAAGACAGTGAGGAAAATCTGTTTAGTTTTCTATCTGCTGATAGAATTCATATTTACATCACAATCCTCATTAAAAATCTAAGCAGCTTCACCTTGTTAAAAAATATTCCTGTTGCTCTTCAGAGCAGCTTGTAATTTACATTGTGGCAGGTCCGTAGCAGGATTGTCTGTGCCTACAGGTCTCCATAAGGCTTCTTGTCCAGGGCTACCTGCATCTTTCCAAGCTACTTAATAGGCAAGACTACATGGGGTGTGTGTTCGCCTGCCCCAAAGCCAAATATAATTTCTATGATGTGACCACCCCACAAAAAAGTGAAAGAAGCATATAGGTGACTTAGCAAATCTGTAAATCGGAGGATTTTGTAGAACACACTTTCTTTTCCAGTTTCTATCTACCTGCTAAATGGATTTGAGTTTCATAAACTTTATGAAAAGAAAAACAACATTCAGAAAGACAAATGCAGTGTGACAAGAACTACCTCCTCTTGGAGTTGATCTCTATGGGGACCTGCTTAAGTGACCATGTTAGACAGCATTTATAGTTCCCATACAAGTTGATTTCATGGCTATATGAAGACCATAATTCCCAGGCTCAAGGTTGCCTTTAGAACTCTAAAATAGCAATGTCTACAAATAACAGGAAATTGAGACCACTTGGCAACTTGTAGCACACTTATAGAACCTGTATGTAAGAAGGGCAGGGACAGCTGAAGTGCAACACATCCATCAATTCCTCTTATTCCACCCACTTTCTTGTACCCATTTTCCAACTATGTTAAATAGGCAAGAGGAGAAGGAGAGCTAGGGATCCTATCAAACTAAACTTATCAGTATGCATTAAATAACCAGCATGAGTGAGGGCCTCATTGCTTTCTCATTCTTCACTCATCAGGGAACTTCTGGGTTTTTTTTTGGTTCAGGCTCAATGATGCAGGGAAAAATATCACCAAAATTACTTTTTGAGCCTGCTGGTCTGCATCTCTCTTAACCACTGACAATACAGCTTGATTGCTTGTTCCTGTCCTGTGCTAGCTCTAAAATGACATCTGGGTGTTTACCTCACTAGAGGACTCATTTAGAAAAGCAGAGGAAGCATCATATATATTGTTTGATTGAGTCCTGGCCACAATGGAATACATGTCTTTCAGAGAGGAGTCTGTGAGAATCACCTGATTATATCAGAATCTCAGTTTCATTTAAAATATTTAAGTATGCCCACACATATTTACAGAAATAATGCATACGTAAAAAAAGTGAAATACACATTCCATCAAAATCAATAAGAGAACTCATTTTAGTTGAGCTGGAGCCAGAATTTCAAACTGTGAAGCTTATAATTGGGAACGTTAGCTGAATGACATGAGACTTAAAAATTAATGCATTACTGAAATATTTGAAGATCCTCATTAACTTCATAATTCTGCTGACCATTTATAAGCCTAAAGATATTTACCCTTCATAAATTTTTTCTCTAACTGCATTTCCTATGAAATAAGGCAGGGATGTGAAAACCAGCTGGATTTCCTCTCTGCCAGTAACTCCTTTTGTCTTACCAGTGGTGGATATGTGACAATGCAAATTCTTTTAACTCAGAACTCTATTATTTCCTTACTCTGAAGGACGTAACTGAGGGTAGCAGCCAGCCTTGCTACCATGTAATTAACAATTCTGTTGATAGACAAGCTACGAAAGAGCACCTGTAGATTTGCAAAGTGAAAAAAGATCCAAAAGTAAAGGAACATAATTGCATGCTTGAGTTAAGAAGTTATATGCTGAGTTGGATATGGAAAGGTTTGTTTTTAAGAGTAAGGCACATCAAACAATTGCTTCATTGATGTTAAATGACGAGATGTAACGGGGAAGAGTTGTCAGTTATTCATGGAAAGAAAAGTATTGTGGGGAATAATCATGAAGCTTGGAGAAGGTAGACACAGTACATCGTTCATGCAGTGCTTTTTCTGCAGGGGTTGTCTGTCACGATGTTTTACCTGTTTATATAGAGCTCTGTATATCCGATGCAGTCTGGGCTCAAAATTTCAAGGAATAATGGAACATAAGCCTTTGTTATAAACAATAATTGCATGCACCGAATTTGAAAAGGAGAACCAGAAGCAGGAATTCCTCACTCCTATTTCTAATCCTCACAAGGTGTTCAAGGGCTTTATCTAGTGACTGCATCCATTATTTCTCTTTTTAAAAAGGCCATAACTGCCACTGAACTGTTCCCACTGTTCTGTTCAAGTTTTATGAAAATAAGAACTAAGCATGAACCAGAGGGTAATTTTTTAATCAGGTGAATTGCACAGCTAACAATTAGAACTTCTCCTGAAGATGGAAAGGAAGATTTTTGTGCAAAAAGATGAAAAAGAGATCAAAGTCAAGAATTTTTCCCAGTGAAAAAGATTGATAAGAGCATCCTGAGGCAAAATGTCATTGGTGCGATCAGAAACGGCAGCCATCAGAGGAAGGAGTAGTGTCATAGATTGCCTGACAGAACATGACAACTTGGTTCATAAATAGCTTCTTCTGCAAAAACAGATCCTACAGCAGAGGCAAAAACATATTGTAAAGGGAATCAACTTTACGTTGTGCTAGCTTCATTCTAATTAACTCTCTAGTCCTCAGGCAAAAGGAGCCCTCTTCTGCAGCCCACACGCCAGATTTCTGGTGTCTCATATCTTCTAAAGCAAAATAGACAAGGTTCATTTTACAGGATGAAACCAATATATCAAGTCAGTATAGTCAAAATTAGTTCATTAGAACACACAGACTGCCTTAGCCGCACAGAATAAGCAGGAACTTTGGCTGAGGTTATTTTTCATCTCCATTTACTGTTTTTCTGGAAGACTGGAATAGCATACAATAACATTTCTGAGGAGTGCAAGACACCGTTGGGAACTAGGTCTATAAAAAGGAAATGAAGTATGAATAAAAAATCGCAGTGTATTAGAACAAATATGCACATGCTACATGAATATATTCATTTTTAATGACACTTTTTATAACTGTCAGCGAAGTAGAAGGTTATGGATTTCTAATTCTGAGAGTGTGATAATAGAAAATGACATCTTCTTCAAACAAGGTCATCCTTGCTGTGTGGACATACATCCCAGACAGCCAGATATTGCTAGTCCAATGCACACAGTGCTCACAGGGAAAGGGAAAACACTGTATGTTCTTAAGTAGAATTGTGAGAGGAAGATTAGTAATTATTTAAGGAAAACTCATGAAATTTTGTGCATGCTTGGCTCTGTTGTCACCAGTTGAAGCACTTCACATAAAGTTTTCAGTAAAAAAAACTGAAATGGCAAGGATTCCAGTCAATTTCATTTTCATTGAATCTTTACTTTTCCTCAGTTTTACTGTGCATTGAATAATAATAAAAAAATATTACCTAGCATTCCTGTAGAGTTAAATAACCGATCTAAATGCTAAAGGAAGGGAAAAAGAAAACAAAATATTTTGACATATTATGTAACTGAGATAGCATGAAGAAGAATGGTTCCAGCATTTCATTATTCCAATAATTTCCTGTGTTTATGCTGGCAAATTTGTCCTTGATGATGATGGATTTAGCGGTATGTTTTAAGATAATCGCATATGGGGGACTATAGAGCCTATGCTGCTTTTTATTTGCCTTATAGAATTAGCAAGTACATCTTCTCTCCTCCATGTCATAAACACATATTTTACTTCCCGACACAATTTTGATCTGTTTTCTTACAGAAACACAGTAGGGAGCACCTCAGGAGCCCACTCGGAGGGCCTCTGGCCCTTGGCATGGCTGCTGCCTGTGGGGTATGCAGGGAGAGGCTATGAGAGCTTAATCTTGTGGCTGCAGAGAGGAAAAAAAAAATAGGAAAGGGACATTCTAACAGCTTGTAGGCACCATCTTGGGAATAAAGAGACAGATGGGGAAAACGGACTTCTGAGCAACCGGCCACCAGCTCCCACAGACCTGCCCTGCCTGGCCATGGGCACTGAGAGCCAGGCCTGCTCGTGGGTCGCAGCCCTGTGAGGCACTGAGCCCAATCAGGCCTAAGGGGAACAAGGAGGGGACATGCCTCATGAGAGAAGCTGCTGTAGGCTGTCAGCTGTGGGAAAGCCATGGCATGAGGTAAAGTTATTAATTTAAAAGCATTTTGTTGTGAAAACAAGCAGTTGTTTGGGAGGATGTCCCACCCTGGCAGTTCCATTGCTACTGTGGCCCTGGTAGCTGTGGGAGGATGAACCTCTCCTTTAGCTTCTTCAGTAAAAAAGCACTGCAGAAATGCAATACCTGTGCTCACATCAGTGTCCTGTACTAGCACAGAAGCAGGTGTTAAAGTGGTACATTAAAAAAAAAGGTTAATTCTTAAGTACAGGTACCCACCTGGACACCACCTGTGCAATCTGGTCTAGGGAGCCTGTTTTGGCAGAGGGGTTGGACTCAATGATCTCTAGAGGTCCCTTCCAGCCCCTACATTTCTGTGAAACTTATGTGAAGTACCCTGCTCCAGCTGTCTTCTAATTTGCTTTCTGCTGTTTACAACATCAGAGTCGCTAAACAACCAGAGCTGGGAGCTGCAGGGTGTGACACTATCACAGGGGCAGCTTCTGAAAATGAGACTTGCTTGGGTTTTTTTTGCTGTTAGTTTTGACAAGTTCTTTGACAACATCACAATCTAGGCTTTAACTGTTCTGGCACTTCATGGCACTGACTTGTGTCTGTGTATTCTCCTGAGCTCACTGCATTGATTCAGCAAAACTGAAAGTGCAAAACATTAGGACAGGGAGTACACTTGGTTGTGGAGCTGTCCCACATCTGCCTTTGATGCAAAATCCCTCTGCTGTCTCACTGTCAGGTGTCTTACGGCACTGGTGAAGAGGTGGCTGATGCAGAGGTGGGTAGATTTCCTCAGCTGCAAACCAAGACTAATCTAAAGTGAAGCTTTCATGTTTTGAAAAGTTCGTTGAAGGGCCATCACCATAATATTTTATAGAAATTCACATCATCTTGTGTGGGGCACAAATGAGAATGCCAAAATACTGCTGTTCAAATCTGTCTGTGGGCTCAGCTTTATGCTAAAGAGAAGTTGACAAGCTTATGCAAAGAGACAGCAACTCGATCTCCCTGTTCAGAGTCATCAAACAATTTCAGCTGAAGGCTCTTCTTTCTTTATATTTTTTCTCTTTTTGCAAGTCCAGTGCTAACAGACATGTCTGCTTTCACATATCTTTTAAAGTTGTCATGGTAAGTTCATTTTTTTTTAAAGAGAATCAGTGGTAGTGTTGGCATGGCAGAAGAACTGTTTGGGTGTTCAACATGTTGTGTGTTAAAGGGAACAGCTATAAAATTTGCTGCACAGCACAAGCACTTTTAGAATCTTCATTTAAACCAAGATCAGCTAGAATTTTGTGGGCTAGGATGTGAAGACTGTGTTTTGCCATCTAAATGAAAATGATTTATTTTTTCTATGACTTAAATTTCCATGTGAAACTCACTTCACAGGAGTGTTATCTGGATCACTTTTGAGGAATTTTGAAAAGGTTTCATGAATAGCATGAAATGTATGAATGTAAAATTAACCATAGCTGCCAAATGCTTCCAGCTGATCATGTAGAAGTCAAGATCAGTATCCTGTGTTTCAGTCTTTGCTCTTGTGGCGTTGAGAGTCTAATCTGTGCTGCTGCAGGAAGAGGGATGTCAGTACGGTGATCTTGGTTGCAGGAAGAAAGATTACGGTTTATTTAAAAGGTGTTGTTGAATAAAAGAGCAACTTGCAGCAATTGCTGCAAGAGCAAATCATGATGTTCAATTTCAGTAATATTCAAAATAGTTTAATTATAGTCCGATTTTTTAATTTTTCTTTTCTTTCTGGGATAAAAACCTGGAAGCTTGGGACTAGCAATTATAAAGATGAATAACTGCATAATAAATACTAATCTGGGCCTTTGTAATTAGACCCTGAAGCATTTTGATTTTTAATTGAGAATTTGCTTATGAATTGATACAAAGAGAAGCAAGCAATGTATAACAGACATAAAGAAATACCTTACAGTCATCTTTGTACAACACTGATGTACGTATGGTGTGCCTCATTACAAAACTACACTGTATTTTGCAACAGGGAACTAAATGTTTTTTCGTACTCAACTGTAATCTGAACGCCCATCTCATGACACATATGGGCTGGAAATTCAGTGACTGACAGTCTTAGCTCTGAGACATTTGTAGTCTAATTAAACAGAATGCCTGGGCCATGACCACAGTAACAAAGGAATTCAGAAACTAAGCCTAGAAAGTCTTGTCCCTCAGGTCATGCTGTATACTGCATGATAAAAAGCAGGAAAACTGACTGTTCAAAGTGAAGTTATGTAGGTGGCTCTGAAAGTAATCCCTCCTATTTATTTCCATGGAAACTACAACATATACATAGAGCACAATAACACTAGTTGGCAGACCAAATTCTCAGCTACAAAACACTATTCTTCAACATAGTCACCACCATTAGCTATGCATTTTTGCCAACAATGAGCAAGAGTCTGCATGCCACAGCTGTAAAAACCTGCGTGGCCATCCAGAACATGGCTTGTCATTCACATCGCTGTCATCGTAGCTGAAACACATCACTCATTGTACATCCACTGTTGGTCTCCAGAAACATTCAGCAAGCATCACTGAATATCAGTGGGTGTCATTTTTTTTCACATGGAGGAATTCAGCAACACCCCTTTGCTTCATATACACTTCCATGTCAGACGCCATTTTGTCAGACTGCCTCTCTGCTGCCACCTCTCATATAGCAACAAACTGTAATTTTGTTATATTGGTGGGAAGGTTCAACTTCTACTGCCATACCATCTGACATCGTGGGCCAACATAACAAAATACAAGGCATTACTTACAGGGCAGCCCTTGTATGTGAATAAGATTAAGTATAAGGTGTGGTTGAAAATTACATTTTTAAAAGTTATGAGCATTGAAGTTTCACTCAACGTCTTCTCTATAGTATTTTATTCTCGGATATTGGCCAAGCTAGCATTTTATGTGTTTGCCTTGGATTTTAAAAGCGTTATTTTGGTAAAGAGCTTGTTGACTGATGGGTGAACATTCCCTTGTGTTTATTCATTTAAAGGACTTGCATTCAGTACTTCCAGATGCAGGAAAAAGTGAGCTTGTGCCAGCTTTTTCCTATTAAAAATTATGATTAGCTTGAATTTTCATTTGATTCTTATCACTCTTATTTCCATTCCTCATTTGGACGTGGAACACTAGCTTTTATTGGATCAAACAGTTTTATTCATCTTCTGTTGCCTGCAGCAGGTAACAGCTTCTGAAGAAAGATGTCCCCCTGGTTCTGACCTACTTCTTTGCCTACCTTTGGTGCCCCTTGCCTTACTCCTGGCTGCATGCTCCCATTCCTTACCTTGCTCAGACCATGTCCTTTTTTAGCTGATTCAAATTGTTATCCAGACCTAAAACTAACTCAGAAAAACAAAATGGATGTGATTGTGCTGCATGGCAAGCTGGATCAGCTAACTATAGGGCTTGAGCCCACTCCTGCAAGGAAGAAGCTGGAGGAAGCAGCAGTAGGTTCTCCTTTCAGTACAGAAGAGCTGGTAGCTGGTTTCCTGTGTAGGACCACTTGCTTGAATAACTGCAGTTCTTTGACTTGTCCCACTAAGTAGCAAGAAAACAAAAAGCTTAAATATTCTTCTGTGGCCTGTTATTCTGAAAAGCAGACCCAGTGGGAAGCAGAGTTGTAATTTGTGTCTACAACAGCCGGTAGTTGGGTCAGACTTCCACAGACATCTGTGATTTTTTTCTGCCTGCAGAAGGGTTTGCTGACTGCCCAAGAAGCAAGCAGAAATAAGGAGGTGACTATGGAGCATATCTACACTTACATTAACATCAGGCTGCAACCTGCTGCCTTAGTGCCATGAACTGTTGGAATGGTAACAATGAACTGAGCAGTGCATCGTGCTAAGTGTAGATCATGGTTTCTGCAGCAAGATCTTTCCTGTTGTGTTTCACACTTTGGATCCCATAATACACTACTAGTGGCTACTAACGCATGTAGTAATGTACTACCTTGCTCCGTTCTCTCTTATCTGAGTTAGTTCTAGCAATAAGTCTTATTCAGTTTTGGCTATTTCATGTTATTCATTAGTTGGCCCTCACAAGGCACACCTAGTATCTCATTTTTTCCATTTAAAGCATGAAGTCTGAACTGACTTTGATGGATAATCCAAACTGAAGTTTAAGAACAGAAAATTAAATTCTGAGGACAGTCAAAATATTTATTAAAGCAATGAAATCAGAAACTTTAATAAGATAATTGGAATGCATTCATTTGCTTCTTCTCAGAATATTTTTCCCTAGCTTTAGCACTACAAATCATTTTTTCCATGATATAGATATTTTGGAAACTCAGGCATTTCCATTTGGATAGCTTACCCTGTTTGTTTAATTCCTATCTCTTTATTCTGACATTTCTCTTTGAGCTTTTCACCATAATCAGTCGTGTATCCAGCACCCTCAAAATACGTTATCATTCAGGTATATGAGGTGGGCTGATCCAATTTGTTCATTTTTGGCCACAGTACTCAATTACTGTTGAAGTAAGAGGACTGATGTGCATCTACATCATGCTTCTTTGTCTTTTTTTTCTATTACTAAGAAGTACAAAATACAAAATACAGTGGTAGTCACTTTTTTGTTACTGGCAACTGGTATATGAGTAGGAGTAGAGGGGTTTCATCCTAGTAAAGTAGTTTTATGGACTAATCAGGTGTTGAATGAGACTGGACTCTTTGATAGATGTTTTTGCTTATCCACAGATCAAAGAAATGGTAAGGAAAAGATTAGGTACGACAGGCCAGGAGGTGATTACCACTGTGTGGTGGGGTTACCTGTAGCTAAGTACGTGCTTGAAAAGGGTCTCCCTGGTAACTTTTAAGCCTTCTCCTATTGTTTCCAAGAGAAGAATAGCATTTGGCAGCATTCCTCTAGAAACCAATCGTTGCAGCCTAGGTCCAAAGCCAAATGAAATAGATAAAAATTTCTTTTACTGCCCAAGGAGAGATAACTCCCTGAGCATTGTGTGTAGTCCTGGTGATAAAGCCTGTTTCATTTCTGAGCTTTTTTGAAATGTTGCTGTCACACCGAGGTTGGGAAGAAGCTTCGGAACTGTAATCACAAGTGAACAGACCTACATTGCGCTGCGGCTATTCTGCCTTCCTGTCAGAACAGTCACACTTACCAAAGCATAATTTAACTTTGATCTTTGTTTCATTTTTTTTTCTATTTTTTTTCAACTGTTGATTTATTTTTCTTTGTTACCCTTCTTTTATACGAAGTAATTTTTCTTTCTGACCTTTTATTATGTTTACACAGACTTGTTCAAAGGCTTGCAGGAATCCTAAAATATGCTGACTTAATGTAAAGAATATAAGATGCGCCATGAGGCAGGGACTGGGGCACTGCTTTGTTAAAAGGTCTTTTTCATAAAAAATTCACAGGCTACTGTGAACAGCTTCTGATTCACCTGAAGTCAAGTGTCTTTCATTGAGAGCCTGGTCTGTTAGGCAGCAATAAGGAAAACAATAGTTATACATCATAATTGTAATGAAATAGCACGTTTTCCACTTTATTTCTAAAATAGTACAGCTGCATTTATACAGCCAGAGTTGACCTAGACTTAAAGTAACCCTCATTCAAAGAGGTACTCCATTGCTTCTTGCTATAAATACAACTCTTTTTTTTTCCTGATCAAGGTTAAAAATATAAAAACCCTAATAAAAACATGCTCTGAAAGTAATGCCTCCCTTTTATGGAAGAAATTACAACAGATACAGAGAGCACATTAACACTGTTTGATAGAGCAAATTCTCAGCTACAAAACACTATTTTTCAACATAGTCACCACCATTAGCTGATTCATGCAGACAAGCTGATCAAGATGCTCTTCATTGCATGGTGTGACAGCTATGCACAGCCATCCAGAATGTGGCTTGTCTTTTATGTCGCTGTTGACACTTCTGAAATGCATCACCCAGCACCTTGCTGTGCTCACATCCTCTCTATGGTCTCCGTATTTATTCAGCAAGCATGATGAATGTCAGTGGGTACCATTTTTTCCACGCAGAGGAATTTGACGACACCCTTTTGCTTTATATCCACACAGATACCACTTTCTCGAACTGCCTCCCTGCTGCCATCTGTCACATGGTAACAAAATGTAACAGAATATTGGTGGGAAGGTCCAGCCTTTACTGCCATACCACCAACGTCCACATCTGATGTCATAGGACAATATGACAAAATAGGAGTCATCCTCATAAATGGTATATTCGCATGCCTCAGTGAAAGAATCCTCCTGAGCAAATTTTATTAACCAGACGCTCAATGTATGCCAAACATTATTGCTGATACAGTATAACGTTTCAATGTTGTATGCTGCATCATCAATGGTTCATCAATAAGCTTTCCGTTACACAACAACCCACACTGTAACCTGTGTTTTTAATGCAGTGTACATTATTCCTTAACAACTGAATGTTTTAGAACTAATTCCAGATCTCCCATATATAGGATGGCAAAAGTACTAGAAAGGAATATAGTTGTTTTGTGTCTGTACCCAGGCTTTAAGTGGGATTCCTAAGTTGGGACTGTGCCCATGAACGATGTTCACCACTGATAGTTGTCTGTGTGTAGTTCACCTCTTAAATTTTGAGTTAGGCAAGATTCAAGACTTGGCCATATCACAAAATTCTGTATTCAATAGTGATTAGCAGCAGTAATTAACTGATGTTTCTGCCAAAAAATAATCTATTCGGTTTCACATCACAATCTGGTATGGGTAATAAAGATTCTCAGGACTGCACCACTGACTTTCATAGAATCACAGACTGGCTGAGGTTTGCAGAGACCTATGGAGGCCACCTGATCCAACACCTGCTCAAGCAGGGACTTACAGAGCAGAGTGCCCAGGCCAGTGTCCAGGCTGCTTCTGAAGATCCCCAAGGAGGATCCACAGCCTGTGGGTAACCTGTGCTGGTGTTTCATCATCCGCACAGCACAGAAGTGCTGCTCCTATGTTCCAGTTTGTGCCCAGTGCCCCTGGTTCTGGCACTGGTGACTACTGAAAAGAGCCTGGCTTCATCTTCTTTGCCATCTCCTTTCAAGTGTTTATACACATTGATGAGTTCCCACCCTGAACCTTCTCCAGGCTGAACAGTCCCAGCTCTCAGCCTCTCCTCATACAAGTGATGCCCCAGTCCCTTGATCATCTTCATGGCCCTTTGATGGATTCTCTCCAGTGTGTCCATGTCTCTGTTGTACTGGAAGCCTATGACTGGATATAATATCCAGGTGTGTCTGGTTCATGCTTAGAGAACTACTGGATCTTCTGAGAACAAGGTCTGAGATCATTAGGGTGTTCCTGGGAACTCCCAAAGAAACTTCAGGATGCCTATTACTATCAGGTGTGGACAAGGACTAGAGAGACACAAGGCCTTGCACCTGCAGAAGCTCCAAGAGCTTCTGATGATGTTGGTTCTGCCCTTGACCCCATTGCCTAGCACCTTTGCTGCAGCTGGGGAGGACCAAGCACCCTTTAAGCTGGTGCAAGGGAGATGTAGGAGTGCATCACTTGGGGCAGCAGTCTGATACATGCTTAGGGAATACTTCTGCCTGGATAAAAGCAACTCTTAAGCAGATAGCTACCTTGGAAAGAGAAGATGAAGTATCGTGTTGTGTTTTCCTGAGATTTTTATTTGCAGATAGGGCCTTTTTTCTGGTGTTTTTAGTATCTGGAAGAGGATAGCGACAGTGAAAAGTGCCTTCAGTGAAGGGCTTTAGATAAAGTTAAAGCAGGAATAGCAAGCAGATTCATAGAGAAGAAGTGACAAATGATCCCCAAATATCTTTACAGAAATGGAAATACCTTGCCCACCACACTTGGACCAGGGTTTAAAAGCAGCTCAACTACTACCACAGTAGGTGACATAAATTACATGATATTTACCCATGAAGTCTGTTTGCCATCACCCAAGTTTTCTAGCTGCAGGCACTGAGTAATTTTACTGCAAATTCTGCTGCTTGAGCAGCACTCAGAAGTATCAGGTGAGGCTCATGTCTTCGTTTGTCATATGAGCAATGACAGTCACAAAGACTTATTCTGAAACACTTCATCTGCACTAGTCAGCTGCTGTTTACTACAACAATACTTTACTAGACTCAGCTATGGGAAGGCAGCTATCAAATACAGAACCTCATAATTCCCCTGCCCCCAACTCTCACAACGAGCTTTTCAAAATAACTACCATTTTCTGTGCTGACATTAGTGCATTTATCTACACACCGAGTTGTCTGAAGAATGACTGCCTCAACATGAATGGAAGGGCTGTTGTGCTCTCTTTAGTAGTGTTTTCAAAAATAGTGCCATCCATATTTCTGCACCTAGTTACATATTCTGATTTCTGTTTCTCCTTAAGAGTGCCAATGGATAGCTATGAATAGCTTTCTTTGTCCACTGTTTTGAAGATTTCAACTATACCTCATTTCTGAAAGTTTATATACTGTATTATAGACGTGCTTCCAAAATGATCGATACTATACCTTACAATAAAACATACTAGTAATGTACACGTTAATTGCTGTGCTGTCTGAGGATATAGTAAGGTCTTCTGTGTACATACTCCTCTCACTATTAAACCACGTGAGTCTTCTGCATACCAGAGTCCCATTGTATAAGAATCCAGTAAGTTAATTCTATTGGTGAAAAAAGATGTGTGAACACTAGCTGGTCATCTCTTCAGAAAGCTTAATGGGCATTCCAGGCAAGTTTAATTAACAGGGGTTGCTTAAAAACCATATAGTAGAAGATCATTTATTGAAAAATGGCAATAGTTAAGGTACTTTAAATGTTATGATTCCATAATTATAGATCCAACAATAAATCTTGTTTAATCATCAAAGACAAAGTAAAACTCCAGAATATTTTGTTTCTGAACACAGACTTAAGAGCTGTTCCACTGGGATAGGCCAAAGATCCACGCACCTTCCACCTCACAACAGTCAATAGGAGATGTCCTTGATAATAACACAGCCCTTCTCTAGGCCAACTCTCCATCTTCTGACAGTCAACAATTTAGGGACTTTGTGAAATGTTTTCCTTTCTGTTTAACAGGCTGACAAACATCCTCAGTACATCTGCATAATACTACCTGCTCTCTGCAACATCAGCGGCAGGGAATTTCAATGTTCTGGGATACCTCCTATCACTAACTTTACAACTGTGATCTGAAGATTTAACCTGATGTCCCCAACTTCCTGTACTGTCAGAAACAGGAGTAGTAACTGTTCATTACTGCCCTTGCCATTCACAATTTATAGATTAGCCTTACCCAGTATCTTAGTCATTTCTTTTCTGGGCTGAGATGTACTTTTTCTTTCTCTAAAGATTCTACAGTGTTTCTCTGATTATTTGTTACCACTTCTGCAGCATTTCCAGATGTGTATGAGATGGGCTCATCACATAAAGATGTGGAAGCACGGTGGATAAATACAGTGATATGAGGAAGCTTTCTATTTTATCCCTGACAACAGCTTTTTCAGTTGCTGGCTGCTGAAGTTGACTTTGGAGAAAACTATCCATGATGGATAAGATCTTGGCCCTAGACTGTTGTCATGGGTACATAGCTAAGGTGATATTTCCCACCACTAATTCCAAACTTAATTCCATCTGCTATCTTTTCACCATGTCACTTACTGTCGTGATACCTTTGTGTAGCTTCATCTAGTCTGTTTTGGTTTGGAGAATCCTGAACAAATCCAGTAATGGCCATCGTTGTTGCCACAGTGTTCATCCTCTCTTCCTAATGTTGTATGAACATGCTCAATAGTATGGTCCATAAGACATCCTGATGGCAGCTTCACCTCTACTCTACTAGTGTGGAACCTGACCATTTTTTAGTTTTAACAGATTAATGGGTTGTGACAAATTTGGGGCTGTTTTGGACAAATTAAATACCTAGTTGTTTTCAGTAAGCTAGTCATCCCATTCATTTGGTTAGCTGTATAATAATGCTTTGTGGGCTGTTTAAAGTTGTTAAAGAAATGGTGTTTTGCTTATAAGATCATTCATTTCTGGAATACACTGTCTACTTGAATATGTTTTTTTGAGGGGAAAAAGCAAGGGAGCAGAAAACAGACAAATAGGGGAAATGGTTCAGGGATAAGAAAGGCAGGAGGCAACTCACAATTATTAATTATCTTTACACAAAGCAACACATGTCATTAGAAAGGCACAATCCTTTGGATAAAATCGTTCCAGCTGACATTGGTTATATAGACATTTAAGCTCTGAGTTATTTGCCTTACAGATACTATACTTGTGGATATGCTGAACTGCTGAGGTTCTGCCTTTCAGCAGAATGATATCTCTCTTTCTCTAGATTTGCATCACTTCTCTAATCTCCCGTTTACTTTCAGGCAGCATCTGTTATGTCAAGATATCAATGAATTCAGAGCTCCTAAGAGAAGTGAAACAATTACACTAGATTGTATTGAACTGGTGCAGCTGCAATGTTTCTGGAGGAATGTAAGAAGTAGTTTAAAGCAAAATCCTGTCATACTGTGATCTGAATGTAACGGCTTCATTAAAGCAAAGACCCTTCAGACCTCAAACGTGTATTGAAGATCCATAGATTTCTGTGTGATGGTGTTCAAAACCTATATTCCAAGACAATAACAAACTTACTTTCGTCATGCAAAAGGCAATGCATCAGAACCAGGACAGATTAGATGGAGATTGTCCTTCCATTCACATGCAACACTAGACTGATATTCAGTAGTCTTTCCTGTTAAGTTGTACAAATAAATCATAGCCTTCTTTTTAATTGTTTTTTAGTTTTAAAAAATAGTATCTGCCCAATGATGCAGAAGAACTGACAATGTCACCGTGCCTGGAAGAAAAGCAATGATTTTTTAGGTGGTTGCAGCTGCACAGTTCTGTGGTGCCATCTCTTAGTTTCTCTTGTATGCATTATTAACATTTACTAAATAGAATTAGGTGAGCACTTTTTGTGAAAGTTACTAAGAAATGAAGTGGGTAATTCTGTACTCTCAGCATACAATTTTAAGATTAATTTGGCTTAAATAATTTGGCTGCTTCCATATTTTTATGCAGATTCTTGCGTTTAGATACAAAATGCTTGTAAGTGGCAATCTGAGTATATTGTCTCAACACAGGGAGGAACAACTTTCTCATAATACTTATCATTACTTCAGCTAAACAACTTCTGCCAAAGATGATTTGCTATTGAATGCTTTTCTCTACACAAGATTTTGTACAAGGTTGGATCATGTATCCTTTTGACTTGAAGCCCTGAGACAGAAACTTATTTCCTAGTTTTGCACATCCCATAGCTACCGGTTAATTTAGCTAACTGCTCGTGTTAAGCTCTTCTCTTCATCTCTCTATGACTATTAATAAAATTTCAAAGATAACTTCCTCTCAAGGCTTGCTGATTGGGTTGAAAGCCTTTTTGTGTGGTCTGTAAAATATATATTTTGGCTTATTTTCTGGATTATTTTATGCTCACTGGAAAGGCACAGATGTGTGTCCATTTGCCTAACAACGGACATCCAGCTATGCTTATAGACTCACAGAATCATAGAATGGCCTGGGTTGAAAAGGGCCACAATGATCATCTCGTTTCAACCCCCTGCTATGTGCAGGGTCGCCAACCACTAGACCAGGCTGCCCAGAGCCACATCCAGCCTGGCCTTGAATGCCTCCAGGGATGGGGCATCCACAGCCTCCTTGGGCAACCTGTTCCAGTGTGTCACCACCCTCTGTGTGAAAAATTTCCTCCTAATATCTAACCTAAACCTCCCCTGTCTCAGTTTGAGACCATTCCCCCTTGTCCTATCATTATCCACCCTCGTTAATTATATAAATTATATTTTTGCTACTTTTTTTCTGTTGTTTGCAATGCACTAGGCCTTTCCTCCAGTTGAAGTTAACAGTTTATCTCAGATCTTTTGTATAAGGAGAACTAGAATAATTCACAACACACATTCACAACTCTCTTTTATGTTGAGGACTTTGTAGAGCCTCCTCCCAGAACATCTTTCTTGCAGCTTAAAATTCACAATTGCAACATTTGAGCTAGGAACAACATTCCAAAAAAAAAGAAAAAAAATGTTGCAAATATTCAAGGCTTTGCCAGTCAGGTCACTTCTACTCGAAATGTGCATGTAGCAGCCTTGTGTTGTGCATGGCTGCCTGAAAATTTGGCTGTGAGCCTTAATGTCAGTGGATAATGACAATGAAATCTGTCAGGTTTAATTATCTGAGCAATATAACACCATAGAGGCAAATGTTCTCCTCTGGCTCCTAATCCTCCTTATCTTCGGTACATTTTGAAGCAGAAAGGCTGAGTTTCTTTCATAAATTGCCTGAAGCTTATTACCATGGGATGCCTGTCACCCGTGATTAAATAGCAATGCAAATTTGCTTGAAGAATAATTACTTTGAAAATGTATGTGGGTAACAAGGTTGCATTACACCTCATGTTTCTCAAATTAACCGTAAGTACAGGTTCTACTTCTAGATGTTTGACTGTTGCCGTGTTAGCTGCTCCTATATCATGCATATGAGCTTTTATTATTATTTTTTAAATACATCAGTAAAGAGAGCCATGTCAGTTGAAAGGAGTTGATTTTTGCAGGCAGTACTTATATGTGTAATGTTTATTTTTGGAATACTATGATGATCTGATTATTTTATACTCTAAAGCACTTATATTTTCACAAGTGCAGATATTCTAATGAAAAAAATGCAGTTGCACTCTGTTCTATTTTGAAACAAGCTTTTCAAGGAACAATTGGAATGGGACAATATAAGAGGAATATGTAACCTTTCTGAAACAGCATTATCAGTGCTGAGTAATAGCTAATAAGCTATTCTGAGACAGCACAAATGTTAAAGTGACTGAGTTAAAGTCAGTGCCCATTTATTTTTGATAGTAGGACACACAACTCAGATGGACTTGAGGTTACACAATGCGAATAAATGACCAGATTGTTAAAATGCTTCTAAATATTCTAAATAATTTCCACTGTAACGCACTGAGTCCTAGACAACACTACAAACTCATATGTTGAACACAAAGTTGATGAAGATTCAAAAATCATTTGATTAGGGTTCAGAGGAATGAGCTATTCACTAGCCTTGTAAGCAATTGTCAGGCTTCATCACAGATACATCATTGCCTTCAGTATCACATGCGAGAGGGAGCAGGAAAACTGAGAGTCCCAGAAAGTGGCACCTAAAGGGAGAAGGAAAGCAGATTTTTATATTCATGATCTTTCCCGAATTGGGATAAAAGATAATTTCCTAATAAATGCCAGGCTGATATTATTTAATTTCAATGTGAATCATCTCTAGAGCTTCCCTTTCAAAATACTGAGGTGTTAAAGAACCAAGAAAAGCCAATATTTCACTTATCCCCTAAAAATCTTGTCCGCTAGTTCAGACCTTGAACTTAGCTCTCCCAGGCTCAATCCTATTTTGCTCTAATGGGCTGCTGTCTGAGTGACCCTCTAGGAATGCTGAGAAGATAAACACAGAGATTTTGCAATAGATATATCAGAAATGAATTAGAAAATAGTTGTAGACAGCGAGCAATATGTCTATTAAATATTTACCAGAACAGCTTCAGGGAGTTTACATGAGATCAGACATTGCTTGTCTTAATCACCTGTTAAATCCTTCGTGCAGTTGTTTATATCCAGGAGACCAAACTGGTATCTGTTTTAAATGCTTGCATCAGATACTAGGCCAAATAGCAAACAATTTCCAAAGTTTATATCCATCTTAGCTGCAGTTTGAATTGGCAACTCGACTGTTTTTAAGAACAGAATCTTTGAGCCCCTGGAATGCATTCCCAAAAGAAAACCTCACAACAGAGACATTTCAAATGGAACTTGAAAAGAGACCTGACAAAGACCAAAGAGAACAACAATCCTCCCCCAACTGTGCAGTGCATAAATAATGACTCCACTGGTTTATTTCTATTTCTGTCTTCCATAGCTTAATAACTGTGGTTCTTATGCCCCCGCAGCTGTACATTGTGCCTATTCTTTTCTTTCTTTCTTTTTTTGTGTGTGTGATGCTCAGAACAGGGAGGGTGGATGTGGTACTTAATGGCAGGTATAATGTTCCAGTTGTTACGGAATCAGACGTCACTTTAATATTTTTCTAACTCACTTGACTTGATGCCTTTGTGTCAGCTGCCTTCATAAACCCAAGGCGCAAAGCTTACTTCTTTAATGTAAACGGAATTTCAGCTATATAATTAGCAGGTGTTATGTTGGCCTGGTAACCATTGAAGTAATAAAATAAGACTCACTAGAAAATCGATTTACTCAGATGTATAATGGTTACAAGGATCACTTTTCTCACCTGTCAATTGCAATCTGCTCCACTGGAAAAAACAAAGTTTTCTGGTGGAAGAGTGCAACCACTGCTGTTATCCCCCGATAGGTGACATTGTAAGAATTTATTGAAAAGAGCACCTAGAAATAAGAGCCTGCCCCTCGTTGGCTTTTCATGTAACCCCGGTATGTGTATGCAGAACAAAAATATAATTATCCCAATTCTACAGAACACATTTATGCTTTGCTATTTTAGCCACCTGTTGACAGCTACATCCCTTGGTTATCTGCTTCATAACACTTTGGCAATAGGAATTGGATAGTGCTCATCTTGCCAAGGCTATTTAGATCAACTCCAGTGTATTTATTTAGAAGTCCTTCATTGATGCCAGCATAAGATTGTCATTTATTTTATATATGCATCAAAGACCATATATGAAAAAGGTGATATTCCTACCCAGTTTTCTCGGTTCAGTATGAAGAAAGTAAATGCTGCAGGCAAAGTGTGCAGCCAGCATATTGGTCTCGGTAGATATCTACTATGCTCTTCCTCTTTTAATTGAAGTTTGTTCCGTTCTGCGATCATTTTATCACATCATATCAGTGCTCAGGCAAACAGAGGCATCCAAAGATAGACAAGTCAGTGCTGCCTGTCACAAATAGCTGTCAGTTAGTGGGGTTCGAGTGTTATGCTGTTTGCTGATGTGCACACAGTAGCAAAGACTGCAGGTGATGTTGAACACAAACCAAATGGCATCTATTTGCAACGAAGGAAAGCTTGACAAGTCTTCCCCGTCATTGCGCTGGTTACACAGGACTCGTCTCTTGGCTCTTTCAAGGGCTGACTGGTTCAGTCATGTTATTCGTGGAGTTTAATGTTCATAATGATCTGTGCTGTCTTTGTTCAGGAGATGAAAAGATTAAAATGAACTCAGATAAAATTAAGCAAGGTTGGAATCCAAACTGGGTTGCACTAACCCATAGTGTGAATGCTTGATATAATAAGCTCCAGTCTTGGTTTTAGTCTGCAGTGAAATAAAGTATGGATTGCCTTGGAATATGCTCCAAGTGTAGACTTATATACCTACCATTGAAAAGAGTCTTGGGTACTGTTGTTCAACTATTTACACTTTGGTAAAATGGCATTCCAACCCCTCTATGATCAAGGTATGTAAACTCCTAATTATTACCTTAGTATAGACAACTTCATGGAAGCAAACAGATTAATGTACGCACATGAGGTTGTTCACACATCAATAAGTTGTTCACAGTTAGTTTCATGTGTTTGCATTATCAACATTTGCAAGGGGAAAAAAAAACCTTACAGTTTTAGTGTAAAATTCCACGTGGATGTTATTTGGTACTTTCCTCCCTGCTTTGCTTAGTCTCTGAGCAGCTATAAACAACAGCATTTTCTCTTTCAGAAACTACAAGCAATATGCACAAGCTCCTAAGCATACTTCAATGTTGTGAAACCTCACGGACTGAAGAGGGTTCCTTCCAGCTTGACAGTGTGCACTAACTACTTACTTTGCCATCAAAGTTTTTCTCTTCAGTCCCTGAGACTAAGCAAAGCAGGGAGGAAAGCTTTTTCATAGAACTCCTCTGCCTGGCAGCTGAGTTGCATTTAGGATTGGAAGAAACGCACCTGTGATCTGCAGAATACAAATCCCTTCTGAGTTTAGAACTGGAGAATGATAAACTCCTTTTAAGAGCTATTTGTTATATTAGGCTACAGAAATGAGGAAGCAAAGGTTGCCTGTCTGTGATATTAGGAGAATCTCTTCTGGCTCAAAGGCTCTAACTAGATTTGGACCCCAGCCTTGCAGAACAGATTTGGCCTAAGTCGCAGCATCTCAGACAAGCGGGATCTGCTTTAGCTTAGGGCATGGATGTCCAGCCTTTTCGCTTGCCTGAGCCACACTGAATGAAGAGGAACTGTCTCAGGCCACATATAGAATAAATAGTATATTTAATGTACAAGAGCTACTCCCAAAGTAAAGCCTCGTATCCAAAGTAAAGCCTCGTATTTTATTATGTTGGCCCACGACATCCGAGGCAGATGTTGGCATGGCAGTAGAGGTTGAACCTTCCCGTCAATAAAAAGCAATGGCAACAGCGGCAATGGATCACCTTCACTGGTGCAGATTTTAACAAGCATGGCTGGAGAAAATACATAGCTAATGGTGTTGACTGTGTTGAAAAATAGAGTTTTGTAGCTGAGAATTTGCTCTATCAAATAGTGTTATTGTGCTCTTTGTATCTGTTGTGGTTTCCATGGAAATAGATAGCAGGCATTACTTTGAGAGCGGCTTAGGTATATAAGTAAAAAACTTTCTTTTTAAATTGTTTTTTATTAAAACACAAAAAAGAAGGCAATAAAAACATTAATCTAGTGAGATATTTGACCTTGCTTTCATGAAACTAATTAATGTGTTAACTTGGTAGTTTACTATGTTATATTATGAAACAACACAAGCCCAAGCTTAATAATTAAATAAGAAGGGTTTCATATCTGCATAATAACAAAACTTGTGTGTCTTCACAAGCACACACGAGTGTACATAGTTTGAAATACTCTCACTGGTGATCCTTGTGTTTTTATCACCAAGCTGTACAAGCACACACAATGTGCAATATACGTAGTTTGATTTGACCATGTGTGTTGTGGGCGCGAGAAGCCAAATCAACTCTGCACTGTGCCCTCCCCACAGTAGTGTTGCCATTGTTGCCTACTCAGCTATGTGCAGTTGACTCATGAAAGATATTGCTAAACATCACATAATACTTTTAAAAGTTTACAATCTTGTGGGGCCGTACTCCTAGTTGTCCTGAGCCACATGCAGCCCGCGGGCTGGACACATATGGTTTTAGAGCTCACTTTGTCCAAGGCTGGTAGATTACTTACTTAACACTCTGTGAATGAGATTAGAAACTTATCATAGCAGCTCTTTCAGCAACTTCTTAATTAATTTTGTTTTTATCAATAAGTTATATAGGGTAAGCATAACGGTAGAGTTTCTGCTACAAATCTATTACATACACACCTTTATTTAAATTTTTATCCTCCAAATTACAAAATATATTCTACCTGCAGGCAGCAAACGAAACTGCAGTTTGAGAAATATAATATGTGATAACAAAGATTAAGATGACTTATTTATAAATTATATTTCTTACAGGAATCCTCAGATTTAGTTGAGTCCAGCTATGAAATAAAGGAGTCTACTTGTTAAAAAATGTACTGTTGGTAGTAGGACTTGAAATATGGTGTTTAATGAATGTGGATCTTTAGGTTTTGGTTTAGTGTAGCTTTGTCTAACTTGACCTTTGAAGAGAAAAAGTATTTTAATTAGACCAAAACTGCAGAATACCTCTCTAAAAATGAAATGTTAATCCTCTGTGTAGTAAAAGAAGATTTTTAAATGTGAAATGTGCACCTCTGAAACAAAAAAAAACAAACAACAGAGATAGCTTAGCAACTAGCTGAACTCTCCTCTTTCCCTACTGGGGAAAATACTTTGAACTGTCTTCCTGTAGTCCTTATGGTTATGCCATTATCTTCTTCCTGGCCAGGGACTCACAGGCTGAAAATCACTTGTCCCTTTCCCTCTCTCCTGTGTTTTTTTCTTTTCTTTTCTTTCATATCACAATATTCCTGTAATGTAAAGCAGAAAACAGATCACTCTGCTGCAGAGACTGATCTTCCATTATGTTCACCCTAATCAATACTCAGTAATTTAGTGTAAGCAGCTTCCAGGTAAAACCGGAATGATTTTTTCCGTGTCAATTTTTTTCTGATGCTCTGCAATATTTCTATTGTTGCAGTCCTCTCAGATTCGGCTCATCCCACATCTGGATCACAAACCCTAACTTCCTATAAGCATCTTTTTGTCTGTAAATCTTTCCATCTTTGTATGCACTATCTTGCAAAGAAGTGCCCTCTCTGCCTACTACTTTTCACATTTCGTTCTGTATAGTTGCTCCTAGGCCTTAAAAAGAGACTGGTGCTGCTGTCAGTCCTCAAATTTTTTTAGCAAGGACATATGGCTAAGGTATATCTTCTCTAAAATCAGTGTGAATTAAACCATCAGCACTCAGGAAGCTCCACCAGGTAAGATTTTCTTTTGCTTTTCATGAAGGATACTGCTTCAACCAAGTGTGAAGTAAACTTTCAGAACATCTGAGGAGTAAGAAAATTGCTACCTGGTAGGGCCCAGAAATACAAGGAATGGCTCCAAAAGTAATACCTTCTATTTTATTACGTTGGTTCACAATGTCAGAGATGGATGTTGGTGGTATGGCAGCAGAGATTGAACTTTTCTGACAATATTCCATTACATTTTGTGGCTGTGAGACAGATAGCAGCAGAGGGGCAGTCTGACATAACGGTGTCCGACATGGAAGTGCGTATCAAGAAAAGAGGTATCACTGAGTTCCTTCATGTGGAAAAAATGGCATCTGCTGACATTCATCAACACTTGCTGAACATCTATGGAGACCAAACAGTGGCTGTGAGCACAGTGAGGTGGTGGGTGGTGCGTTTTCAGCAGTGCCAACAGCAACAACGGGTGCAGATTTTTACAAGCATGGCAAGCAGGCTCTTGTTCATGCCTAGTGAAGATGCATAGTTAATGGTGGTGACTATACTGAAAAATGGAATTTTGTAGCTGAGTATTTTCTTTTTGTGCACTTTTTTAGTTTCCACAAAATAAATATAGGCATTACCTTCAGTGACCTACATAACTACTGAGAACTGAAGTTCTGTTGAAGTAGGTAGAGTAATATAACTAGTCATTAGACTTTGTGGTGCTCTGTATAGTAGTGCAAACAAACAAACAAAAAAATTGCCTTGAGTGATGGGAAAGTAAGATAGATGGTGACACATGTAGGACTCTAATAAGCTGCAAACAATATAATCCAATAGCACTGCACTTATGGCAATCTACCTTTTTTATTGGTTTTTTTTTTTTTCTTTTTCTTGCCAAATACCTATTGAACAAAGGCAAATCTCTTGTTCTGTGTTCTAACACTTGCCTATGCACAGGAAAGTACCTTAAATTTCAGTATCTTTCTCGAAGTACAAAGAGAATGCAGTTCAGATCTGTTGAGAAGTATTAAGAACAAGACTGCAGCATCATTCTTAGTGATGAGAAATCATTTCTATATGAGGCTGTTGTACGTCAGAGCATAAAATGGATGCCTTAAATGTATGGAAGACATCCAGAAACTCTAATTTTGTTTCCTTGCTATTCAACTGTAAAGGAATAATTTCTTCAATGTTATCCCTTGTATCAGAAAGCTACAGCATTAAAATAGAGAGTTTTAGAGTACAGTCCATCTTACTGTTGTTTCCAGTAGTACACTCTGATTTAAATGTTTGCTGCTGTGCTGAAGTTTGATTCAGAAAACATTTTACATCTCCATAGTAGAAATGAATGAAAGTATTGTTTACAGCACAAACCTTTGAGTTGACTTCCCAGTGCGGAAGTACTAACAGAACAAAGCATCGGTATTTCCTCGGTTTTGAATTGGCAGCGGTTATTTCACAGAGAAAATTCTTATCATACAAACTGCTTTTATTTTAACATACCTTTCTGAGGTAAAACCCTTATCCAAAATGAAACATCCAAAACGAAACTCGGATTTCTGTGAAGTCACTATGGTCTTTGTTAGTTGTCTTCATTTTGGATCCATGTGGCAGATGACATAGTCTTAATTTCATTATTAAATAATTACTCTTTTTCAGTATCTGGAAGTCCCAAGGGACTTCTCACAAAAGGAATCAAAGCTGTGTGATGGTTAGAGAATACTAACTAGAATAAAACAAACTCCAGGCAAGGACAGCTGCAACTTCCTTAGGCATGATCAATTTATGCCTTGAAAAAAACGTAATCTACTTTAATCTCTAAGAAATCTTCAACTACCACCGTACTTTATTGGAACTACTGTAACCACAGCAATTAGCAGTGCTGTGAAGATACATAGCCTACCTTGCTCAAGAGGAAAAAAGTGCAAAGTTCATATTCTGCCAGTGTTGTGATTAAGAATTTTGTTGTCACGTTTCCTACAGATGATGGGAAGGAGACTATTTTTATTTTTGGAAACTTGCATTCAGTGAAAAGTGGCTTTAAACTTTAAAGAAAGAATGTATGAAGTATCACACAACCCATCCACCAAGTGTGAAAGCAGAGAAACTTCCCTTTTGGAGGAAACCAATCTCCTTTTAAGAGCAGCTGGAAGGGTAATAAATAAAAATGAGCTGCAATCAAACCTCTTGATATCCATTTTCTCTGTAATTAAGCTTGATGCATTTTTCTCAACTGCAGTATGGTAAAACTGTAATTAATGCTCAACCAGCATATACATTCAATGCTATTTGTAATTACACCACCTTGGTAATGAAGTAGGATATTGCACATCAATGATTTGGGATTTTAACTAAATTTTTCTATTGGATTTACTCTTTATAATAAAACTATGTTGTAGAAAAGTCCGGCTGCCTCTGGCATAAAGTGCACTTGAAGGCCAAGGTCACACCCAGCTGCAGTATTGCTTCAGTGTGTGCCTTGGAAGAATCATTTGGTCTCTGTCATTTGAGTTCCTGTAAAGTGAAATGAGGAAACACTGTGCTGGAGGGTCAGGAAAGAAATGAAGACTTTTTTCTTAGATTTGGTGGTGCCTAGTTATTGTTTTATGTCAATTAGGTGCTTCACCTACTTCTGTAAGTTAAAACTCTAATGACCTTCTAAGTGATTTTGAAAATCTGGTCTCAGAACTGTGTTTTAGGAAACCCGTAAAACATTCATGCAAACTAACATGGAAACTTAGAGCACGAGTACTTGTTCTTCTAGGGAAAGATGTTTTCATGGATACAGCTGACGAACAGCAGTCTGTTAAAACAGTCACGGTGCAAACGTCAAAGGAATAACAATTACACTTGAATGAATATTTCTTTCTTGATAAGAAAATTTCACTTCAAGTCACTTTATCAATAGGGAAACATGATTGCTGTGTTGACAGGTTGCAGATTTATAAGCTCAGATGAGATTGCTGGGAACAGAGACACCAAAAGGCTTTCCAATGAGTGGGCTTAATCTCTCTCCTACAATTCATAGAATCGTAGAATGGCTGGAAGGGACATCAAGGATCATCAAGCTCCAACCCCCCTGCTGCATGCAGGGCCACCAACCTCCATATCTAATACTAGACCAGGCTGCCCAGGGCCCCATCGAACCTCGCCTGTAACATCTCCAGGGACGGGGCATCCACAACCTCTCTGGGAAGCCTGTTCCAGCACCTCACCACTCTCTTGGTAATTGCCAGGTTAGGTGTTGCCTGGGGTAACACTGGTGCATGCAATATACAATATGGAGCAATCTGCAGACAGCTATGGATATCACTGCTGTAGGAGAAGTTGTTCCTTGTAATGGCAAATAAACATCTATTTAGCTTTTGCTTTTTGTAACTTGAAAGGCATGAAATGAAAACATGAATGAAATGTCTTTTTTGTTTCTTTGTTTCTCTTGGAAAAATGTCAAAATAGAAACCCAAATGATCCTGCCCCCCCCCCAGCTGCCTTAGTTATCTGTTAGTGAAGTTGGAGAGATCCCTGACAGCAAAATCCCACTGTCTTTGGTGCCATAAATTTTGAGTGCTCAAGTTGCAACAGTTGAAAAGAGCAGAGGGGTACCTACAGAGTGGTGTTGATTTGTTTTTCTTTTTTTTCCTAGAAAATTAAACCCTTGAAAGTTGGTCCTACCTCTCATGGTTTTTTTAAAACATCTGCCTATGATGTTATGGGCCAACATAATAAAAAAAGGAAGCATTACTTTTGGAGCAACCCTTGTAAAATATCAAAAGTTAGCTTTTTCACTGTTGATCCGAGAAGAGGAAAAGGTGTTTTCTGAAGCTCTTCCTTGTACTACTCTCAGTAACTGCAGTACATTACGTCTTCAGCATGGGAGAGCACGCTCTCATCCGTTCTCCTCCTTAGTAACAGCAGGTATTATCTTCCATAGCAATAGCACCAAAATGGAGCACAGATAAACAACCAAGTCTAACAAAGGGAAAATAACTTCTGCTATGCTCAGAGACCCATCGTAGCCTCAAGAAGGGAAAGCCAATGTGTAAGAAATCCAGCTCTCTGGTGAGGATAATCTCAAGATCAGAGATTGATGTTCCAAAGCTTAGGGTGAAAGGATTAGGAGCTCTTTAAGAGCAGCTTTGCACAGCCTCGTTCTCCAGCCCTTTGTAGCACCAGTGCTCACACCCAGACAAATCACACTCACCTAATTCAGCCCTCTAACTTGAATATATTGTAGGATCACACCCAGCTAATAACCAACTCCTATTACTGCTATTGATTAGCATATTAGAGCTAAGATGGGATTTTTTTTTCTTTCATGTTGTAATTTCATTAAGTGCTGCTTAAAAAATTGCGTTGTGGTAAATTTGATATCCCTCTGCAAATTTACATTTAAGCTCTGTTACAGTTTATTCTGCTATCAAAAAGTAGAAGCAATTGGCAGAAAAAAATATGTTTTGTGGAACCATTAAGCAGTACATTAAGAAAAATTGTTACGATGATGGAAAAATGCGTTATTTCCAACAGCACCACTACATAGCTTGTGGTACTATGCAAAGTGGCAATAAAAGACAATCAATCAGTCTTGGCCAAATGCTTCTGACATGTAAGCATATCTCTGAAAACAGACAATAAGCTGACCCAAAGTCAGCTCCACTAAAGAGAAATCTTAACTTCAGCAAATATAGTCCTTGTTCAAAATACATATTTCTGGTAATACTTTATCATCGTTGAAATGTATTACCACTCATCTCAGTGACTCAAGGATTTTTCTGTTTTTATACAATACGAACTGCCATGTGTTCAGGGAAGGTTTTAGTAGGTTTTCACATAATTATAATCATTTGTCTCATTTAAAATCTTAATTGGTTAGTATCAAATTATATCTTCTCTTGTCATTTGCAAAATTAATATTAACTATAGATTAAGCATATTACCCAGGATCATATTTCCTGTGTAACAGTAATAAGACTCACACTCAATTCTGTTTTGTTGAAGTCATCTCATAATTAAGTTTCTCTATAAGGTACAGCAGCAGCAGAATATTGTCTGAAGACTCTCATTTTCTATCATCTGCATCATAAATAGAGCTTATTCATCCAATATCTGAAGATAGAACTCCTAAATCCCCAGGACTGAGTGAGGAATGAGTTTTCTCTCTTTACGTACATAAGACATCTTCCAAAAATTTGTCTCTAAACTGAGAAATCCAGAAGAATAGTACTTTTTAACAGATGTTTAAGAACTGGTTTTTTGGACATAAATATTTTTCTGATTGTGACATAAAGATGTTAAACCATTTCAGGGAAGGAGACCCTGATTATAGTTACCAGACTCAAAAGAGACCTAGATTTCCAAAGAATAATCAGCAGTTTGCATTTACAACAATCCCTTACTGCTGATGCAAGGAATGATAATGCAGTTATGTTACTCATCCCTACTGAGCAGAGACAAATTTGTCATTCAAAGCACAGTGTGTGCAGCATGTAATCTGTGATATCACATGTTGGTGATTCTGCCACGTCTAAAAAACAACAACAACAAAACACCTCAAAGTCTGATCATAGATCTGTAAGACAACAGGTCGTTTCAAACAAAAGCCATTACAGTTTTTGTGTAGGAAATGATAAAGCCTATAGTTACAGAACAGAATGAAAGAGTTTTCCCCACGCTTGTTTCACTAGGACTAATTTGGTGGAAGACTGAAACTATCGATGTGTGGAAGTACAGGACAAGGAAATGCCTAAGCTCAGCTATAAAAAAATTAAAATAGAGTAGTGCCTTCCCTTCATTTTATGCTTAACACACTCCTGAAATTCTACTAAGAGTAAAGACAACTGTTAAGATGAGTTTCCTTAGGTCTAACAGGGACCAGCGAAGGCAAGCATGCCCAACCTGTGGCCCACAGCCCATATGTGGCCCAGCCCAGCTCAGCCCAGCCCATCCTGCAGCCGCCTCCCACATCATGGCCACGTCTCCGCGTCGCCAAGCGGCCCAGCCTGGCTGCTGCGTAGCATGTACCCATCACTCAGCACCAACTGAATATTGGTGTGCGATTGGCACTCTCTGGGCTGAAACCAAGGCATGGGGAGGGCAGTGCAGTACTAAATCAAGTTATGGCAAATAATTGTATGCGTTTTGGTACACTGGATAAACAGAACCCTGTAAACAGCAAAAAATAGGCAGCTGTGCCTAGATAAAGGATTTTGAGAATAGGTTTCAAGATTGCTGAAAAGGTCATCAATTTGTGTTTGAGACTTCATTTTCAGCCGATGTAAATACATTACCTGCACATTTTCAAATGGAATGTATGGAGATACGATCACGTATTCAGCTCAAAAATATGATAATGTCTCTACCAGACTTTTAGAAGACCTGTGTTACCAAATAGAAATATCTCTTGCTTCATAATCTCTCCTTATTCATGTCATCGCTTTTTGGCAGCATGTACATTTGTGAACAACTCTTTTCAAGGATGAAGAAAGGAAGGGTAAGATTTTATCAAATATCTCTGATGAACTCCTTGAGAGCTCACTAAGAATTGCAACCGCTGCCACTGAACCAGATTGATGCATTGATTTAACAAAAACAAGGTCAATTATCCCACTGGTATTATGTTTTTGGCATTCTCTTCTATTTATATTTTAATAAAAAACGTACATTAAAAAAAAAAGAAGTTTTGTTGCTTACGTGTATTAACTATATTATATATTTTATATGCAGGCCCAGACAATTCTTCCACACTCAATGCAGCCCAAGCAACCCAAAGGTTTGGACATCTGTGCACTAAAGGTTAGTGACTAACTAAGCCATGTCCCTAAGTGCCACATGAGCACAACTTTTGACTACCTCCACATAGAACTAGCGTGCTCGTGGCAGCACCAGCTCTGTTTTGGGTAAGAAGAAGACTGTCAGTAGAACAGTCATTTTTGAAATTTTATTTCTTTTATTTAATTAAAAACAAGTGTCAGCTCTGCTAGAGAGGCCAGGAGGGTGACCTCTCGGATGGTAGGGGAGCATACTGGGCACTGCCACAGTGCCACTTGTTAGGGTGCTGGGCTGCTCCAGAAGATCGCTTCCTGCCCCAGCTGGGAGTGGAACAGCTGCAACTGCAGCTGCAGCTATGGGCACTGGGACCTGCTGCTTCCTGCCCTGGCTCCTCCCAGGGCTGCTCCTCTTCCCCAGGGCTGGGTGCAGTGGGGAGCTTGCCAGCACCCCCCATGAAGGACCACAGTGGATTTTGCAGGGAGCTTCTCTACATCTGGACCTGTGGATCTGCCAGAGGGTGAGACAGTGGGGGTGAGTGTCTCCTGTGAGGAGGTGGTTGTGGGGCTGTCCTCCTGCCCCTGGGCAGTGCCCTTACCTTCATGTCTCAGCACCCTCTCATCCGCAGCAGCTGGTGATATTGCCAACGAGCCTATCAATGAGCAGTGCAGTGATAGGCCCATGCTGGGCTCTATGCACTGGACCATGGCATTCCTGCCCAGCTTCAGTTGACACTGGCAGCGCAGGAGGAGGCTCTCTATCGATCTGACCTGCCACTAAGTAGATGGCAGCCAGCCTGTGAGTTCTGGCAAGCACATGTGTGGCAAAAAGACTTTCGGTTTAGTAAACAAGATACTCTTCCTTTCTCTCTTCTGTATGCAGTTATATGCCCTTTATTCTATCATACATAATTCTTCTGAATAGAAACTTCATTTTGAGATTGTTTTTTGTTTGTTTTTTTTCTGCTTTAGAACTCATAGTTACTGTCAGCGCTTAGCTGCAGGGAGATACAGTGGTAGAAAACAGAAGGTTTGGCTCCTGTTGTTATCATAGAAAAATCCTGTGCTTAATTCTCTTACTGCATATGTATCTAGTGCTGATTTGGTAGGATAACATAAACGGTCTTATGCAACTGAATCTGCCTGATTTGTTTTAGAGAAATGTAGAAAATGCTGTTATTTTTTTCATTAAAATCACTGCCGTGTGGCTGCAGTGTGAACTTGTTTCCTAGCGATGACATAAGATTAACAATACTCATCCCTTGTTGCAAATACTTTTGTCGCAGCGCTCTGCATAGCATCATCAGATCCTAGGGAATCCCTGGGCTGCCTATTTCAGAGCACAGCTCTAAAATGTCTTTAATATAAAACAGTTTACTAGTGAGAAGAGACTTGGGGTCTGTCCCTGTCAGAGTGTCCTCTGGCTGTTGGAAAAATATTTTACAATATGTCAGAGATAGGGAGTTCAGCTGTGGGCTTTGTGGACTGCTCATTCTGTACCACTGGGCATGGAAATCCCTGATTCTGCTGAGGGATTGCTGAAGCCAGCACAGGAATGCTTTTCTCTTGCTGTGCAAGAGCTGCCCTCAGACTTTGAAATTGTCAGAAACCAAATAAAAGGGGAGAAGGTGTGGGAAAGAGGGAAAGAGGGATCATGTCAGTGAAAATCTCTTGCGCAGAAAACTTACGAATGTGATTTTTTTAGTGTTTTATCTCAAGTAAATAAAAAATTTTGCATCAGTTGGAATAGAAACATAGGAACCTCTTGAATGAAAAATGATAACATACTGCAATCTCCTAATCTTTAAAAAAGAAAAAAACACAGGAAATGCATCAAACTGAATGCTTCCTGGGAGTTGCTATTCCAATAATCAACATATTCAGCAAGTTTATGTTAACTGCTATCACTTGGAGCCCAATTCTGACCAGCTGTAGACTGAGAAAGCTCCCTTCAGGCCAACTGAAATGTTTGTGATGCTCTCTTAATCTCTTTGGTACCAGAAGTTGGTGTAGTAAACATCCTGCAAGCATGGAAATAGATTTTGGGTAAATGCTGCCCTGTGTCCTGAATCAGTTATGTCAGTGTAGAGATGCATTTACAAAGAGAGTGATGCATAACGTCATTGCTCACCACCCACCAGCTGATGCCCGGACAGTCCCTGACCAGTGGCTGCCCCCCTGGCCAACTCCCCTCAGTTTTATTGCTTTTTCACTTGATGTCACATGGTGTGGAGTATCCTTTTGGCCAGTTTAGGTCAGCTGTCCTGGTTCTGTGCCCCCTCAGCCCCTCGCTGATTATGAGAAGCTGAAAAACTGAAACGTCCTTGATTCATGATTCATTTAAGTCATTTATGTCCTTGGCTCTGTGCAGAACTGCTCAGCACAACTAAAGCATAAATGTGTTATCAACACTGGTTTTCTCCTAAAGCCAAAACATAGCATCATGCCAAACATATGAAGAAAATCATCTCTGTCCCAGTTGAAACCGTAATGCCCTATTAGCATCAAGGACTCATTTCTTCTTTTAGTAATGTGACTCTCAGTCTGGGATTCATCAGAGGGATTTATCTGTCTAATAAATGCATCCACTCTATCTAAATTTTTCATGTTTCCTGATTAAAATAAAGCTGTTTATCTCTTAGCTTCAGTGATCGCATGTAAACAGGGATTATTTGCCGGGGAATCTCCCTGCTGCCCATTTACTCTGTGCTCACTCAGTCCTTGTGAATCACCACAGTGCAAGCCATGCATCTGCCTAACCATGTGCAACTCATTCAGAAATTACAGAACAGTCTGTTCTACTGTTCTACTGTTTCATGTATAGGAACACAATTTATTATCAGTACACTCATTATCAGGGGTGAAGAAACAAGATTGGACAATTCCAGTGTGAACAATTTCTTTTCACTCTCCTTCCTCCTTAGGGCAGTAGAACTACACTCAGATTTGTATTTGCAAACAAACTGCTGATTAAATATAAGTGCTGGTAAAATAATGGCTCCTTTGGGAAATAGACGTCAAGTGTGAGAAGATAGAAATTATCCTGAAGATCCATAACATGCCGAATCAGCACTGAGTGGCTTCAGGTGGCAGAGAAGCAACCTATGGAGGCAATGCAAAGAGGCTCAGAGTGTATAACTTGACACTGAGCAGGATCACGTTATATTTTACACATGATTTGCAGGTTATATGCATATGAACAAATAAATATTTTTGTTCAGCAAGCTTCAGACAAATGAAATTAAGCAAACTGCTTTCAGGGCTATTAAACAAGTCATACGTGTATTATAGAAAGTGTATACAGAAAAGTATCCATCCTCCCTGCTTGTACTCTTTCCTTAGCATCTGCAGCTGTTCTTTATCAGAGGGAAGATAGAAGGGAGGGCCTGACCCAGTCCTGAATGCCCCCAGCCATGTGGCAGTCACTCATTCCAGTTTTGTGCTTTCTCCTTGCCCAAGGAGGTTGTGGATGCCCCAACCCTGGAGGCATTCAAGGCCAGGCTGGATGTGGCTCTGGGCAGCCTGGTCTAGTGGTTGGCAACCCTACACATAGCAGGGGGGTTGAAACTAGATGATCCTTGTGGTCCTTTTCAACCCAGGCCATTCTATGATTCTTACTTCTACCTTGCATTTACGTTTCCTATGTATCCTACAATTACATTTTCCAGTTTCATAATTTTTTCTCTGCTGTGTAGAGAAACCTCAGATTTTCCTCCTGTGGTGATGATCCAGGATGTTGTTTAGTATCTTGAATTTTCCTTGGATAGGAAAGAAAGTTACAAAGAAAAGCATGAAAATTCTGTTCATCTGCATACAGAGGGTGACCTGAGCCTGTCTTCTCCTACTGTTTGTTAATTACTTTTGCATTATGCAGTGTTCTCCATGCCGAGATTTGTCACCATAAAAACCTGTTGTGTTGGCTACATTATGTTTCTTGTAGAAGAAACTGTTCTGTTCTTTTAATTTTAAGTGACTTGGGCTGTCCAAGATTTATTAATTCCAGTTAATTACATTGCAGATGTAAACTCCCAAGACTGGGCTAAAAATTGGTTAAGAACATGAAGTTTTATACTGTCTAAACCTCAAACTGCTGCAGTTTGGAACAGATGTAAATGCAAGATAATATTGCCATTAACATAGCATGTGATTACACATTCAACTGACTGAAGTTGCGTAGCATCTTTATCAGGATTGTCCTCATTATGCAGATTGAAATCGCCAAGGTCAGTTTAAATTCATAATTCTTTTTTTCAATTCTAGCCTCAATCCTTTTTGACAAAGCTGCCACTCCTTTGCATTAAAAAGACTGAAAAAAAAAAGAAAATCCCAAGCTGGCCGTTGGCATTTGAGAGCAGAGGCTGCAGGCAGGGTAACGACGTGTCCCACCAGCACGGGCAGGGCACAGACATGGCAAGACACCAGTGCACCCGGCACAGGAGGACTTTGACCAACCCTCTGCAATACTCATGCTGTTTTTACAGCTGTATTGTGAATTAGGATGGCTTTTTTAGCAGTTACTCTAATAAAGCCTGGAGCACTGCATTGTTTTTTTCCTTTTACTTTAATAATATTTTTTCCTATTTTTTCTTTTTCCCTTTTTCTGTGCTGAAGATGCACTCACTCTCTGTCCTCTTTTTCTCACACTCTTTATTTATCCTCTTTCTTACTCTCTTTTCTTTGCATGTTTCTTCCCTTCTTATGTTCTTTGTTTTCTTCTGCTACTGACGTTTCATTTTTCCAGACCATCACCTGTTTGCTTTGCTGTTCACCTGCACATCTACCAAGCTTATTGTCATGTTTGTTCTCCTGGCTCATCAGCTCAGTGTACAGTCTGATTCTATGCAAACCCTCGTCTGATCCTGTGCTGAGCGGCAGCAGAATAGGCTGGGAAGCTGCAGGAGGGCAAATCCAAACCAGTGCTTATGGCAGTCTGAGGCAACTTTTGTGAGCAAACGGAGTGAGAGAGCAGAGCTCTGCTTCTCTGTGTTCTCTGCTCTGAAGATGGACTTTCCTTCACCTGATGCTGAGGGAAAGCACAAAAGGGCTACCTCAATCAAGTTACATTCTTCTTCCTTTGCAAACCCATTCTTACAGATGTTAACAATCTGTTCAGGTGCTGTACATCCTCAGGAAAGGTATGCGCAAAAAGTTATGAATGTCTGCCTAAATAATTCATAGACACTATGTGAATTTCTTACTTAATAAATTGTCAGTGAAGAAGTAGACTTGCTTTCTAAACTTGAAATGACATTTTTTTCACTGGAGACTGAATATTACATTTTGTAATTTGGAGAGCAGAGGCAAGATTTCTTAGCCATGTTGAAGACATTGAGATGTTAGGCTTTCGGTCTGATATTTTCAATTGTAAAATAGAAATGACAAACCAGCTGCTTAGTCCACTGCAGTATATGAGGAGATAAAAACATACAGGATCTAATTGTAAATCCGTATGATGGGATTGTGGGCCGGCAGCCTGTTCACAAATGTTCTGTACAAGTGCTTAAGTACTAAACCCTTTTAAGTAAAACTCATTTCTTCTGGAGATTAGATAAGGAATTGCAGAGTATTTAGGTACTCAGTTTCAGATATTAAACTCAGCCAACTCAGTGGTTCTGAGAACGAACAAATTTCCCTTCGCCTGAATGTATGAAGAACTAATAATAATACATAGTTATGTTATTCTGCCTTAATCTTATGTCATTTAACTTGTATTTTATAAATAAATAATTTCATTTTCTGTGGCACAGCCTCATCTACTATAGCTCTTGAAACTGTCTGTGTCCTTCAAAAAGGACAATTCGGATGAGTTGATGATTTTGTATATTCAGTCGTGTTCTAGAATCAACAATGATAAATTTCTAACATGAATTTCTCTGAAAGAGGAGGACACTAGAAATGAATTGTGCCTGTCTATGGATTCATGTTTTTTTTCTAAAAATGGTGGGCATTTCTGTATCATTTGTTCCCGAATATCATGTCTATCTATAGCGCTGCTCTTAAGCTTGTATAGAAGGCTCTGACACTGCCCAAAGTGTGGCTGTGGCTCAGGCACGTAGATTGTCCTGTGCTGGTAAAACCTTTGCTATTGAGGCTGGAAAGTTTTATCTATGCTTGATTTGCTCTTTTTCTTTTTCCTGTTGAAAAGAATAAGGGTGATCTTTGGACAACCTACCTTGAAAGTAGAAACACCAGCAGCAAAAAATGGAGCCAGCAGTTAAAACCCCATGTTGCCTTCTGAGGTAAGGAACTGTGCAAGAGAGAGCAAAGAGAATGTTTAAAGCAGCAATTAATGTGTGAATGTTAGGAGCCTCCTCACAAAATGTTTGTGCTCTGACATTGCATAGCTAATTGGCAAGGTATTTAAGCACTTGTCTAACCATGAGTGTGGTGCTGAATGCATGCACCTAAAAAAGTTTTCCTAAGTGAAAGTCTGTACTATTATAGCCAGTCTAAAGGACTAGGATAAAATTTAGCAAAGGCAATCCAATGCTTAACGACAAAAACCCGATTTGTTGCATATTTATTGCACAAATGTACGTGTCAATAAAATCCATCTACAGGCAGGACCTTGCACAATTTTCAGCAGTTTTTGAAGTATTCCATTGGAACAGTCGTGCTAGTCTGAGAAACAGTTCTTCTTGTACATGTTCCTGTCTTCAAAAGTAGACATAAATAGATTTGTAAGACTTATTTTTTCTGCTTATTTTTCTGTATTTATTGAAGAGCCTTAATTTATAAATTTTGGCACCAATTTAATACTTAGAGGTGAAAACTTATTAATAGAATCAGCTTTATTAGAAAGCTTATTTCTAGTAAGCAAGAACAGAGACTTTGTGTGGAAACTTGGACAGCTTTGATTAACATCAAGAAAAATTTCTATTATTTTTCATTTCTATTTTTATTCTATTCTATTAATCTACTCTATTTTTATTTTCATTTCTATTTTTTCTGTTCTGTTTTTTCATGAGAGCATCACTTTCATGTCATAACAAAGAATTAGATGTCTGGAGTATTCAGATGAGATATCAAGGATCCCTGATGAAATCCCTGGTCTAAATTACACATTTTGAAAGGGATTGAGACATGTGTGAGTATGTTAGTAGCCTAACTATAACCGTTAGCTCTCTTGGCTTTCTTCCCTCTGTTCTTCAGTGCTGGAAGTTCTCTGTTTCAACTTGTTACTGAATTACACTCTTATGTAAACCTCAGTTTCAAGAGATGAGGAAGCCACTTCTTGCTCAGCTCTGGTTGGAAGGCGAGGCACAAACATTTATTTCTGAACTCAATTGAGAAGTACTCACACTTCTTAAATTTATTCAGTCTTCTTCCTTACATTTGTAGCTACTTCTTTCAGTGTTTCAGCATCTCCTTCTTGAAACTGAATTGAGACAAAAATAAGAATTAAAAGTTACAGTTCTCTCAGACAAAAACATCTGCTATCTTGATGCCACAGCAGCGCTTACTCTAGTCTGTCTCGCCTCTCCAGCAACCTTAACACCGAATGGCAGAAAGCAGAAACAACTAAGATCTGCCTGTAACACAGTCCTTAGAGAACCAGTCTATTGAACTGATTATAACTTTGTTATCTACCTTTGTTCCTGATTTTGATATTAAAACAATTTGTCAGGTAGTGTGTTGTGAACCATGAAATACTTACATTTTGAAAGTTGGCACATGGGGAGACAAGGATGGTTGTTGCTTGCAGCACTAGCTTTTCCTTTTCTCATACAGTTGCAAGAGAAACTTGATGATGTTGCTTAGAGGGTAAAACAGATTGCCTTCTGCAGTGATGCTTAGATCAAGTAAAGTTTTAAACGGCAGACTCTGCAAAAAGAGTAACTGTGTGTGAAATCAGGTCCGCAAAATAAAGAAGTTCAGTAAATGTTTTTCCAAGGTATCTGTTATTCCCAGTCTCCATTTTCATTTTGGCATCAGTCAGAAATGTGGAGAATCCTTGCATAATATCAAGGTTTGGGTCAGTTTTCCTTATTCTGTGAGAGAGCCTCAAGCTCTGGGCTGTGCACAGAGCGACTGTAAAAGGAATCACTGGGCAAACCTTTGTCTAACTTCACTCTACTGCAATCTAATAATCCCTTTTGGAAGTAACATTCACTGTCTGGTCTTCAAATACAATAGGTCCAGCTTATTCCATTAGAAAATGGGAAAATAGTAGGAAATGACTTTAAAACTGAGGAAACATTCCATTGCTGGGAGAGAGCTTCTGGAGCTTGCTGGTGTTTTGAGAAGTAAATATATTTGCACTGTCAAACAGGAATTAAACAAATTCCTTGATAAAACTCTCATAAATGTTTCTAAATGGCTGAGGCATGGATATGCCTTCTAACACCTCCCATATGCCCCTACTAGATACAAAGGAATACAAACAGACTGCAGAAAATGGCCATGTTCTTTTTCTCTGTATAGTTTCTGCCTCAATGGCACCAGCACGGCTGGTGTAGAGACAGTAGGGCATTTACTGTCAGAGACAGTAGGGCATTTACTCATTTTAATGAAGAGAGATCTAGAAGTCCTCTCTGTAATGAAAATGCTTGATTTATTGTTTCCTCCTAAAAGAACATTCACAAGTCTGGTCAGAAAGAGCAGCATCCATGAATAAACAAAAATTCATGCTTGATGCTTGGCAGTAGTTCTTATTGGAACAGGAAAAATGAGAGCTAAGGGAATTAATATCTCTGTCTGAGGTGGAAAGCAATGAATTTCCTGCCATGAGCTTGTGTATATTTATCAGTGCATTTAAAGTTGAGCAGTTCTGCTCTCTACTCTTCTTTTTAATGAAAAAAACAGCAGTATTAACAGAGCTATTCTGCTTGTGTTATTTGTAGTATGAGTAACTTAAGAGTATCTCTCTTCTTTATGCTTTTCAGCATTCTTAAAACTTTGCTTGGAGAAAGGGGACTGGATGAGATGGACCACTAATCTGATCCAGACTGACAATTCAGGTATTTCTATCACATAGCAGAGGCCCTACTGTACTATTCATTTATCAGCTATGTGGGAACTTAACCTAAATGATGCATGGAAATGTATTGGGCAGAAAATCTGATTAAATTCAACATACTCACCTAAATCAACTTTTACTGTCTAGTAATCCTTGTAGAATATTAAAACTTCTGTCACTTTTTGCTTTTGATTTTTCTCTTGCATTACCTGCCAATTTTAAGCATTTATTTTAAATATTCTTTTTTCCTCTCATTTATAATTCTTTCCAAAGCTTTGGAGGTACTAACCCTCCAAATCCTTTACTTCAAACCTGTCCTCACCAAATCTTCTCATCTAACTGAGTTATCGTAACTCTGACCCATGAAAGGAGATTGGGGATGTTTGGACCCACAGTACTATTTTGCCTTTGGTAAAATCAGTTAAAGATGATGAATCATACTGCTGGAAAACTTTTCATCTGTGCTTAAGATTAAAAGAAGCTCAAATGATTAGAAGAAATGCAATTCATAGTTCTTAAAGCACATGAGGAGGGCAGCACTTAGCACAGATAAGAAGGACTGCTGGATCACAATAGAATGCAAATTGTTGAAGACTGCTCCAGTATGGCATGGGGCACCATGACCTGCATGGCAAATACATTAGCTAATTTTGAAATCTAAAAGCTGAAGTAATAGCACCCAAATTGTCAGGCTTAAAAGGAAAAGAAAAAAGAAAAAAAACACAAAACAATAGCTCCGTATTTTTTTTCTTCCAGGTACATTTCCTTCTACTTATGTTACCAGCTGTCTCCTCAAGCAATTCTTATTTTCCTAGTTGAGATTTCCCATTGATTTCTTTTCCCTCAGCCAGTCATGTCGGTTACCCCTTTTTATCCTTGTATCCTCATTTTCCATCTCTAGCCTGTATGGCCTGAAAAAGTTCAGTACTAATAAAAATGAAAAAACTTGTTTTTATTTGTAATTAAAATCCAGTCTTCTGAAGAATTATGGAAGCAATTTCATATTGACATCTGGCACTAACAGTCAGCCTTGCTTCTCTCACCTTTCTCCGATTTTTACCTATCCACAGTTCCTGTGGTGTCTTGATAGTCTTTATCTTGTAAAGATCGTCTTTCTAATTAAAGGCTGGGGGAAGCTGAACCCAACACCTTTGCTGCTGAGGGATTATTCCACATTGAAGAGGTGAGACCCCTGAAGATTTGATGTTAGCTAGAAAGTGGACGCTTCTGGAGTAATACTCTTCCCTTGGTTTGGTGACAGTGTTTGTGTCCTATGTCTCGTGGCTTGTAGCTGCACACCAAATTTCATATGGAACCTGATGGGTCAAGCAGGATGGCCACACCTTGCTTAAATCCTAAGTAAAATAGCAGCCCAAAAGCCGTTGGAGTATGTTTTGACAGCAGTACAGCTTTTATAAACACGTTCTTGAAAATATTGTGTGGATTTTTATTTTTTTTTTTAATTCACTTAAAGTGAATAAATCATCTACCTTTTGTATGTGGACAGTTGATACACAGCTCTTCACTACAGGAATTATCATTATTTCTAGTAAGAGAAAGCAAATGCCAAAACAAGTATATCTTTATTCATGTATTAATGTCCATGTTACCAGCTTTCACTGGTGTAGCATTTTCTATAAAAGTCATCGTAGAAATAAAATTGTTTTAATCAATAAAAATAATTTCATAAAATCCAAGGGCCAAGAAATTAGATAACGTAATGTTTTTTTCATAAGCTCAGTTTCCCACTTAGAAACTCACACACAAAAAATAAGAGTTTTCAGTAACATGTTTGTACTGTTTAGATACATTAAAAGTAAACAAAGTTTTTGCTGGAGAAGAGATTCATCAAATTTTTTAAATCCTAATAATAGTGTTTTGTTATCTTAAAGAAATAAACAGATGTTGTTTTCTTCTGTTTAATTCATGTGCAAGTGATACGTGAGGTTGAAGAGTGACTAATGCCTGAAAAAATGATGAACGTCTCTCTTCTCCATTACATCATCTCTGGCAGTTGGCTGAAGGAGGATTGTCATTGTCTTTCTTCCTTTACTTGTTAGCTACCATTCACTATTCATAAAGAAGAAATGAAGAACAACTTTTATTGCAGTTGCTTTTGATATAAGTTGTTGGAAATCCATGAAAGCATATATTTTTCTCTCTCTTCATGGCTCAACACTAATGGCAAAGTCACACTCAAAACCTCCAAAGCAAAACTAGGAGATGAGACATGTACTTAGGCCATATGTTTGGTAGTTTTTCTTTTACTAAGATGGCAAACAACTTCATAAATTCTTAACTATCCCTGTAGACTCTTGCTTGAAATGACAAATAAGAGTCTCTCTGCTAGTGTATCCTACTTTTGAAACAACTTTCCTTCTTTTTTTCTTCTGAAGGTAAAAGATGCAAGTTTATGTGGTAGGAATCAAAATTTCTACAACAGAAACTGTGCTTCAGTGCTCATTCTTTACCAGAAATCATCATGAAGTGGAAATGTGTCACTTATCTGTTGCTTCACATATTCTAATACAACCATGCAGGAATTATACTGATGTAAGCTTTATCATTCAAAGATCTCTCTAAAAAAACGGTGATGGAATGAAAGGGTAGTTACTTATAGAGGAACACTGACGATACAAAGATGAAAAGTCTCACCTTTAAATTGTGGATGCATCATCTCAAAATGTACCTGTTTAAATATATACTCTTTTACATCAGTGAATGCTTACAGAAGACTTGTGTTTCATCTTTTCCTCTCCTCTGAAGTTTAGAGCAACACACTCTCCATCTGATTTACAACCTGAATAAGTTTAGCTGAGAGAGCCATTTTATGGTTTGTTTTTCAGTGACTGCATTCAGACTGATTTTAGGATGGAACAGCTCTCCTAAAGTGCTCTCAAAGCTATGTGTGAGCTATAGAGTGCTTGTCTGTCTAGTTACGTTGTATTATGTCAACGATGATGCACTTATCACAAAATGGCAAGTAATTTTATAGTCCTTATCGGAACTGAGTATAAACTGAAAGCAGTGCAGAAGAGAGGTGCTCATTTTGTCAAATGAACAAACCCACCTAAAAGTTTTTATTGTATTTTGAAGTAGTTTAATTTGCTTTTTCCCATCAGAAAGTCATGTTGTTTGACTCTCAAGAAGATAAAGAAACGGAATGGCAGCTGGAGAGGACACGAAAATTTGCATGACAGGAGAACTACTGATGTGATGGACAGGAGCCATGAAGTCATTTCAGTGCCTATTTGTAATCTAAGCTAGGCAGCCCTATGTGAGCATGTAAGACTGTGTTCTCCACCAGCACCGTCTTTAAAGATGTGGAAGTGTCTGCAGGCTTAAATGCATCTCCTTTTTATTTCACGAGTGAAGAATCCATCAGAAATCTCTGCACAAGGGTAACTGATGACCTTATTGAGTTTATAAATTTTTGGGGGGTTGCTATAGAGGGAAATGTTCCCTACTGATGTCAAGCCACAACCTATTAAATACCTTACCGGGTAAAGAAATTCCTTGCTTCAACAAGGAAGGACAACAGTTGGTTACATCTAATAAAACTTTAATATTGTCACTTGGCATAATGTTGCACATCCTGTCTTATCCTTTTACTGAAGAGACAGGGGATTATGTACCAAAACTACTATGTGCCAGGAGCATCTCTATTGAAATTTTAGGCTATAAAATGCTGGCAGTACTCTATGTGAGAAAAAGGTTGCAATCAATTATTATTGTTGAACAACAGTGAACAACGAAATAAAGATGATGTTGTAACTTACTGTACACTGCATGACTGAGGAAAGTCTGTGTTTTGGGATCTTCATTTGAGAAATGATTGAAACAAAGATAAAAATTGAGGAATGTCATAGCTTACTTCAGTGATGAAAATGGATTTTTTTATATCTCTAGGATTCAAACAAATTATGACACAGTCAAATGCATCCAAAAAAACCCATAGGTATAGATTAAGTGAATAGGAAAATTTCTTGATAAAGATAAGTATACAGCCACATAATTCTATCCTTAGGAAATAAGTAGAACCCCAGTCAGACACATTTGAAAGTAGACTATATAAAGCACTAGCTCAGTGATACAAGGATTAAACCAGAAGGGATTTTATGAACATAAACAGTCTGAATATTGTCCAGAAATTATGTGCTGAAATTTTTTATTATAGAGTTAAATGATTTCCTGAGTTTTTTTTTAAACTCAGAATATCTTAGGGGCAAAATGAAGAAGGCAACAATTTCTACTTCCAATTTTAACTTCAGAAATTTAACTCACTTTCATACTAGATTTTGCCCGTTTTATTTCCTTTTCTAGTGAAAAAATGTTATTTCAGGGTAAATTGAAACATTTCTTTTTCTTTGCAATGTTTTCCTCAGTATGTTTTACTTGAACAGAAAGAAGATTTCAGGAGAGAAGGGAGGTATTATTTGACTGCTTTGTTTCATGTGGTACAAGCTGATTTTGTGGTTTCCTTCATGGAGAAAAAAATGTTTTACATAATCCCCAAATACTCATTATTTTTAGTGAATGAATGAAATACAGTTCTAGTTCAGACCATCTGTTTATAGCACTAATACCTGTTTTAGTTGTACAGTATTTTCCTTTTATTTCAACGTTACTCCATGTTTCATGTTCAGCTCTCCTCCAGTAGTGTTCCCTGTCTTTTTTTCTATAATTACAGTACCATATAGCTTAGAAAAAAATATTGTCAGTTGCTTTTGCCATCTGATTGCTCTGAGGCAGATGGAGTACTTATCTTCTCCCCTGACTGAACATACCTTTGCTTTGTTTCTTACACACGCTAATCATGAGAATCTGATGGCTCTCTGTGAGCATCTGGTGACATTAGGCCTTGGTTGCCTGACCAAAGCAGTGTCTCTTCTTGCATCTGGGAGCTACATTTCAGTTTCAGCACTTCCTGAAAAACCGTTGTTTCACAAAACGAGTGTTGAATGCATCTACTGTATTCCAAAGCTTTCTGTGCTTTACTTTTCCTTTAAGTAGAGTGGAAAAGAGGGAGGGGGAAATAAAGAGTAGATAAAGCTGGCCAAAATCAACAACACAGAATCTGTTTTGGGGGGAGTTTGGTTTTTGTTGTTGTTGTTCTGAAGTTATGTTTTTTGTGTCTGTTTTCCTTTCCAGGAAGAAAGGAAGTAAAAGGCAAATAAAATCCATGGAAGATTGTTTTGGGAAGATGTTTTCTCTGAAATAGGGGAAGGAGTAACAATTCCAAATTTCTCTGTGAACTGCTAGATACTCTTTTTTTTTTTGCTGACGTGTGTCCATTTGCAGTTACTGACCCAGAGACTGACAGCTCCTTATTTCAGGCCTGAAGGCATTCTCTCTGAGTCCTCAGCCACAGCGGCTTTCTGCCAGGGAGGTTTGGTGGAGGAGTTATTTTATTGTTTACTGTACCAGCCAGCATCTTGGAAGTGACATTTCATTATTTATGGAAGGCATCCAGAACTGGGGGGAATAGTCAACAGTGCCACCACCTACAGCTCCCTGCAAGGGACGCTGATGGGGAGCAAAGCTGCTGCCCATCATTTTGCAAGCAAGATCTATTGTTGCCTGCTATAAAGAGGAAGAAAATTATAGTGACAAATGATAATGCTGTTGACTCCCTGGTAAGAAGCTGGAAGCCTTATTGCTCCACAATCAAACAAACAGCTTGCATTGTATCTAATTAATAGGTTCAGCTCCAAGTCAAATATAATCGCAGATAAACCCTGCTTAATATAAAAGCTCAAAGCAATTGAACTCCATAAATTCCATCAGTTCTTTCTCTATGACATTTGCTATGCAAACTGCAAAAAGAAAAAATTACATGCAAATGTCTGGTAATATATTGGATCAGAATAGTTCATACTGAACTGGGAGATCCAAATAAAGTTAATAATGACAACATTATTTTCACAGTTGTTTTGGTACTGTAGTCTGAAGTTTCACACAGAAGTTTGAATTTAAGGTGCTACATTTTTTACTTCTATCTGCTTTGGATGCGGGCAAGGAATTCAAGAACTACATTACTGACTTGAGAAGGTATTAAAGTTTCAGTGCAGTGTTTAGTAGAAGATTTGGGTCTGTTGTTTTACTGTTTTGTCGATTCATTACTGTAGTGATTATTATTATTATTATTATTTTGCATCAATATGTTTTCAGTGTAAATGAACAATTATTTTTCATGCCTCAGGCAATTTAATTTCTCATTACCACATTAAATACTAAAGGCTGTTTTCCTGACTCAGATCCACAACATCTGTCACCACTTGTCTAAAAAAATTTGTCAGATTTGGAAGTCGGTGTGGTATCAGATGAGTCACCATCAAACTAAAATTTAGAACGGGGCTCTAGCATGCCTGATATTACTGGCAAAATTGATGTAGCTCTTGCACTGTTCTTTTTTATTATATTTTATTTTTCCCAGAAAATTCTAAAGATAGAATAGATGAGGTTTATGAGAAAAAAAACTATAATCCCTACATCAAGGAAAAGTAGATATTGGAATGGACAGGAAATAAAATGAATGGATAAAGAGCAGTTAAAATGATTAGTGATCATTCTGTTGGTACCCATCACTTCAGCTTTGTTCATATCAGTGATATTTGTTTATTTATTTCAGCCAAGTATTTGGATCTAGTGGTATATTAGCTGCTGTCATGCATTTTCTTTTGAAATATGAGTGATCACTTCAGGATAGAAAGTCAGTTTTCAAGGAGCTGAGGTCTAACTGTACAACATAATGTACTTCTTTAATCACCTATGGTGGGAAGGTAGGATACAGAAAAAAAGTATGCCCTTAAATTATTTGTTGTAATAACTCATGGTAGTTATCTAGGACTTCTAGAGTACATAAGGGAAGATGAGAATTTAACATCTGTGTATCTGAATAGGAGTCTGCAAAGATCTGATTCATGTCAGTGAGATGTCTGGATACTGGCTATTAACAAGTACTTTCCACTCTCTTACTTTGGTGCTACATTCTTTAGCATTTAGAACAAAAAAAATTTCAAACACACAAAGGACCCAAGATCCCAGGTGCAGTACCTTCTTTTATAATCAGCAACGAGAAGCAAATATAAGTGAAGGGAGATGGAGGTTGTTTGCTTTTAGCAGAGTTCATAGAATCATAGAATCATAGAATGGCCTGGGTTGAAAAGGACCACAATGATCATCTAGTTCCAACCCCCCTGCTATGTGCAGGGTCACCAACCACCACACTAGGCTGCCCAGAGCCACATCCAGCCTGGCCTTGAATGCCTCCAGGGGTGGGGCATCCACAATCTCCTTGGGCAACCTGTTCCAGTGCTACACCACCCTCTGAGTGAAAAACTTCCTCCTAATATCTAATCTAAACCTCCCCTGTCTTAGTTTAAAACCATTCCCCCTTGTCCTATCACTATCCACCCCCGTAAACAGCTGTTCCCCCTCCTGTTTATACACTCCCTTCAAGTATTGGAAGGCCACAACGAGGTCTCCCTGGAGCTTTCTCTTTTCCAAGCTAAACAAGCCCAGTTCCATCAACCTTTCTTCATAGGAGAGGTGCTTCAGCCCTCTGATCATCTTAGTGGCCCTCCTCTGGACCCACTCTAGGAGCTCCACATCTTTTCTGTACTGGGGGCTCCAGGCCTGCACGCAATACTCCAGGTGGGGCCTCAAAAGAGCCGACGGGAATGAATGAGAATCTCTACTGCAGGCATTGAACTCGGTGATTTCCCAAATGCCTTTTCAAGGAGTTACTGAGGTGATAAGATATAATTTCTCATGCATCAATTGGCTAGGCAGCACCAGCTGCTAAGCAAAACCAGATTCTGACTGTTGGATGACTTTCAGTAGAGTCCTCCAGTGTACAGACAGTGCAAATCCAAGCAATGAATCCACCCATCATAGCATGATTTCTACCTGCTCTTCTCCTTTTTCCTTTTTTGTGCCAGTGTACTGTCACTTGTATGTCAGTCCTTTTCCAGTTTGTTTTGTGTGTCTGCTTCTTAAGATTTTCCATTTCAAAGGCTGTCAAGTTTCCTTACGGCCTCATATTTGCATGCCCAGCTTGTCACTGCAATGAATGTGAATGTCTGCAAAATAAGAGAGAATCACGGAGAAACTGTGTCTGATACTTCTTTGGATATTACTTTCTTTCAAGAGAAGAAATTAAATTCATTTAGTTCATTTCTGGAACAGCAGATGCCAGCCATTCCTGCTACCATCAATCCCTCAATAGAGATCATTAACAAAAGCTTCTGTGGGCTTTGCAAATTGTTAGTGTAAGACAATGAGTCTGTGGGCATATGAGTCATTATTTCACAGATGCTAATGTGACGATTCCTCTTCTCTTTGTTCTCTGCAATTACCACTCTATAAAATAAAAGTTAAGCCCTGTGACGTACTGTTAAAAAATATAGGCAGTTGGATAAGATAAAGGATATATGAATAGAGTTGTAGTATGTGTTCCTTAGCTCCGTTTTGATAGAGCTGAAGCACTACTCATCTTTACTCTTTGGAGTTTGCACACTTTAGATCTTTGGGATGTTTTCTGCCTGCAGAACGGGAAGAGTGGACCCTTGGTGCTTTGTATGTACAGCACACACTGCCAAAGGGGCTGACAGAAAATGTCAGGGGAAGGAGAAAACAGAAGACATGAACCTAGGAGTAATTCCTAAATGGGAGGAACAAATAACCATCTGCGATTCTCCTTGTTTGAGATCATAGCTGCTCTAGAATTGATGATGTAGTAGTAAAAGCACCTTTAAATGGAATGCTTTTCTTCCATGCTTCTGCTGAATTTTATTGTTGAGGGAAGAGGAGGTCTTCCCTCCTGACCTGCTCTTGGAAAAATCAGATATTCTAACCTTAGGAGGCTAAAGGAATGTTGAAAACCCCATCATGCCTGGACTTAGTACAAAATTATTTTTATTATTTATAACAGAGTTGTGAAAAGCTGTGATTTCCAGTAACTCATAGCAGCCAGCAAAGCCTTTTGGTGTGTAGCAAAATATTATGAAATGCTCTTGAACCTGTTGATCCTAACCAGTTTTTGAATGTGGATGGATCAAGTTATTTACTGACACCTAGTTGCTATTCTCTTACTTGCACTGTATTAATATTGTCTTTGTACAGTCTGAGATCTTTTTAAAGATGACAATATAAATGCTAAAGCCAAAACAGCACTGTTCTTTCTGTATTGCAAGTGCTTTAAAAAACAACAAAGAAAACAAAACACTGAAAGGTACTAATATGCTGTACTTAAGGTATCCATGTAAGCTAAGGAGGAAGAAGATTTTTAGTTTAGATGTTACAAATTCTACTCAGAAAAATTCTGAGACTGCTTTACAGTTTAAAATAAAACTTGTGCTCAACTCAGCTGGGATTCTGACAGTGCACAGGACCGTGTCTTATTCAAATTCAAGCTAAAAATTCTTGATATCTACATAAGTCTAATTTTATAGCACCACTAATCCTACTCTGTTCGTGTCACTTGAATCTTTGCTACTGATTTAATTAGTTCATGTTTACCACCGTATGCCTCACTGTATCCATTGCCTCTCTAAATTCATGAACCGGAGCTGACTTCCTGTAGCTCCTTCCCTACATAAAATAAATGAATCATGTGGGGACTGAAAGGCTAGATAGTCAGTGCCCTTCTTGATTCTGTGGCCTTTGATGGCTGCATAGAGTTAAGAGAGGAAATCCGTACTGGAAATTCTGAAATAGCTATTTATTCACTTCTGGCCCTGAGAAGAAAAAAAAAAAGCACACTGAGACTTGCATTTTCTGGTTAGGATCAAAGATCAATATGTGTGAAGGTCTCAGAAGAGTTGCTCAGTCAAATAGACCACAGTTTTGGTCTTATTTGATCACAAAAGAAGGCAAAGTTGGGTCTTGGCATTTTGGGACCTTTCTGGTTTACTCTTAATATTCCCAACAGAGAACTGTTTGTTAGAGTGTCCACAGAAGTGTCAAATTGTAAGCTGAGAAAAAAAGAATATTTCCAGAATTATGTTTGGAGCATCATGTATTTAAATATTGCTTCCACTAAATATTATTTAAGATAATTTAAGGGTAGTAGTACTCATTCAGTCAGAAGCATTGCTGAGGGAATAGTATACAGTTACAATAACCAGTAAGCCTGGCATTTGGAATACTAGGCACACATAATGAACTCACTTGAGAACAATCTTCATAGATAAATAGCCATAAAATGAACAGTTCTGGCTAGTAAATAAATATGAAGACATAATATTCCTCATGAATAGATAAAAGCTTGAACTATTTAAAAATGACTCACTGTGAACCATTAGACTAATTCCCCATAGAAATAAGTGTTCTTGTCAAGTTTGCAGCCCATATTTGCAGAGACATGTCATTTGGATAAAGTAGACAAAAAATATATATTTATTACTGGAAACGTGGGTAAGTGAGAAACCTTTCTGAAATTTGCCTGTCCTTCCTTTCTGGTCACTTTCCTTCAGTTATAGAAATTTCTAATATTTCCATTCTTTTTATATGGTGCAAGCAGGTGGCCTGGGATGAAAAGGAAAGACCTCCTCTCACAAGCCTGGAGAATTCTCCAAGCCAGCTGGATTGGCATAAAATGAGGTATTCATATCTATACCACCACACTTCTTGGCAGCTTAATTTTCACCTTCCAGAGTAGAGATTGTCTCAGTTACAGAGTGATGTCTTAAGGAGTAGTTTCGAAGGATAAGCAATATAACACCACTCTACGTAACTTCCCACATAATTTCCATGGACCTGCTTGTTGAGAAGTGGGAAAGATATGTGTCTGAAGTAGCTCTGCCCCACTACTTAGGGTTCTGTTGTTCCCCCTTCCCAACCTAAAAAACTCCTGACAACAGAAAAAAATTGTCTTCTATCTTGAAAATATAAGGTGAGAAATCTCTATATCTGCTGTAAATCCTAAGTATTTCACATTTGCATTAGTTTTTTGAGCTTTGAATTTCAGTTGCATGGAGATATGCCATTGAAAGATTGTTGTGGTAGGAAGACGTCGCCTACGAAATAAAATCCTTCTCTGTCTATAGCCCAAGTAGGAACTGGTTTTGATGACCCTATTATAGTGCTCCTGCACTGAGGTTATTTATAGCACTGTGTTGGTGATAATCTCTTTGTTTCCTAGTAGATACAGATGACTTATGACTTTACAAATAAAAAAAGATAAAGAATGGAAAGATATATTTCCTGTGTAGCTTTTTTGGGAGAATTTAGTATTGAATGAACCTTCTGGTGCTGAGTCTAATTTATTTTTCTCAGAGGCATGATATGCAGTAATACACTCTCTACTACCAAAATACATCTTAGATTTTCAGTCCTCTTTTGTGCCCTTGTTGTAAATGGGTGTAACACTGGCAAGCTTCCAGTCAGCAGGGACCTCCAGAGACTCCCAAGACCTTTGATAATTTTTAAAGATGTATTTATGATATTCTGGAGCTGAAAAAACACAAAATTTGTCTAGGTAAGGGAAAGCATCCTAACTGGTACACAGCACTGTCCTTCCTTTCTGTTTGTCCTGATTAAAACAACAAAGCTTGAAAAAGACTAATAGTTTTTTGCTCATATGACCTAAGGAATGGGCCGATGTAGATAAAAAGCTGAACTACTATAAATATTATAGATACCAGCTGTTAAATTTTTGCTGACTTTTGTCTTAAAGCCATTAATTCTCCTACTTTGAATGTAAAACATAACAGATCATATATTGCCTGTACTAATAAATATTTTTAAGCCTTTATGTAATTACATCATGAGAATATATTTCTCCTTTATGTGAGGTGTAAAGCCCAGAGGAATGTTCTGTATTTACAAATGCCAGGACATAATCTGTTTTGCTCAGTAGCTGAAACTGAATCCTATACACATTTCTGGACTTTATGTGATTATTTGTGCCCATGTACACTAAAAAAACCTTATCCTTCTTCCCTGCCTGAATATAGTCTGAGCTTGCAAGTGCTGTTCAGGTTTCAAGTATGCAGACAATTGAGCTGTCCTTACCCTTTCCACTCCAACACTTTGAAGTGTTGTTACAGCACATCCGGAAGCATCTGGACATGAAAAATAAGTATTTCTTTACAGATATTCTCTTAATAGCTCCTTCACTGCTCTTTTATTGTTGCAGACTACTCCACTGCCCTCTAGTTTGTGGGAGATGGATGGTACTTTCTATCACATTCTTTGGTGTGGTTGCATATTTTCCTCTGGGCTGCACCAGACTGCGGGCACAGTATGCTGAGGCTCCAGACTGCTGGCCATCATGTGGCCTGCCATGCTAGGACTGTGATGCCAGCACACAGCCCTTGACCAGAAAGTGAGTCACATTCTTCTTAGCACCTGGAGTATGGTTCAAAGAAGAACATTGTTGACATCAATTTGCAGTTTGCAGATGACACTAAGCTGAGCGGTGCGGTTGATACACTGGAAGGTAGGGAAGCCATCCAGAGGGACCTGGACAGGCCCTCTGGATGAAGTGGGCCCGTGAAAACCTAATGAGGTTCAGTAAGGCCAAGTGCAGGGTGCTGCACTTGGGTCAGGGCTATCCCAGGTATTTATACAAACTGGGGGAAGATCTCCTTGAGAGCAGCCCTACAGCGAAGGATTTGGGGGTACTGGTGGATGAGAAGCTGGACATGAGCCGGCAATGTGCACTCACAGCCCGGAAGGCCAACTGTGTTCTGGATGGCATTAAAAAAGCGGTGGCCAGGAAGGAGAGGGAGGTGATTGTCCCCCTCTACTCAGCTCTTGTGAGGCCCCATCTGGAGTACTGCGTCCAGGCCTGGGGCCCCCAGTACAGTAAGGACGTGGAGCTCTTGGAGCGGGTCCACAGGAGGGCCGCTAAGATGATCAGTGGGCTGGTGCACCTCTCCTATGAAGAAAGGTTGAGGGCACCGGGATTGTTTAGCTTGGAAAAGAGAAAGCTCCAGGGAGACCTCATTGTGGCCTTCCAATACCTGAAGGGAGTGTATAAACAGGAGGGGGAACAGCTGTTTACGGGGGTCGATAGTGGTAGGACAAGGGGGAATGGTTTTAAACTGAGACAGGGGAGGTTTAGGTTAGATATTAGGAGGAAATTTTTCACTCAGAGGGTGGTGTAGCTCTGGAAAAAGTTGCCCAAGGAGGTTGTGGATGCCCCATCCCTGGAGGCATTCAAGGCCAGGCTGGATGTGGCTCTGGGCAGCCTAGTCTAGTGGTTGGCGACCCTGCACATCGCAGGGGGGTTGGAACTAGATGATCATTGTGGTCCTTTTCAACCCAGGCCATTCTATGATTCTATGATCAGTTATAGGAACACAGCACAGTAGAAACGTGTGTTGTGTGAAGGTATGCCATGGCAGCTATACTGTGAGGCAAAGGATATGACCAGCGTAACTTTTGTCATGTGAAGGCTGACAAAGTGTGTGCCAGTGTCTCAAGAGCTGAATTCAATGATCCCTGCCCATGGTAGTATTCTCCCATAAATCAGAGAGGATGGAGCAGAGGAGACCCCAGGGAGTAAATTTTCCCCAGTGACAATGGAGGAGGCTCATCAGAACACTGACCCAGGCATCCTGGGAGGAATCTTCCAGGGCTGCTTCACACGTGGCTTCTCAGACCCCCATAAGCAGTGGGAACAGAGGAGTACACAATCCACACTATAGTAGTTGTTGTTCTGACAGATGCCTATGTCCAAAGTCAAGAAGTCCTTGTGCTGGTAGGTGTCTGGTCAGTTCTAGAGGTATTTCAAAACTCTTTGAGGTGTGCTGGAATGTCCAAGGATTTATGCACCTTCCACCCAAGACTACTCTTTAGTTTCTCTCTTTCTTGTTAATGCTTTCTCTTGTTAATGCTATGTGCTTAGTGTGTTGCTTATACTGAAGCAGCTTTTGGAACTGGGGTCAGCAACAGAAACTCTGTTAATCTTATCCTGCCACCACCTTTTCAGGAAGAAGAAATGTCATATTTACTTTGGACTTTGAAGAAAGTTTTAATATAATAACACTTTCTGCAGTAATCTTATTCTGATATGTGCTACTGTTTGTCTTGTGGGCCGACACTTGCAGTTCTGAGGCAGCTAAGTTCACCAACAAAGAAAGAATATAAAATGGCTACAGCATGTCAGCTGTGGCCTTGCAATGCAGAACCATAGTGGGAGAAAATAAATGCTTACTTTTCCTTTCTTCAATGAAGAACAGTGATAAGTAGTGTGCCTTTGCAGTCACTTAAGGTTCTTCCAGTTTGGAGCGTAAGCACATCTGTGTCACCCAGAAAGGCAAAAGAGCAGGAATGTGTGATGTCATTGTTCTGAAAATGCTGGAGTACAAGGCTCCAGGTGCTTTCCAATGATGCAAACACAAGAGAAAAAGGAGAAGAGGATGTAAGATGGGTTACTGAAAAAAGAGGTGAACTGTAGACCTGTGCAGGTTCCGCATGACCCAAGTAATAGACCCTGCATTGAGTATGCTCCCTGTGCAGAGCCTTGCATGCAGTGAGTCACCAGAGAAGATAGAGTCCTTCTGGCAACACAAGCTCCTCTGCTTGTATTTTGTCAAACACATAGAATTGCTCATGCTCCCTCTGCACACTCTGCAGAGCATTTCTGCTGGCTCCTTAGGATCTGAAATTATGTGTTTCTCAGGACACAGATGGCTCAAAATCTTGCAAGAGGGAGAACAGCTCTTGTGCTCCTGGGCCACATGCAACCTCAAGATGTCCAGGCTTCCAGAAAGAAGTTGGAAGGGGCAGAGATGCTGTAATTCATCTACATGTAGTTTGAAATTACAGGCAGAACCTGGGAATTGTTTAATTGTTTCTGATTTGCATTTTAATTTATTGCACTTTGTGTGACACTGTACAATTCTTTGGCTGCTTAATGAGGATAAGCAGCCAGCTCTGCTCACTGCACATTAATTTTTCTTCCTGAACCATAACTGACACTTTAACAAAGTTTTGTTTGACGTTTACTGTTCTCCTCTTAGTGCCTGTGTTTAGTACGTATTGTTACTCATAAAAAAAGTAAATTACCTCTGCTGTGACAAAAGTTTTTTTTTAAATATCGAAAAACTGTAAGAAGCCTGTGTAAGTCAGTTAGATGGCACTCCAAGAACATAAACCAGCAGTCACTGAGATTCCCAGCAAGATTTTATATCCTAAAGAAATCACCCTGCACCGATTTCATCCTTATAATTATTGAGAAACAATATACTTTATAAAGATTAGTGGCTCCTTTTCACAGGATGAAGAACCTTAAACTTGCCAAATACAGCAACCGATTTAACGTTCTGTAACGTGTGAGTACAGTGTGTTCCACAATAAGGCAGAAACTACACAGGAAACAAAGTGCTGGCATTTGAGAGAAAACAGCCAGCAGATCACCACAACTGAGAAGGATACAAGCACAGAAAACATTTTGAATTTTCATTTTCCAATACTGAACCTGGGTTTGTATTGCTGATAGGGAGTACATTAAGATGGATGCTTTTATCACTGACTCAAGTTATCAAGGTAGTCCATGGGAGTCCGAAATTTAGCTCATTTATCTCTGTTTAGTATTTTCTCAGACTTCATATATATCACACAGAGCACAGCAGTGCATCACCATAATTATGAAGCTTATAATAATTACATTAACTTTCAATGGTAGTTCTTGCTTGCCTCCAAAATAAATCTGTAGGGCCCCAGGTCATACACGCTGCTTAAGCAGTGTAGGAAGGAATTGGAAGTGCTCTGTAAGGCATGTTATTAACAGTCTGGTTGGAGAAGGATGATTGCTGTGTGACCTCCCCAGACCCACAGCTTTATTGAACTTTCCTAGTGCTTCCCAAATTGGAATGGTGATCCTGTATTTGGGATACCACAGGGCCAGCATAATCAAGGAGACTTATCCTTGGTGCTTCTAAGATTTGCTGGAGACAAGCTCTGTGCCTTTATGAATGATCAGCTGGTCAGCTCAGAGCAAATGGGAAAGTTCATTCTCTCCTGGTCAACAGCTGTTTTTCTAAACATTTATTCATTTCATACACCACATCTGGCATCTTTTGCAATGCTGTGCAGCACCAGTAACCCATCATTTGGCCCGTGGAAATAATACACAAATCAAGCAATCAGCTATAGAGTTGCAAACTCGCTCCATTATAGAGCTTAGGAGGAGCTGTATTTCCATGAAGGTTTAGTTCCCTCTGAGCTAGCTTGTGTCTGACAGATGATTTGATTCTACATCTTCTCTTGTTCTCTCATTCAAACTTCGTCTTTAAAATGTTTGAATAGAACAGACAAGGAGCACGGATATTAAGTTCTCTAAACTGTCTGATTTTCAGATGGAAATAGTCTATCTGGAAGCAGATACTGTTGTTGGAAAAGAAAATGAAGAATATTCACAATATATGACTGGATCAGACTAGCTTTTGAAAAAAGCACTTGTCTTGTGAATATCTCTGTTGCATCTCATTCCTCATCTAGTGAAACACAGTGCTGTTATATATATCAGCCAGCTCTTAGCTTTTTCTTTCCTCCAATGACTTAAATAGCAGAACAATGAGATTTGAGCAGGATGAGTTGCCAGCGGCTGGAGGATCAATTCAGTATCTGCCTTGGGGTTTAGGTGATTTATTTTGTTTTATACTTCATTTGTGTTATCCAATCTAAATGCCACTCTATTTCTTCAAAGTGTTCTATGCTCCGCAACCCCTCTATCCTGTTTACGATGATAAATAATCAGATTATGTTGGTCAGTTGTTTAAGAGATTAAAGTAAAACAAACAAGTAAATAAATCAAGGGATTCAGAACCTTGCTGAATTCGTTACTTGTTGAAAGGAAGCTCCCTCTGTTTCCAGAAGCATCTTCCCTGTCTTCTGAAAAGTTTGCTTCCTAGGACTCTTAAACTGCAGGGCCTAGACTTTGGCTCTGCCTAGCAGCACTCTCAAAGTTCTTTGCTTTTTCTCTAGATAGCGACAACATCTAAGTATTTTGAGTTAATGTTTTCCTTAGGAAAATTTTTCACGTATTCCTGAATCAACAGTGTTAGAATATGGGGGATTTTGATAAGTTCCTTTGATAGTAGTCTAAGCCAGCTATTTTTAAATAAATTTGTTTTCTAAAACACCGAATATACATTTCACAAACAACTCCTTCTATTTTAACTTGAAAGTGAAACTAGGAAGCAAAAGAGATGTGTCTAGAATAAGAATTTAAAACAGGGCTTCTCTCATCATACCCTAAGCATTCCCATAATGCAGTTTCCCATTTATGCAATTTTTCTGTGCAAGAAATGGATTTTTTCCTCTGATTCCTCTGTGACATTCATAGCTGATCTTCTATCTACAAATGCTTTTTTCATATAAATAACTTTCTAATCTTATGTTTAATTTTACTAAAGATTTCTCTTCCCTATCTGTCTGAAACAGTGAATTCCATATGGATTATAAATGCCTTTGTAAAGTATTTGTTGGAGAATGAGAAAAAATGCATTTATGAACTTTTAGTGGAGTTCAGTATACAATATAGTAGAGTTTTTAGAGTTCAAAAGGCAATAACTCTATGTGATTGAAGGTGATCTCTGTATACAGGCTGTTAACCTATTAACGAATACAGTGTTTCTCATCTTCCTCTGTCTCCGGGGCTGTATTAGCCATCTTTTCTCTGCTTTTAATTGCAGTTTGCTATTATTGCAACATTTCCCACAAAGAGAAATTTTAACTGGTGACAAGTTTGTTGCTGACAGTAAACCAGTCTCTCAAGTTTAACTTCTGCTGCCAAGATTTCACCCCATCACATTTAACTGCTTAATCCTACTTACTCTGCTCTCAAATTTTGCCAACCATATCCTGGGCTGCATCAAAAGCAGCATGACCAGCAGGGTGAGGGAGCTCTGTGCTGGTGAGACCTCACCTGGAGTACTGCATCCAGATTTGGAGTCCTCAGTACAGGAGAGACAGGGACCTGTTGGAGCACATCCAGATGAGGGCCACAGAAATGATCCAGGGGATGGAACATCTCCCCTATGAGGACAGACTGAGAGCTGGGGCTGTTCAGCCTGGAGAAGGCTCTGGGGAGACCTCAGAATGGCCTTTCAGTATCTACAGGGTGCCTATAAGAGAGAAGGGGACAGATTCTTCAGTAGGGGCTGTTGTAATAGGACAAGATGAAATGGTTTCAAACTAAAAAAGGGGAGATTTAGATTGGATATAAAGAAAAAGTTATTTATGATAAGAGTGGTGAAGCACTGGAACAGGCTGGCCAGAGGTGTGGTGGATGCCCCATCCCTGGAGACAGTAATGGTCAGGCTGGATGGGGCTCTGTGCAGCCCAATCTAGCTGCAGATGTCCCTGTTCATTGCAGGGAAATTGGACTAGATGGCCTTTAAAAGTCCCTTCCAACTCAAGAAATTCTATGATTCTATGATTCTAAATTGACTTCATCTTGCTCAGGAATATAGCTTGCTACTTTCTGAGGTACAAATGACTAATTGTCTAACATGAGTATTGTTTTAACTCTTTCTTTTACTTTCTTTTCTCTTGTGTTCCCAGTTGCATTAGTGTTTTCTGCTGTATGAGACTTATCTGTTTGGAATTTTATTCAGTTAAACCCTAAGAATTTGGCGTTGGCCATCATTGTGCATACTGCTAACTTAAGCTTTATTTACGGTTTCACCTGACTTCTGGCTGCAGTTTAACCTCACCAAATATATGTTTATTATATTTTGCATCAATATAATACTGTTGGTAAATAATAATGTACGCCGTCGGATCTGTTTGGATTGATCAGAAGCATATTTATTACATACATGGCAAATAAGTTGTTGTAGAAGTATGATATCTATTTGTGTTAGATATTTAAGTTGATTTATTTCAACTTCTCAGTTTTCTGCAAATGCAGAAATCTAGGTTTTCTGTAAAATAAGCAGCTAATCTCTTGCAGAAGAAAAAGTACTGGACTGTGTGTGATCTACCTCACTTCTTTTCACCATTAAAAACCTTGGCATTCTCCAGTTTTCTATCTGCCTTCTCCAGTTATAAGTTGAATTTGATGTACTGCTAGATCAAAGCAGCATAACAGATCCCGTGTTTTCTCTTGCTGCCACTGTAAGGTATCCGGTATGCCTAGGACAAATATGTAGAGCTCAGCTACAAATGTGTTCTTTGTACTGCTCTGTTTGGCACTAAACAAATTTGTAAGATCCTATAGGCAGAGCTGTCTCTTCTCTGTGCCTATTTACCTCTAAATACATTGTAAGCACACAGAGAATGAACAAAGACACAAGCAGAGACCGTCTCTGTTAATGCTAAATAAAGTTTCCTAGCTAAATACTCAGATGTCAGGAAATGTGAAATTTATTACTAAATTAATAACCTAACTTACGCTTCCTATGGAACAGTTAAGTCAAAAGGCCTCTACTTTAGCAAATGCACCAAGTTAATTTTAATTTGTCAGATTTACTTTAAAAAATATTAATAAGCTTTTGTCAAGCAAAATCCTCACGTATAATTACTGTTGGACCTTACCTAACATTGGCATTTGTAGGGTAATCTCTAGCACTCTGTTGACTTATGCAATAAAGAATTCATCTGTGTTGGGGTTTTTTTGGAACCAAGAGTATAGATTTTTAGCTTAGCATTTTCATTTTGGGTAATAAATCTTCTTTTTGTAATATTAGTGGTCTGAGTATGCAAGGCTCAACTTGTCAGTGTTAGAAGTAAACACACTCCTAAAGTTGGACAGCTACAAGTCAGCCAAGGGCCAAATAATGTCTTCAATAAGGTTTTGCACAATTCCCATCCATTGGGAATTCTAAGCACTGGAAAACCCTGCAGATGCTAGGCACCTCAGCATGCTTCCATCCAGGAACAGGGGGCTTCAATCTCTGTATGTTGGGGACCCACTGCTGCAAGACCTTCCTTCTCAGAGTAGAACTGTCTCACTGGTTTTATGAAGGACTACTTTCATCAATAAAGGCCTTTGGAAAGGCCTACTTTTCTTCTCATTTTTGTGGCTATGTTATTCCAGGCTTTCATAAGGGGAGCCCATTGAACCAGGGCATATTTACCCTGTAAATGTTTGAATTGTGAGCTACCAAACAAAAGCAAGTGCACAGTGAGCCTTAATAATGCAAATTTGTTCAGCAAACAGAGTTGGATGAAAATAATTTGTGAACCACATACATTCCAAAATAGTAACTCCTTGCTTCTTTGCTCGTTCCAGGCACTTCCAGTGGTAATGGGCTGATACACCATCAGTGCAAATGCTGCAGGTCTGAAGTTTATCTGGTTGATTAACAGTGCGGGATGAGAATTTGTGGCAGTTTCTCACTGAGTTTCTCCAAGCACAGAGGATTTGAACTGTGATACATGCTGGAAAACATTGGATAGCTGTCAGGTATGTTGACAGGGGAAAATTGGGAACGAGGGATGGTATGCATTATGTGCTTAAGCTGAATTTGTTCACACAGTGATTTCCTCCATCTGTAATTAAAACTGAGCTTAACCCAGCACCTCTTTTTTGCTTCGCTCTCGTGTCCCATTTATCTTCTGCCTGGCAAAGAGGGTTGATGATCCTCTCAATGTCCTGTCCCGTCCCCCCTGCTTTCAAAGCTCCTCTGGTAATGATGAAATTATGTGCTATTCACAGTCAGCTTGTCAGGATTTCATTACTCCTTCTTCTCCCTTACATTTTTACCAATAGTGACATTGCTGCCAAGCCTTGTGAACCTCTGGATAAGATTTATGCAAATTATTGACAAAGCTATTTTGTACATTTGGTAATAATTTGCATATAACCGTACCATTTAGCTTAATATGTGCATTCTGGGTGCTGGGAAAATGCTCAGAAGTGAGGGGGCAGATGTCTATTGCAGTCTGCCCACAGTAGCAGTTTCCCAGCTCTCACTTTCTCTGCAAAAAAAAGGAAGCAATAAAAGTCACCCTTCTCCAGAGGAAAGGCGATGAATCTTGGCTGTATGGTGAGCCAGTAGAGAGGCGGGATTGTTTTCAGCAGTAGGTAGAAAGGGGAATACCGGAGTATGTAATCACTGTGACAATCCAGCTCACCTTCCTTTTACTTTAAGTCAGGCAAGGATGTGCCGTCACCTGTGTACTCTTCTTGCTCTTTCTCTATCCCTTTTGCCGTCACTTTCTATCCTGATCTCTTTGCTTATGTATTTCTTTCTCTCAGATACAGGAAGGTGCACAGTAAATGTTAATACTGAACTTTAAGGTAACATAAGTAGCATCCTTTTGATGGGGTGCCAATGGAGGAGAAAAATCTCCTCTGTAATAAAATGAGATTTGTGCTATTTGGGTCCGAACATAATGGTAAAGTCAGTGGAGGAAGCAATTAAGTTTTAGAAATAAACAGATTCATATTACAATGTGCCAAAGATGGAATTTGATGTAATACTAAGAATGATAAAAACATTGTCACAATTTAGAATTGTACTCATTTGAAAAGTAACTCTCTTTTTAATCAAATGGAAAAAAAAAAAAAAAAAGAAGAAGTTTATTTTATTGTAAGTAGCTGTTGTTACCTTAGAACCATTTTGGTTTTATTCAGCTCCAGCAAACCAAATAGATCCATAGAGCCTCATGTCTGTGCTCCCTTCTGAAAGCTATGTTAAGTCACATGTGAGTGCTGAACAGCCTGAGAGTAGGAAGGCCCTACAGAGGGATCTGGACAGGCTGGATCAATGGGCCGAGGCCAATGGTATGAAGTTCAACAAGAACATGTGCTGGATCCTGCAATTTGGTCACAACAGTCCCATAGAATGCTACAGACTCAGGGCAAAGTGGCTGGAAAGCTGTGCAGAGGATGTAAGTTGACAGCCAGCTAAACATGAGCCAGCAGTGTGCCTGGGTGGTCAAGAAGGCCAACAGCATCTTGGCTTGTATCAGAAATAGTGTAGCCAGTGGGACCTGGGAGGTGATTTTTCCCTTGTACTCAGCTCTGGTGAGACCACACCTCGAGCACTGTGTTAAGTTTTGAGCTTCTCACTACAAGAAAGACATTTAGGCCCTCGAGCGTGTACAGAGAAGGGTAACGATAACTGGTGAGAGGTCTGGAAAACAAGTCTTATGAGGAGCAACAGAGGGAACTGGTATTGTTTAGTATGGAGAAGAGGTGGCTTAGGAGAGGCCTTATCTCTCTCTACAGGTATCTGAAAGGAGGTTGAAACGAGGTGGGGGTCGGCATCTTCTCCTGGGTAACTAGTAACAGGATGAAAGGTAATGGCCTTAAGTTGCACCAGGAGAGGTTCGGGTTGGACGTTAGGAAAAATTTATTCTCAGAAGGAGTGGTAATACATTTAAAAGGGCAGCCCAGGGAAATCCTGGACTAACTGTCACTGAAGGTGTTCAAGAAAAATGTAGATGTGGCACTTAGGGACACGGTTTAGTGGACATGGTGGTGATGGGTTGACAGTTGGACTAGATGATCTCAGTGGTCTTTTCCAACCTTAATGATTCTATGAGATGAGGAGGTGATATGAAACAGAGTTTTCTTCAGAGTGTGTGGTATGATGCTATGTTTTTGATTCTAGGAGAAAAACAATGTTAACACGCTCATGTTTATAGTTGCTGCTAAGCAGTGTTGTACAGAGCCACGGCCATTCTCAGCAAAGGGTCCAAGGAGCTGGGAGGAAACTGAATTAGGGCAGCTGTCTTAAACTGTCCAGAGGGATATTCTGTACCATATGACATCAAGCAGAAGGAGTTTTGATGAGGATGGGAGTTCATTCACTTTTTTCACTGCTCGAGGGGTGAGCTGGGCATCAGTCGGAGGATGGTGAGCAATTGCTTGTGCTTTGCTTTTTATATACATTCTCATATATATATATATTTATACATATATATATATTATCCTTTTCATTTTCTCTATCTTAGTAAACAGTTTTATCTCAGCCCATGACTTCTACCTTTTTTTTCCCCAATTCTCTTCCCCATCCCACTGGGAAGGGAGGGAGTGAATTACTGTGTGATGCTGAGCCACCTGCTTAAACTACAACAATAGGACAAGGGAGAATGGCTTTAAATTAAAAGGGGAAATTTCAGTTAGAAGTTAGGAAGAAATTCTTTACTCAGAGGGTGAGTGGTGTGACATGTTCTTGCCTATGCCAATGGTATAGTTAGTGAAAGTGCTTGCTAGAATTAAGTTATTTGTTTTTAACAAATTTACGTAGGTTTTTTTTTTTTTGGTTTTGTTGTTTTTAGTATATTGGTAGGAAGCTCTGAGGAATTTTGGTGTATTGTGCATACACATATCCATGCATTTTAAAAAGTCACCTATAAATGAAATAAACGTAGAATCTTATCAGCTTACTGGAGCTTCTAAGCTTGTCAAGAACAGCAAACTTTCCAAATTTTTGGAATAAATTCAATATAATTTTGATGCCTGCTCCATTACGTAGGTCTTGACTTTCAGCCTACAAAAATTCATGACTACCTTTAGAAAAATGGACATTTCTAGTAACTGTAAATTTGTAAATTTGTTGTTATTATTTACGTAAGTAATTTGATGAGTTAAGTGGATAAAGTTGCAAGAGTGGGAACATATTTTTCCCATAAAACACTTTGGGTATGTCTATTTGTCTTTCATAAGCATAATAATAACATATAGAGTCATTGTCCCAAATAAACCTCACAGAAGTTAAGTAATGGTTTAAAAAAAAAATTGCCATGAAAATATGAAAAATTCTTTGCTATGGAAGATGCATCATTTGAAGTAAACATAGGCAGTTTATAACTCTTGGTGAAACATGCTTGTCCAGAGTTGAGAAATGCTGTGTGTAAAAAAATTCTGGTTTGGTTGGGATCTGTGGTGTTTTTTTGTTTGCTCTGTTTTGTTTTGTTTTTGTCAACACAGCTTCAGTTTTTTTGGTTTTCCCTAACAAAACATAGAATCATAGAATTGCTCCAGTTGGAAAAGACCTACCCTAACTAACAACCCTCCGCTGAATCATGTCCCTGAGCACCACATCCAAACGGTTTTTAAACACATCCAGGGATGGTGACTCAACCACCTCCATGGGGAGCCTATTCCCGTGCTTAACAACCCCTTCTGTAAAGAAGTTTTTCCTGATATCCAGTCTAAACTTTCTCTGGTGCAACCTGAGGCCATTTCCCCTCGTCCTGTCACCTGTCACCAGTGAGAAGAGACCAACACCGCTCTTGCTGCAATCACCTTTCAGATATTGGAAGAGAGCAATAAGGACTCCCTTCAGCCTCCTCTTCCCCAGACTAAACAGCCCCAGTTCCTTCAGTAGCTCCTTGTAGGGCATATTGTCCAAGCCCTTCACAAGCCTTGTTGCCCTTCTTTGGACATGTGTATTTAATTCTGGAAAAGATTTTTCAGAGACAGACATTATCCTGCTAAAAAAAATTATCATAAAGGAACAAAAATTAGAATAGAAAGGAAATCTGTATCTTATGGAATTCCCTTTGGAAAGCCTAGTCTGCTTTTTATTGACTCAGATACAGAGGCTAAACTACATTTAAATATTTTACAGCAATGCTGCCTTTAAATGGGTTATAAATAATTCACTCAATAGTTGAACAGATGTCTCTGGAGTGCAAGCTCTCTATATCTTAATGAGTAGATTTAAAAGGGTAAAACAAACTTCCAAGCTTTCAGTTATCAGAAAACAGATGACTGAAAATCTGATGTTCTTTCCTGTATAAATAGATAAACTACTAATAAAAACAACATGGAGTGCCTAGACTTTTTTTTTTTTTTTTTTTTGAGCAGTCATGTTGCACAGTGTCGTGGCCTATAACATTTTGTTCCTGCAGCAATAGTTACACAGGAGTAGGAAAGGCAAGGATTTGCATTAAAGAAAACTTGAAAAATTCCAAAGCCCTATTTACAGTGTAAGTTGTTTCTGAAAATTCAACATCAGAAAAAATTCTTCAGGACTGACCTCATCCTCCTGCTGAGAAGGAGAAATCATGTGTCAGTAGAAGCATTGCTGATCTCTACAATTGGACTATTTGCAAATGCTCTCACTGACCATTTAGTCCTGCTTTGCTGTCAGGAAGCACTGCTCAGAAAACTAGGGAAGATCTTGGAAAAAGAAGACAACAATGAAACTTTGCAATGGAAATTATTTCCACTCAGGTTTTTTGGCACCTTAAATTTATTGGCTTGGAGTCTGAAAAAAAGTATTATGCTGTAAAATATATGTATCTGGAAATAATAATTCAGATTCTTATATTTTAGAAATTAATTTAGCTACAGTGATTCACAAAACAAAACCCAAAGCTAAAATTGGGGTCATCACTCCAGACTCTATAGCCTCCCTTCTTCCATTCAGCACTTACAGAATTTAAAATGACAAAGAAAAGGATAAGGAAATAGATAAGGAAAAGTAAAAGGAAAAAAAAAGAAAAAGAAAAGGAAAAAGAAAAGGAAAAAAAAGATAGAAGAAGAAGAAGGAAAAAGAAGAGAAGAAACAGCAAAACTGAGCTTGGGCTTTCTCACTAGAAATACAGCAACCATAAAGAGACTTTGTAATGTAGTGGTGCTACTGGAAAAACAGAAATTATAGAGAAGTACTTGTCAGTGCTTGGCTGAGGCTGAAAGAAACAACTCTAGTTCTTATAGTTTTCCAATTTTGCTCCTATTTCACTTACCTCTATTCAAACTGTAGTGTAAAATCTTTCCTTTGAGTGAAGACTGTAGTTTTATACATATATGTATAAAGTATGTATACATATACGTATAAAGAATTTGTCTTCTTCACGGTATTTATAAAATTACTGAAAGTGTTTCGACTAGAATATAATAGTGTTACAAAAGCTTTTTTACAGTACGCAAAGCCCCAAACTTTTTCTTGTAAGAAGAGTAACTTTGAAGATTTCATTCTGAGGGAGTATCAAATCTTTAAAACCAAGAAATAAAAAAAGGCAAAGAAAAATATCCAGAATGTATTGCAATTTATTAATTTATCCAAAGGGGATTATTTTTTAATACCTGAATGGTGTTATAGGGAAAGTTACTTTACATATTCAGAAAGTGCTTTTTGTTAGTCTTTTACATAGCCTTTTCCAACTCTAAGGTAACTGTAAAAGTACCTTTTTATGTGTCTCTTTGTAGGGTGAACTTCTGAGGGGAAGTAACACAAAGCCTGTCTTCAGAACAGTAAATAAGAAAGGTTCAAGTTTGTGAGAAGTCTTGTGATAAAACTGAGGCTGAAGTGCCAAAGGCAAGTGCCTTCACTTGCCTGAGTAACACAGACTGCTTGACTGGAAAACACGACCTGTGAGTAAGGACAGAGGAAACCTCCTACAAGCAGTGGCATTCATGCCTGGCTGAGCAGCAAATTGCTCACCAGGGGCATCCAACGCTGGCAGGAGCCTGAAGCTATGCAAAATTCCACAGGTGTCCCCGCTCAGCCCTGCACTCATCCAGAAGTAGCTGCCTGGAAGGATGAGTACTTGTATTGAGTTCCTGTATCATGAGTGAGACCCGTTCACAAAGCATAGCTTCAGGGGAATGGTAGAATTACAAATGATATTTAAACTCTATCCTTTTGTAAATGATGATGAAATCTTAACTCAGCCAAGTGGAACTTAAACACTTACCTGTTCCTCCAGAAATGCTCTGTTCACAGAGTATACTAATATTTCAGTGCCCTGTGGTTCTGCTCCCATTGTGTCAGATGACAGAACCCTTTGTATCTATCTGTTCAGCACAGAAGTATTAAAATACAATGGGAAGCAAATTGGGAAGCTTGTGGAGCAAAGCCAATCACCTACATGGAGCAGCTAATGTTTTTTTGTTATCAGATTTCTGGCAGTCTGTGCCAAAATGCTACATTCCATTCCCTGGATGAGAATGCTGCATGCAATATGGGGAATTCTAAAACGGACATATCCTGTTTTCCCTGTGTCCAACAGTCACAATGTTAGGAAGATGTACTTGAATACACGCTCTGCAGGCTGTTTTCCAGCCTCTGTACACTGTCATGGACACTGGCCCAAATGTGTAACAAGTGCAGGCAATGAGGTGCTGTGGGATGTGCTCTGAGCCTGGCCCAGGCTCCAAGTCATTCCTCCTGAGCAGCGTGTGTCATCCCTCAGAACATGCACTTGGGAGTGAATTGCCAGTGCTGGAGGGAGGCCTTGTGCTTGCATGGCAACTGCTCCATTGTTTAGCACAGGCATTTGTGACTGCCAGAAACAGCCCAGGATTGCTGCAGGGAGAATTCAACCTTGTCTCTGTGTGAATAAGCCAAATGTGCGTTGGAAAATGTTGTCCATTAGAAGCATTTGAATTCAATCTGAATAGAGGCACTGCTGAATATTATAGACAATTTCTGCTGTTGCTTTCTGCATTTGGCAACTTTTTGATTCTGAATGGATAAACCATACAATTCTTAATACTAACATTGTTCCCAAATATATTATTATATCACAGGCATTGTGTTCATATTTCAGAAGCTTTATCTTGTATCTGTTGGCAGTAACTGTCGTTGCAGGACATTTTGTCAGTTAATTTTGAATTGATGTTTTTCAGCTAAAATTGTGAGAAAAAAATGTGAAAAAACATTGCAAAAGAAAAGTAAAAGTTTAAGAAACACCAGTCACATTTTTAAAATCTGAATGAATGATTTGCATTTTCTTTAAACAAGGACATTATTCCCTTTAAAGCAGCACGAGCCAAACGCTGTTTCTAGACGAGAACTCGGAACTGCTATTAGCTGCGACTGGATTACTGAAGGACCAAGTAAAAGTAACTCTATTGTGCAAACAGTATAATTGGTGGAAAGATTTCTCAGCTTTTCCTCTGACAGGTCCTGGTACTAGGCATTTTTCATTTCAACAGCATCCCTTTTGCTTCTTTTGAATGTATTTCAGGAAATTACTTGCTGTCAGTAATCAGGCTGGGGGGAGAGTGCCACTATTATTTGCAATAATAGAATGCAGCATACAATGAGGACTCCCTCTAGCCTTCCCCAGCCCAGCTGTGCCTCGACTCTCCTCACTGGGTAGGTCATTAGAAGAAGCCAGGGCTGGGTGGTGAGGCTGCAGTGTCATCAACATGCTGAGCGCTCAACTCTGTTTTTCACTGAGATAAGCAGCAACTGCATTACAGCTTTCTCATCACCTAGTTGACAAGTTGGCTGATGAAAGAGCGTGCCAAGGCTCTTGGAGAACTGCCTTCAAATCAATCTCAGTGAGACAAGGGACAACCCTTTTAGCACAAGCATCCCGAGCAGCAGTTTGGACTGGTGTCGGCAGCAATTACTGAGACGGTCCTTTTGCTCTTGTCAAATTATTTTGCAGCCTGTGGATCTTTGTCCCCAGTTCCCAAGTAGCAGACAGGTCTTGTTATTGTCTGGGCAAACCTGGAAGTCAAACTTTTCGCTCTCCTGCGGTGTTTGTTTGTCATCTATGCTGTGATTGTCTACAGCCAGCTTACTCCAGCGGGTGGGGAATGGCATATAGCTTCCCATTTAAACACCAGGGTAAATTATTGAATTCATTTGGCAACAATACAGCTGCAACCTTTGAACAGGCAAAAGTCTATTCACGCATCTCTCACTGAGTTACACTGCTGTGAGGATGCCTTATAGTAAACAACAGTACTGAAACATCCCGGGTAAAGGAGCGGGAGGGAGGATGATTTTGCAGTCACCTTACTTGTAGCTTTCAAAATTGAGAAAGAGACAATTGAGAACTAATTGTTTGTCAACTTTGGCTATCAGTGATACAGGCCAAATCCTATTTGTATTCCTGGTGTAGTCCAGCTGAAGTTGATAGTGATAGTAATTGCATCCAGTAAGCAAGATTTGTTCGTTTGCAATATAGGGTAAAAAGAGCTGGCAGAAATCTGTGAAATAATTGGCACACAACTAAAATACATTGGATGATTATCTCAGCTGAGTTCTTCCCAAAGTAATTGCCAAACTAATTTAAATGGGTAGAAATACCAGTGCTATCACAGATAGTTCATCATGAATTTTGCCATTTCATATATTCCTCAATTCCTAAGCATAGAGCCTTTATAATGAGATGGTCATTTACAGAAGCAGAGTAAGACAAGTTTACCATACGAAAGATTTTGTAAAGTAGAAGGAGGGGAGGAAGGGAGGGAGGGAAGAAGGAAGGAATGAAGGGAAGAAGGGAGGAGGGAGGAAGGAGATAAGACCTATATTTTGTATTTTCTTAGGTTTCTTTTTTTAATGACAGTGTTTTCTGGAAGACTCTAAGAGCCTTAGAATGAGAAGAAATTATTATAAAACCATTTTTCAGAGAAAATGAATTAGCCTATTAATGCATTTCTGTGGGCAGAGAAGAAAAATTAGTACCTTTATTGAAGAAAAAAGGAAATAATCATTTCTTTCAACTAACAAAATGCAAAATCTATTGAGATGTTTCAGCCAAAATGTTACTTCTTCCTCCAGTGCAGAATGATGTAGTATTTACCTATGATTTGTTCTTTAAAAACTCTGAAAAATGGCCTAGGAACTTGATGCCTAAAGTGTGACTTCTATCCCCACAGTTGTGCAAATACAATGGATTATATTTTCCAAGGGGCTTTCCTTGAGATTTCCCATGGAACAGTCTGAAAGAAGTATGCAACAAAATTCAGTTGTGATATATGAGTCAGCTATATTTCAAATATGTGTTGCATTACTTTTATGGCCACTGGAAGGCAAAAAGAGAAGGGAGAAAGAGCACAGCTTGTGATATGAACTATATGGCAAATGCAGAAGTAGCCAACTGTGTGAAGGGATTTTTGCATTGCAGAGAGTTGTCTGGGAACAGATTTCCCATTGGTGCAAGGGAGCTTCAGTGGTTGCTCCGAGTTACCTTGTTTGTTATCTGCCTAAGTGAAAGTTGATGAGTATCATACGTAACTACCTAGAACTGTAGCTGTTGCCACATATGTTCCTGTAACCATCATCATGCTGTGCTCTAGGAAAGGGTAAGTGCATATACCATGCACATGGGTGATGGCACTATTGCCGATACATGAGACAAATGTATAGGGAAACATGAAGCTGGCAGAATCAGAAAAGTGGTACTCCAATCTAGGAGCTCTGACAAATTTTCACAAGAATACTATTAAATGTTGGATGAAGAGGGAAAACAAGAGGAAAAGTTTTGTTCTTATTTATTTAGCAATATTTTATATTCACAGTTTTTCAGGTGAAAATCGTAGATCTCATTCTTGCCATTGTATCGGTAGTTAAAAACTAAAAGGCACAAATGAGGGAGAGACTTTATAAGGGTGTGTAGCGACAGGACAAGGGGAAATGGTTTTAAACTGCAAGAGGGTAGATTTGGACTAGATATTAGGAAGAAATTCTTTACTGTGAGGGTGGTGAGAAACTGGAACAGGTTGTCCAGTGAGGTTGTGGATGCCCCCTCCCTGGAAGCACTCAAGGCCAAGCTAGATGGGGCTTTGAGCAACCTGGTCTAGTGGGAGGTGTCCCTGCCTATAGCAGGGGGTTGGAACTAGGTGATCTTAGAGGTCCCTTCCAACCCAAACCATTGATGATTCTATGAAATGAGTTGTAATATGAAGCACCGAGTATGGTCTCATCTTCATAACAGAATAGAGAAAAATGTATGCATCTCTTTGTTGTCCCAATTTACATTCAGTTGCTCATCATATGATTTCTTTAATGAAAGAATTCAAACAATATTTTCAAAAAGATGCCACATAGCTGCATTCATCATAAGTTCTTGTGTATTTTTATTTTTTATTTTTTGGAAATTGCAACACCCCATGCAGCATTTGTAATAGAAATGTGACCTTCAATCATAACAACTTTCAACAATACTGAAATTCTAATCAACTGTGATTATATGAGAAGCGATGAAATCAAATCTGAAACTCATGAATAAGTGAACTGTAATGAAATTGTGTTGGACTGATGTATAGCAACTATCATCTTTAATACAGTATCATAATAAAGACTTTTCAACATACAAAAGTTTCTTGAAAAGAACAAAAACTGGGATTCAAAAGCCATCGAACTCCCTGCCATTGAATTTCACAGGTTGGATGGGTATTGCCATCTGGGATCCCTTCCAGCAGCCCAAGATCTCTCCTCAGACATTGTTTTTCTTGGGAAATCCAGGTAAAAGTCTCATTGTCAAAGATCCCCTTTTACCTTGATAAGGCCCTGAGTAAGAACAAGTTTCGTGATGGGCCTTCAGGATTGAGTTAGCAACTCCCAAAGCATAAGTCAATGGAAAAATCCTGTTTTATGAGTATCTGTCACTAAGCAGAATGATATGCTTTTAAATACCTGAGTTCTATTAGTTATGATTAAAGGGGGAACTAGGTTTTTATTGGTGTCCTGAGAAGATACGAATATGATAGATGAAAACTGCATGCCGCATAGGTAGTGCAAAGCTATTAGTAAGGCTCTGATGTTTATTATCACCTCTTGTTTTGGATCTCTGTAATTAAGTTTGCCAAGATATTGTCAGTTTCTTCAAAAGATACACCAAAAGTAGCATTGCATTGATGTTTGTGATGTGAAGAAAGTTTACTATGAAACAGATGGTGATTTCCTTCTTTTGTATGCAGTAATGCATCCAAAGTCAGGACTTGATCTTATTATAGTTCCTAACATTAGGATAAGGAAAGATTTTTCCTTTACTCAGGTTCTCTTTTTCTAAAATCTAAAAATATATGCTATGTATACCTTGTCTTGCTCCTTTACTTTGATTCTGATGGAAGAAAGTTTATATGAAGAAAGTTCAGGATTCCATTTGGAATTTCCAGTAGAAGTATATTGGCAAATATTTTAAAAGTCTTTTCACTGGGCACAAGTTCTCTGCTGTTCTTGCAATGTAAACATTTCAGCATTATGCTAATGCATTCTAGCCAGAACTTGAACATAAATAATCTTTCATTTTCATGTCTGAATTTGGTGCAAATAGTAAAACTGTATAAATGATAAAAAGCAATTAAGGCTATTACCTTAATAACGTGTACACGCATGAATAGTTCCAACTAACACAAAGCAACAAATCTACTGCATGAATGTCTTAGCTATTTAACACGCTTTCAGTGTTAATAACTTAAGACTGAATATTTTAAATAAATGTTTTAGGCTTTACTCAGTGTTTTTGACAGCACTCACTATGGCAGTGTTCTGCTGCTTCCTCTGACTTCATTTGCAGTGAGTTCTGTGAGAACAGATCCATATACAGAAGCCTGCTGGAGCTACCAGGAACAACCACCTAAACTGCAAGGAATGGGGAAGGCAGTACTGTCCATGAAAAGATTGGATTAAAAAGGCTGAAGTCCTACCAAAAAATATGAGTAAGTTGCAGAAATGTCTGCCTTACTACCTAGAGTATCAAAAAAGTGGATGTTGAGTGTCATTTTGGGAACATTCAATCCTCTTCTTCTAAATACTCACTGTCTGTCACAGAATTTATCTTTCTTTCACAGAGAAGAGGGAAGAAAACAATTAAGTTGCTTGCTGATTGAGTGTATATGGTGTACCACATTTACACACTAGGCTAACAAGTCTCAAGGGATGTGAGAAAATACATCTTTAAAACAGCTGAATTTTTATTTCAGTAGAAGAAAAGAGAGAGCAACCTCAATGTATTATTGCTAATATTTTCTGCCATATCACCAACGTCCACCTCTGATGTTGTGGGCCAACATAATAATATAGGAGGCATTACTTTCAGAGCATCCCTTGTGATATACATACTGCAGGGACACACATAGCTTTCTGACTTCAACATGTCTGTGATGAGCCAGGAGTCTCTGGGAAGTAAAAGTCTGGCTCAGATTTCCTCTCTTTCTACAAAAGTGCTCAAAGAGAAGACTGTAAAGGGGATACTGAAGAGAAAAGGAATGTTTCTGGGGAAACACCCAACAGTCTCAGGATTTTCAGCAGCAGAGACTTTTTTTTTAAGTATTTTTATTATTTTATCATCAATATTTTACTGGAAAAAAAAATCTTTTTCTGAGTCAATTTGACAATTTACAAGCTGTCTCCAGAGCAGACCAGATACTGTGGTAAGAGTGTTCCACAGTGTACTGAGTCAACCTCTCTTGCAAAATAAAAAGTTACCTATGGCACAATGAATTATACATAAAGAGGCAAGCTGAAAGATGAGGATTTCTACATAACCATATCTTATTGATAGTAGCATCTGGGTCAACTTTAAAAGTTTTTATCAATAAATAATTGAGTCTTGAATGTTAGCAGTGATTTTCACCCTGTTTTGGAGAGAAGCATAATTGTGAAAAGCTTTTTTTAGCAGAGTTGAAGATGAAGTCATAGCATGGCAGAACAAACCTGATGGATTCTCACAGGGTCCTTTAGTGAACATCAGACAAGTTTATGCATTTGACTGTTGCTTCTTTTTTCCACTGTGTAAATATTGCTTTGTTACTGGTTGTTACCAGTAGTGACGTGAAAGCAATAGGGAGCAGGACTTGTGATCACTTTTCAGGGTTGAAATCCTTGAGGCACTGTAATGAGATACTACAAAGTATCATTTTCAAAGAGATACACTTCAGAGTACAACTGCTCTTTAATTTCCAGAAACATCACTCGGAGCTAATCAAATTGCCTTTTTTTACCCGCTATTCTTCTGTGTGATTGAATAAAAAATATGGAAAAGGGGAATTTACTGGAGTTATTGGAAGCTGTTATCTTTAAGATTCAGCACCTTCAGAGAGACTCTGAAAGTACAGTTGCAATAAAGCTGTTTGGGGGAAAATTATTATATTATATTATATCATATGTATATATATATTCAGGAAGATTTTTTAAAATAGCAAAGGAAACCTGTTGCATTCTGACATGAGCAGGATGAAGAAGGTTTGAGTAATGAAACTAACACCATCCTATCCTAGGCAGGGAAATAGCAAGAAGAAAAAGGAGGCTGGAGCTGTGGTGCTGAAACCAAAATTCATGCCAGAGCTTGTCATCTATGGGCTTCTATTACCATCTGTTTGTTGTTAATTAGCAGGAATATTTAACATTTATTTATATACCTCCATCAAAATACTATCTCGGAAGTTACTATCATAGAATTCTATAGGAAGTGTAAATAAATCTGATGAATATCTGTTACAAAACAATATAGGAAGTCCAAATTCTTATACCATGACTTAATGGAGGCTGGTGTGTTTTACTGAATTCTGAACTGAATAATAGAATCTCTGAAACTGATCACTGGATCATGAGGTATTACTAAGAGTAATTATTTGTTTTCTAGTATTTTTACTTCTTAGTTTACTATATGATTTTTACATCACTCTGCATATCATGCACCCATGTAGATAAAATTCAACTTACTCTATTTCATATATAATTACACAAAAGTAATAGCATATTCGGAATATAATACAGAATATAAAAATATACTAAGAAAGACTCCAAATGACAACTTTTAAATCAATCAGATTTTAGCTTATCTTCAAAAAAAGCAACATTCCCTCCAAGAAAATTAAGAAATTAAAATGTTGGAAAACCAAGTTCTCTTACATGCAGAACTAAAAAAAAAACAACAGTATGAATACATTTGGCAGACATCTAATACTTCTTTTTCCCCAGTAGTACTTTTAGAAGTAGCATTCTCTTGATTAAATATGTGTGTTTGGCCTATAATAGTAAATGCTTTGAAGAGAAAGTAGGATTTTTCAGTCCTGCTATATGCAAAAAGTTATAGTGATGTGTGTGTGAGTTAACAGCTTTGATTCATCATAAGGTTTTCATGCCATCTGCTTGGTGATATTACTTTGGAAGCTAAGGCACAGATAGGCTGAGAGAGTAACATCAGTTCTTTGAAAATCATAAATGCTAGAGTGGAGGAAACATGATACTCTGTCGTTGGAAGACATTAGAAGTATTCAGTAGTTAAATGACATGCTATTCGCTCTGCTTACTAACAAAGTGTCTTCAGTTATGTTCCTCAGGTCAGTACTCTCAAAAATACACTCATAATCAGTGAAATCAATCCTGAGGGCCTATTTTCACAGAACTAAGACGACAGAATTAGTCTAGGGCAGTGGCAGCACATAGCAAACAGATCAGTCAAAAATCAGGTGGTCACTGTGAACAGTTTTCCCGAGAACTGATGCTGAACTGTATGTAATTTGGCAGTAGCAGCAGAGAAATTCATTGTGATTGTTAGGATTATGGAGAAATATAAAGCCTCAGAGCAAATTCCTGAATGTTTTATTGTGATCATATTTACATGATGCAATATTGTTTGCACAGTAGTGTTCTCCTACTTTCAGGTAATGGAGATGTCCTGTTGGGCTATAGGGAAAATCACAATCCACCAGAAGGCCATTCTGAGGGCATGGTTTGACATACAGGTCTCAGTGGGATATGTGACTATCCATCCCCAACACAAATAAATTCCTAGAGCCATATTTGGGAATGAATCACATCCTGGTGTTATAGGATTATTCCTAAATATGTCAGACCACTCTGTTCTGTAACACATCCACCACTTAATGTAAATGGATTAATTGCTGGAACAGATGCTATAAGGGATGACGAGGACCTTTTGGATATGGTCTTGGAATGGGGGGGAGAAAGAGAAGAAAGGAGTAGAGCAGTTTGACAGTAAAAGATAGGAGATGGAACAGAGATAAAGGAAATGCATTTTGGAAGAATTAAGAGAGAGGGTGCGAGGAGCCCTCAGGTTCCTGGTGTGTGCTGTTGCTGAGGAACAGAGATCCAGAAGGTATTTGAAATAGAAAAATCTGGGTAATAGGAGATATGGGTTAGTAAATACGGCAAAGGGATCTATGGAAAAGACCTTTATTCTTTCTTACAGATACTAAGGTCAGAAAACACAAGACCTCTACTTGAATTAGTGCTTTCTAGTTCCAAGTTTAACAGTATTCACTTCCAATAGAAGATCAAGGTGGAGGCAACCTCACGTCTGTCGCTGGGAAGGTGGTACTCCAAGTAACCTTGGAATACATTCCAAGACATATAAAGGACAGGAAAGTGACTGGAAGTAGTCATTGTGGGCTCATGAAGGAGGAGTGATGCCTGACCAACCCAACCATCTTCTGCAATGAGATGACTGGCATGTTGGGTGGGGGAAAAGCAGTGAATGTAGTCTATCTTGACTTTAGTAATGCTTTCAACTCTCCCCTATAAGATCTTCATAGACAATCTAATGAAATGCAAACTAGGCATATGGACTGTGAGGTAAGATGAAAACTGACTGAACTGTCAAGCTGACAGGGTTATGGTCAGTGACACAAAGTCACATGTTGCTAGAGGTATGCCCCAAGTTTTAATACTGGAGCCAATTCTCCTTAATGTCTTTGTTAATGAGACGGATGATAGGATAGTGTGCACCCTCAGTAAATGAGTGAATGACACAAAGTTGGAGGAGCTTTTGATGCATGAGACAGCTGTGCTGCTGTACAATAGGCTGAAGAAGTGGGTTGACAGCACGGTCAAGAAATTCGACAAAGGGAAATGCAAAGTTATGCATGTGAGGAGACCTAATCCCATGCACCAGTGCATGCCATATGCTGATCAGAGGGGAAAAAAATCAAATTTAACAGAACCTAGAAATGTGCCCTCGTGGCAAAGAAAGTCAACCTCCTCCTGAGCTGCTTTAGGAAGGTCATTGTCAGCAGATCGAGGAATGTGGTCTTTCCCCTCTACTTAGCCCTGGCTTGAGATGTCTTAGGAGGTTATGTATTCAATTCTGGGCTCCCCGGTACAAGGGAAATGTAAGCACCCTGGATCAAGTCCACCACAGGGCCACAATGGTGATTAAAGGATCGAAGCCTCTGTCATACAAGGAGAGCCCAATATTGCTTGGACTACTCAGCCTAGAGTAGAGAAGGCTCAGAGGAAATCTTACCAGTGTGTACAAGTATCTGATGAGATTGAGCAGTGAAGACAGAGCCAGACTCTTCCGTGTGCCCAGTGTCAGAACAGGAGGCAAAAAGTGAAATACTGGAATGCCCATCCAAACATAAGAAAAAGCCTTGATACTGTGAGGATGACTGAACCCTAGCACAGGTTGACCAGAGAGATTGTGAAGTCTCAAAACCCAACTGGGCATGATCCTGAGAAACTTGCTTTAGTTGGCCCTGCTTCAAGCAGGGTTTGTTAGATAGGTATCTCCAGAAATGCCTCTAACCCCATCCCTTCTGTGATTCTGTGATCCTGATCATGTTAGTAGAACTGGGAAATACACTGTGTCTGCCAGTGACAAGTCTTTATTACAGTTTTCATTTCTAAGTTCTTAGATCCTATTTATATATTTGGAATGTCTTTGGCTGGCACTGAAACATATAATTTTAAACTTCATGGCAAGATCTTAATGTTCCCGATGACATGTAATTGTCAAATCCTTTTTACTTAATGCCAAAACATAACGTGCCCTCATTTTGGAATAGTGTGTCCTCATTCTACTTGTATATATTTTTATATTGGACATGTAGTTGCTATTTGATGTACATCAAATAGGTTTGCTTTTGGATGTTTAGTCACTAATGTAGCTTGTGCTAAGCATCTATTGCATTACTGCTGTCAGTGTGTCACTAGTGCTTTTCAGCATTTCCAGGAGAAGGAATGTGCTAATTAAGTTCCACTTTAGAAATCTCCCTTGGTTCTGAAGACAATAACCCCTCCAGCCCACCTGCTAAGCAAAGCACAAGCACATGCCAAGATGAAATCATTAGGCAGTGTTGAAGTTGGAATCTTTTCCAACCTTTTTTTTTTGTATTAGGTAGAAAGATATTGAAAGGCAGTGTAACTGGATGAAAATTTCTCTGTCAGACAGGAAAATTTAATCTGGCATTGGTCATATTCCTGACTTAGTCAGTTAGCAGCTGTATGGTTCTGAGGTTACCATTTCAATTCATTTTAACATGTTACACTTCTAAAATTCTGATTCTGGCATTGAGGTGGACATGACAACCATTACAATAAAAGCACTTGTAAGCACTGTGAAGAGAAGTGGTTGTTTGAAATACTTTCCTTCTTCTAAAGGAGATCTCAGAGCAGAGGAGGTATCTTCATTTGATTGAAGTGAAGTTCTTTTTTCAGTTCTGAAAACATTCAAAATTTTGAATGTTGTTTCAGTTTATTTTGTTTCTCCATTTCTTTCCATCATTTAATGTAGTAGAGTGAAAAAGCACCTGTTGTCTTGTATTTCCTCTTTCTCTCAGTTACTTTATGAAACATTTCCAATCACAGCTTCCCTCTCATTTGCTGTAACTGCTTAAAATATTTATTTTTGTCATATGGGTGAATTCAACCAGTTATGAGATGAGGAGCACCAAAGAGATTAACGGACAGGATTGTGTGGGCAGCTAGCAGAGGAGGAGATTCAGAGGGTGTTACTTTACCACAGTGGGAGAAAGGCATACTTGTGGGCCTGATATGGTGTGAACAGGGGCCACGTGAAAAACAGACATAAAGATTTTGATGAGGCAAGAGATGTGTAAATGAGGCTTGTCAAAAAGCACTACATGCCACTGAAAGCATAACTAATTTTAATACTGCTGTTTTATTGGCATTATTAAATGTGGCCAGGAGGAAGTAAGACAGAGAGATTGCACCACTGCACTGTCCAGGTAACTTCTCTTCCATCTTTCTGACTGTCCTAAGCCTCTTGGGCCATTTTTCTAGTGAGCTAGCTCATTCCTCAAAAAGCATGTCTAGTTTTGTCCTAATAATTACTTTGCTATGGGCTGAAGATAAGCAACCTTTGATTTGAAGATTTAAAAGGGATTAGTTAATATTAATTAGAGGTATAAACGATGTTATTTCTGTCCCATGTTTTAATGAGTCTTAAAATAACTGCTGCCATAGTGTGTAGGTTCATGATTTTCACTTGAAGTTTGGAGGTATTTTCTTTCCTCAGACATGTCCCCCAAGTTTCTGCTTTTTTGTCTGTCACTAAAATCTTTTGGAGAAGAGTAGCCCAGGAGGAAAGAACAGAGCTGAAGCAGTTTGAAGTGCAGACAGGTAGAAGAAACTTCTCTGAAAACTCTCTCCTCGTTTGTGAGGAGGGTTTTTTACTTCAGCATTAATCACACTTCTCCATGGGCAATTGCTGTAAGAGAAATGAAGGTCAACTAATTACTTTAGTAGCTATTTTATTTACTAAGCCTGTTCTAAGAAATATTTTTGGCAGAATCCAGGGCTAATTGAATGCCCCATGTGAATACTTCTTTTTGAATGTTTTTATGTTTTTCTTTCTTTTCGGTTTGTTTAATTTTGCTGAACCAGGCATTTTCAATCTTTCTTGATCTGTCAAATCCTAAAATATGCAACAGTAGGCTCAATAAGGCAGATTTACTGGTAGGAGTAAAATGCTTTCTTAGTTATGATTTGCAGCTCCCTAAAAAATCTCTGTGGATTCTCAGATTGATCTATGGATCACAATTTGAAAGTCTCAATGGCAAAGAGAATAGAGCCTCTTTTGAAAGTAAATAGTTTAAAGAAAGTGGTTTCATCAGAAGGCACATTCTTGTCCTTCTTAGTATCTGCATAGTCTGTAGAATATTAACATCAGAAGACAGGAACTTAGTTGAAATCCTATAAGCATTTAATCTTTGTTTCAACAACTGAGCTCAGCTGCATAATCACTTATAACAAATCACCCACAAAATACCTTGGATTACTCTCGAGAGCTTTAATATTCAACCCCAAAACTCATAAATTTCAACTTTTAGGAGTATTCCCCTAAAAAATCTTAAGTAAATACAGGTTTTCTCAAAGATTTTTGTGGAAACTGACCATAAAAAGTAAATATACAATAGTCCAAACTCCATTTCAATGACTGCTAGCACTGAAATATCAAATTGTTTTGGCATGAACTACAGCCAGTGTTTCAGGAAGAATGTTTAAATGTCTTAGAATACAAACTCAGTGCTGTGCTTTCTTGATAAGACTGTCTGGAAGATGCTGTTCTGTGATCCTTTGCTTTGAATTTGTTTTTGTTCTCAATTAGATCCGCTTCATCTTCTATGACAATCCATGTAAATTAGGAGTTGTAAGCAACACTCAATACACCACTTATGCCTCCAGATTTTCAAATGACTCTTTGAGACCCAGTTTAACTTACAGATCCTTGGCATGTACTAGTATCTGGCCTAATGTACTATTCGTAATATTGGTGTACAGCTCTTTAGCATATACTAATATCTGGACTAATATGCTAATGTTGGACCACAACTCAGCTGTCTTGCATAAAGTATTTGTTTCACTCAACATAAAATATGTCTAAAATACTGCCAGCTGTGAACAAATGAGCTGCCTCAGTGTCACAGTGTGAGGGAGCATCGGGTGTATGAACAGAGGAGAGGGGTCCCTGTTTCTGCCAGCCTAGCAGTATTCGGAGATCCTAAACAGAACCACACACCGTTTCCTCCCAGCCATGGACTGTTAGTGTTTGATAGCTAATCTATGATCAGATGTCCATCTTCATATAAAAAAAACACCTTATTTCTCCTCAGCTGTTTGTCACCACCCACTCGGCAGAAATCATTGCCTCTGCACGGGCAGGATGGCTGCAGAAGTGTTCAGACATTGATTTCTGATGATGGGAGCCAAGGTAGTCCATGAAGATTATCAAGGCAAACTTGGCTGCTGGGTCAGTGGGCCAAGGGGAACAGCAGGACATAGTAATCCATAACGTTATTAAGTGCAGAAGATGTCATTTGGCCATGTCTATAGAGTGCTTCGGTACTGTAACAAAACAGCGGGGATTTCCAAAGGAGTAAAACCTCAACACTCAATGGGATTTGGTAATTCAAAGGATAGTATTCATCATTTACCATCATATTCCTGAGGAATTTTTTTACTTGCCTCTGTGGCCCATCAAATAAAAGTCTTACTTTTCTGTGCAATTTGACAGCTTGTTTCCCATTTTCTTCATCAAATCACTAATAAGTATTCTCATACAAGGTGTCTTGGTGTCTGAACTCTCCCCTCAAAGAATAATCTGTTCTCTATCGCTTTGTTTCCTATTATTTCATCAGTTGTTTTTAAATCAATGAAAATGTCTACTAAACTTCCATCAGATTTTCTAGATTGGAAATGGACTTTTTTTCTTGTAAACAGTAGAAGTGTCAAGTTGGACTTTTGCTAGTAAAATCTGTAAGAACAAGCACTGCGTGATTTTTCTGTCTTCAGCAGGAACAGCATAGGTGATCTGCTTTTCTTAAATGTACACAATTGGTCTGAACAAGATCGTCCTGAAGCTTCAGCATATAAATAACTTCCCAGTATCGTGATCAGTATCTTTAATGAGGCAGAAGAATCACTCGCATCTACAAAGTGTGCTGGGTTTCTCATCCAAGTACTGAGTTAGGCTTGTGAGAGCCAGTTTTGTGACCTGGCACTGTCACCTATCTTTATAGCCAGGCCACAAGCACCATAAGCAGCCCATAAGCTGGAGGCAACCTAGCAGCAACTGTCATGAGTCTAGCAAAATGTCTGGAGGCAGGCTGAATCTTGCTCATGATGGCTTGGATTTTTCTGCTAGCTCTTTTTCACACTGTGTCTCCAAAGTTGGTACTAAATTTTGAGAAGTCATCAGGGAAAAAAATGAAAATGAAAAGGAAAAAGAGAAAGAGAAGGAGAAGGAGAAATAAAGGGGGAGGGGGAGGGGAAGGGAAAGGCGAAGGCGAAGGGGGAGGAAAAGGAGAAGGGGGAGGAGGAGAAGGAAAAGGAGAAAAAGAAGGAGAAAAGAGGAAAAGAGAAAGGAAAAGGGAAAGGGAAAAGGGAAAGGGAAAGGAAAAGAGAAAAATTCTGCTCTAAAGAACTGCTTTTAGGTTAATTAGCCAGAGTAGCTACCACAGTTTAGAGGAGAAATAAGCTTTGTACAAAACAGAATTGTATACTGTGCCTGCAGAAGTAATTTTGGAGGGTGGACATCCACAGTAATGATCCCTGAAAACTGGGGGGTTTCCACCCAATCTCATTAGGGGAGCAGTGCAAATCCTGCCCTGCTGCCCCAGCCCCTGTCTTCATGCCTGTCACAGATTGCTGCTTTTCATGTCAGGAGACCCGTTTTGGCTTCACCTCTTAATCTTCAGAAGCACCACCAAAATACTTTCTCCTTGTGATGCTTTGTCTTTGCACAGTGCCAGGGTGCAATGGAGCTAGGGTCTCCCCATGGCCAACAGCAGAGTGGCATAGGGCGGCCTGAACCCCGGCCATTGCACATCTCTGCAGGGATAGGGGTGGCGATAGGACATCAGGCTGTGGTTTGAGTTGACATCAACAAAGCCCACAGCGAGAGTGTAAGTGGCTTGAGTACTGTTGCTGGCCTGAGTGAGCAGCACCATGGGGTTGGTGGAGTTGGGAATGGCAGCTCATGCAGCCACCCACTAGAAACTGGGTCTGCAGGGAAGCTGCTGTCATGACATGGTGCAGGCATACATACGAAAGTGCAGCAAAACATTCTGTCTGCTTGATGGCATGTAATTGCTTCTGATTATTGTCTGCCATAAAATATCTCCACTGCTCTTCGTACATCCTCCAGTCAGTACAATTTCTGTAGATCAAAAAAAAAAAAAAGATAATCTAGTATGCTTTTATAGTATATTAGTATAGCTGCCTCTAGACTGTGCACTGCATTAATATGGCCACTTTTTGAATTAACCACACTTACTGTATACCAAGCAAATCTGAAGGATGGTCCTGACCTGTCACAGCAGTTCTGCCAAAACTGGCATCAGCCAATCTGCAGAAACACACCCCAAGTCTCAGTGTGGATATACAGCTATATTCAGAGTGCAGCTGGATTCAAAGGATCCGCATCTGGATTATTCAAATCTTCTCTCTATATCGAAGATATTCTCATTTCATTCTTCTCCTTTTAATGTGAGACATTAGAACACCTCACTCTTCTATGGAGCCTCAGCTGTCACTGTCTGTAGTGGCATGCAGCACGCTGCCACATCCCCGAGCAGGCTGGGTGTGTGGCAGCAAGTACCTGAGCTAAATGGCTGCAGCAGGGCTGAAGATACTCAGGTTTTATCAACCTGAAGCAGCTTTTTCTACTCTAAAAAGGTTATCGTGGAATACAGAATGCTATGGGGATGCTTAAAGATGCCCAAAAAAATCAGGGGCAAGGGAAAGGAGAGCAGAAGCTGCCTCTTGTTAGGGAGGTGAGAGAAAGGATTATTATTTTTTTAAAGCTTTTGACACATTGTCAGACTGTAAACACCAAAGCAAATGGTAACCGAAGTCGCCATAGCAACAAAACCTTGGTCAGTGAAAGACAGTTTCCAAGAAGTGGTGATTATGTCCTTAAGGTAGCAGAGAACAGGGCCTCATTATATTCAACCTCTGAATACTTTAATTTGCACTTCGCTGTGAGGGAAAAGGCAAAATTAGGAAGGGAAACAATGAGAAGAATTGCCTTTGTTCTGCTCTGGGGTGGATGGTGGAGCATAACAATAGGAGCAACAATAATCCCGCAGCCATCCTTCCCCTCAAAAAAGGAACAAAGGATAAACAGTTTCTGACTCTCTTTTTAAGGTTAGAAAAGATTAAGTACTCTTTAGTGATGCTGGTAACATTCTTTCTTCCCTCTAACCCCTTAGCCTCAAATTAAGCTCTACTGAAAGCAGCAAAATATTGAAAAATATTTACCAGACGGGAGGTTAAGCTTTCCCCCCACGCAGGCCTGCCTCCCAGCAGCGTGTCTCCTGCCACCCCACGGCTGAGCGACCTGCTGGGACCTTAAGCACCAGGAGGCTTGGGGGAACCCACCAGCCAGCTGCAACCGTGCCAGTGCCTCAGGGGAACAGTGCCACAGGCTGACCTGGCTGCAAGCCTTCAGGGGCTGAGCCCCTCTAGAAAACAAGTGGGCCTCGGTACCCTCAAAAAATGAGATAAATGAGCCGATCAGGTACAGCTCTGTTGTTTTCTGATGACACACCAAAGAACAAGCATCTAGACAAGGGGATGGAGTGCACACTCACTAAGCTTACAAATGGCACTGTGTTAGGTGGAAGTGTTAATCTGCCTGAGGGTAGGAAGACCTACAGAATGATCTAGATAGGCTGGATTGCTAAATCCACTTGTATGAGCTTCAACAAGATCACACACTGCTACAGGCTTGGGGCAGAGTGGCTGGAAAGCTGCATAGAGGAAATTATTCGAGGGTTGAACATGAGATGGCTGAACACGAGCCACAAGTATGCTCAGGTGGACAAGAAAGTCAGTGGCATTCTGGCTTGTATCAGAACTAGTGTAGTCAGGAGAACTAGGAGAGTGATCTGTACTCAGCACTGATGAGGCCGCACCTTGAGTACTATGTTCAGTTTTGGGCCCCTCACTACAAGAAACACACTGAGGTCCTGGACTGCATCCAGAGAAGGGCAGTGAAGCTGGTGAGAGATCTGGAAAATAAGTCTTATGAGGAGCAGCGGATTGTCACAGAGTTATCTCTAGATCTATGTGTATCCTTGACAGGGGAACAGCAGGCCCACAGGCCCACCGGCCTGGAAAAGAGAAGTGAAGGGGGGGTGTCGACAGTTTTGTGACTAATGGGACAGGGAATCCACGGACCCACGCCCCAGGAAAGGGGGAAGGGAAAGGGGGAAGAGTAGGGAGATGGGAGATGGGCCTAAAAACAGAACAGCAGCAACAATCTGAGGAGGAAAGTTAATTTACTAAATATGATATCGGAATGCAAGATAGCACAATATAGTACAATATATAATTGGAATTGAGGCTAATAAATACAATGAGAGAGAGAGAGAGAGAGAGTCTGAAACCAGAAGGCCTTACTCTAAAATTGAAAGCCAGACGGCTGGGGAGCACACCCACACACTGCCAGGCAGCTAGAGAGAGAGCAGTGTCATGAATGACTTGCAGGGAGTTTTGTCTTTCCCTCTGAACGCAAAGTCCTCTGGGGTATGTAGGTCCTCATCTCTTCTGAGAATCAGGTACCCAGAAAATTAGCAGTCCACGGAAGTGGGGCATTAACTCTTTAACTCTGAGTGCTTTACATGATTTATGATGTGGTATACATTTACGATGTGATAACAAAAATCATAAAACCATGACACTGAGGGAACTGGGGCTGTTTAGTCTGGAGAATAGTAGGCTTGCAGGAGATCTTATTGCTCCCTACAACTACCTGAAAGGAGGTTGTACTGAGATAGGGGTTGGTCTCTTCTCCCATTTAACAGCAACAGAACAGGAGGGAATGGCCTTAAATTGCATCAGGGGAGGTTCAGGCTATATCTAAGGAAAATTTTCTTCTCGGAAAGAGTGGTGATGCAATGGAAGAGTTTACCCAGGGAAGCGTTGGAGACACTGTCCTTGGAGCTGTTCAAGAAACGTGTAGATGTGGGTTGAGGACTTAAGGGCCCATCAGTTAGTGGGCATGGTGGTCATGGGTCAGTGGATGGACTAGATGATTTTAGTCTTTTCCAACTTTAATGATTCTATGATTCTATGATCACAAGCCTGGTCACGAGCAATTTGTAATCTGCCTTTTTAGGATGTGAGTAGAAAATAAACCCTGGCCCAAAATGAAATGCTGTTTGCTCTGGATTTCTAGAGAAGACAAGAAGATATTGTAGTAAACATATTTAGCACCCATCATAGAGAATGACTTAAAGTATCCTCTTAGAAATACTCTTTGTTAAGAATTGCTTGAGGAAAGGATGCGGGGCCTAGCTACCAGCCACTAACACACCAAAAGCAAACAGTTCTAAGAATACCTTTAGATTCTAAAAACAATCAGAGCTGGCATTCTGTAGCGTTCTGCCTTAAAACAATAGGTTTTGGTATCTGATGCAAAATTCCAGGAGTTTGTGGTCTTCTTCCCCTTTCTTCAACTCTGTTAATCACATGCAGACAGAAGTATGAATTCAAAACAAAGAAAGATTTAATCTTGTAGAAGTCTAGACAAACGATTAGTAAGAACACTGGCTTAATTGATTTTTGTTCTCTGAAATACGTTTTGAAATGCTCTCCTTTGTGATATGACTTATCCCGTTGCTTTTCATATCAGGCAGTGTCTGAATGGTACTTTCACCTTCCTAGAATTCAAAATCAAGATCTTACTAATTAAGAAATTAAGAAATAAAAAATTGTTTAGCCTGGAAATGTGGGGCTTGATCTGATATGGGATTATGAAACTGGTATCTTCTACTTCCACAGAGTAATTCCCATTTATTTTTCACATTTGTCATTTGACTTTTGCACTGTCTGTGGTTAGTCCTGTTGGCCTTACAGAGCTAATATAGCTAATACTGAGTGCAGTTTGTAACTCAGACAGCCTAATTTATACATACAAACTTGGATTATACACCTCTAAAAATAATTGAGGTTATGTATTTTTTTCACGTGTATGGCTCACTGATCACAAACAGGCCAGCTAAAGCATTGCACAACTCCACAGGACTTCTGTTGTTCTTCTGTGTAGCGTATGTGATGCACAGAAGTCTTTTTGAAGAGCAGGTGGAATGTGTGCATAGCAAGTAGTTGTGAAGTTCCTTGCTATGGTCTATGATTCTTTGCAGCTAAACACTATGTGATTTTTAACAGAAATCACAGAAGCCCTATAAAGTCAATACTTTGATGCCATTTTCACAGATGTTATACTTTCACATATGTTATACTTTCTATAACATTTGTGGGAAATCTATCAGAAAAAACAGTGTTGATAGAGAGAGTCAGAGAGCTATGCAAGCCTTTTAGTTTTATGAAAAGGTAGAAAACTGTACTGTTGTTTTCTTTGTGAAAGCATGTGCGGAAGGAAGCCAAACATGATGACATGGTCAGGATTCTGTAGATAGGTTAACTGGTAGTATCTAGTACTCAGCATTTTTGTTGATCTGTCTGCATATAAAGCTGTGTGCTTATTTTTGAGTTACTTTTACCCATTTTCATGAATAAAGCATGCATACGTCACTGTGAAATACAGAAGTGCACAGTAAGTCTGTCGCAAGAGGACAGCTGAGTAAGACAGTTCGACAAGTGTTTGCTTACCTGCTCATCAGTTCATTTGCCCTATGTTTACCTGGCAGACCGCAGATGGCTTGACATCCGATATCTCACATTCAATATCTTAAAGAATAGCCAGAAGAGATATTTTGGGAAGTTATTCGGTCTGACATTGCTGAGATGTCAAGGAAATTTGGCACAGCTGTTGTGGAGGCTGAAAATACACAGAAGTGAGAATTTGCTGGTGGGAAAACTCCAAGGAAAAGACAGCAGTCTGGGAGATGACAGGATGGTTCTGTGCGTATTTGTCATTTGTCAGGGCTATAATCTTGGTTTATGTATGGAATCTGTTAATTAGAGATGTAATGAACTGTTCAGTTCCCTTTGTTCATGCACTAACTTGCAGACATAGGGACAAAAGCCAGTGCCTGAAGACCCAGGGGACTAATTAAGTACACAATGTTTCAAGTAATTAACATCCTAGTCAGATGTTTTCAGTGACAGTAAGTATATTATGCTGTCATTGCCCTGCCCCAGATCATCCTCAGGCCAGGCTTTTTAAACGCTCTTGTTCTACATATCATATCTGTTAACCTACACAACTGTCAGGGATTCTTTAATAACATAAAATAAATGTTCAGTAAAAATTGTTCTTTCCAAAGTAGTCATTGCCATGGTGAGATGACCCAAGCTGTGATCCTTAAAATCAGTTATTCGCACAATTATTTTAACCAACTAAACCTATTGGAAGACAGGATTTTTTGCACAGAGATGTAAATCTGATTTAAATTTGCCAAACTGCAATATTACCCTAATTGTACCTGTGCCTATGTCCATATCCCTACAGTTGCTTCAGTGTGATCTGAATGAAGGAGATGCAGCCTTGATCCATCACTGATAGGTCGCTGGAATATTCTTGTGGAGTTTTCTACCTCTTGAGGGTTTCTAATGCAGTGAGCTATCTATAATTGGCCATGCCATGACACTGTTTGTGGGTTAAGTTGGAAACATGGAGAAAGAGGCTTCAACATTGTTGAAGCAGTAGACCCCAAATCCCAGGTGGGTCAGAGATCTGTGAATTTTTTAGTAGTTTTTCCTTCTTTCATAAGTGAATAATAATTCTTAGGTGTCATCTAAGACTTTTCAGCCTTGGATCCTTAAGCTGATTATAAATCAAATCAGTGCCTTTATCCATACTTTACAAGTAGAAAAGCAAAGTAATGCAACCCAGCAAATAGAAATGAAGCAGGAACAGGGCACAGGCCTCCAGGATGCCAGAATTTTGTACTTCTAATAAGATTATGTTGTCCATATAGATTATAAGATCAGTTAGACATCTTGTTGCATACTGACAGTTTGTCCTTTTGCTCTTGCACCTTTGTAAACACAAGGCTCATAGTGGATTTAATATTGCAGTTGACAAAATGCCACAGATGAATAATTAGCAAAAAATACCAAAAGTCTTGCACTTCTGTCAGTAAAATAATAAACCTGAGCAAGATGAAAATGAGGGGGAATAGCACCAGTACCTGCCACTGTGGCAATGGCTTCATGCATTCCCATGTATTGCAATTGAACTAGTTCCCCTAGTTTTGTTACAAGCAGTAGGCTAAAGCCTAGTGGAAGTAAGGAGTATGCACCTGCTTTCTAAACAAGCAGCAGTCAGTTATCAAAGGAATGTTTAATCTGGGAAAACAGATCAGATCTGCCCTTAAAAAACTGTTCAGAAGGAACAAAAGGTAAAATAGTTCTGAGCCAGCAACAAGATTTTGTTTCTATTGAGTCAGTTCCTTTAAGTGTCCTGAGACAATATTAAGAAACGGTTGCTTGATGACTTGTTAGCTGAGATCAGCTTGTCAGTGTGTTTGCCTGACCTTCTGGATTAACTGCCCAGACTGATTCACTGAGATCTCTTCATCTTTCCTTCCCACTTTCTGATTTCAGCAGGCCTGTGAAAGTTTATGAGTAATTTTCATGATTGTGCAGCCTTGGAAAGAGTATTTGTGATTATTTGTTGTTCCCCTTGAGTCTCCAGATTGAGTCTAGACCTGCTTGCACCCCTGCTTTAACTGGTTTATAGTAATTGGAGGATTTGGAATATCACCTTTGTTTTTGTCCAGGTGTTATCAAAATTTGCAATCAGCCCTTAGTGCTTGTAGCTAGCAAGTAGATTGGCTTGCTCCTGAGAGTGCAAAAGTTCAGTTTTAGACATTCGTCCACACCCACTCATATGCACACAATTATCAGCTGCCTGGCAGCATCACAATAAATGCTATTTTTGTCTGCCAAAAGGGCTAAGCCTTTGCACAACACAGTACAACAGAACTTGACTCCATTCTCTCCTATATGAGACTTGTACCGCCATAAATCAGATTTGCACAGAATTATGTTATTATACAATGGAAGCTGCTGTAAATCACACTCATTACAGCACTTTGTGATAAATCCTATGCATGTTTCACTGAGGTTGTCAGGAATCCCAGAGAACAGATCAGGGGGAATACAGCAGTGCCCAACAGAAGACCCTGGCTCTGTCTGGTGGGCCTGTGGCAGTAAGAGTGTATTTTTGTTCAGTTTTCTGCAAATATTCAATTTTTTAATGTTAGGTATCATCAGGCGTTTGCCTATTCCTTTCCTACAAAGAACAGGCTCCTTAGATATCTTTATTAATATTTGATCTCTACACACAAACTCTGAACCTGAATACAGTTATATTTTTCCTTCAGGATCAGTGAGTAATGAACTTCATTTTGACACAGTTGAATGCATTGACTTAAAAAGAGGCTATTCTAGCCTCTTTTTCCAGATTGTCACATTTAGAAGAGTTTATCTGTATGCTGTACAATAAATACTACTCTATCACTACTTTTATTCCTCAGACATTATTTCACAACAAATATGACCGTTGTGAAGTAGCAGCACAACTAATGCTCCTCACAACCTTCCTTAATTGCTGCTTCTTTACAGCAGTAAATAACCTTCAGAAGGAAGTACCTGCTTCACAAATGGAGCAGCAGGATTTCAGAAGGGGCACCCCGAACGTTTTCTTTCCTTTCCTTTCTGTTTAAATGCATTGGTGCATTTAATATATGTTTATACAAGCCACTGACTATAAAACATATGCATGCGCTTCTCTGAGATATACAGGTCATTTGTCTCACTGGAAACACTTTTGCAGTTAAGCTAACCAAGTTACAGTTTCTCTTGAGGCATGAGGTCTGCTGCTTCTCTGTGGTGCACGAGGATAAGCTTGACAGATGACCTTGTTTGTAGATAAATTAGTTTAAATGTATTTTATCTTTTATATAGAATTACTGTTCTGGGGACCTAATGGCTAATAAGGAGCGAATTCTTAAGTACATTGTGAACTGTTTTGTCCTGCCACACCCGATAAATTATGCTAATCCTTATTAGAATACACTGGATCATTAGCATCGCTTCCAATTGTAATTTATTGTAGGCAGAAGAAATTGTGCTTGCATCCTAGTTTTTAATTTTAAAGAAAGGCTTCTGAATGCTGAAGCAGACATAAATGGGCATGGGGACAGAGGGAGAATGCAGGAAATGTGGCTAGGGAGTCCCCTCAACAGCTGGCAGAACTGGATGTTTGAAATGCATGGATAAATGTTCCATTGGCTTTAGGGTCAGTATTTCTCCCTTGGTTGTTCAAGGAACCAAGAAAATTAAGAGCTTATCCTATGCAGCTATTTATACGTACTTGCTAGCTCATAAATACCAAAACTCCTCGGATCTGCTCAAGGACAGATAATATCATGGAAACAAAAGGCTGGAAGTCTTCTCATTCTGTCAAGTCTGTGCAAGCATATTTTATGATCTCTTCCCTACCTGAAATACATGAGTTTTTTATTTCTTTTTTTTTCCTTTTTTTTCTTTTGATTTCCACTGATCTTAATGTATTGTTATTCCAGAATGTCTGTCCTCTGATTTGACAGGCACCAATAGGATAGTATCCTCAAAATTGGAAATTCTGCTTTTATAAGAGCACCAAATATTTTTGAGGAAGTTTAAAATGCCCCAGAGATGTCTTTGCTGATCTTCAGTACTACTGCTAGACAAGCTAGCAATATCAGTCAGATCTTTCTTAGAGCCCTGAGATGAAAAATAGTGAATAACATCAAAGAAGACAATCTCTGTTTAAGAAATTATTGACTTCATCTCTTGACTTCTCACACATTTGAAAAAAAAACCAAAAACTTGCTTGTATAATGATTTATAGGCATGCTTTGAAATGAATCATTTTACTTTGAAACGATAACTTGTAATTGTTGTGTCAAATAAATGCTGAGATGAAGCTGAGCACGATTCTGATTCGGGCTTCCTTACTTGTTTATAACCTTCTCCTGTGGCCTGAATGTATTTCACCAGATTCCTCCTTGCTTTTGGAATGTTTGTATCACTTGGCATTTTTATGAAGCAGAATTTATCAAAATTTATTTTCCTCTTAAAAATTTGTTGTTCATCACTCTTTGATTTCTTCTGCTGCTTTGCAGTGCTTCCACTGATAAATCTGTTCATTTTGCTTGTGTTGGAGATGCAAAGATATTTACAGCAGTTGCATTTTTAAGCAGTCTTTCATTTGAAGTGTTTATGGGTCTGAGGAAGGTTGCAGCCCTTTTGCTTCATTTGACATCTTTTTCCTGTAGTGCCTAAATACCAAGCAGATGAGCCCGATTACATTAGCTTCTAATATGAGTAAAAGTAATTATAATGCCTCGATCCATCTATAAAGCAAAATACAAAAGGGAAGAGAGGCAAGCCAGCCAGGCAGGTTTGATAAAGGAAATAGTACTGAAAGCAAAATAGCAGATACCTATTGTCATAATTCTGAAGTGGCAAATTGCCAGTAAAGTGGGAAATGTTCTGCAGAATTCAAAGAGCACTACACACAGGATGATTTTGTTTTGTTTATTCCTATCCTGAAACCTTCACATCCACAGTGGCTTGGCTACAGTTCACAACTATTTATATTATCAATAGCCTCCAGGATAACATGGTCACGGAAAAGCCATAGTAGGAGGATTTTATTTTTACAAGGTTTTAAAGTTTTCAGTGCTATTCCATCTTGAATTAAATAGCCCAGTTCATTTTTAATATCGATTCCTTACAGAATAGTACAACAACTTAAACCATCACACATTCCTAATGGAAGTCTTGCTTATGAGACTGTGTATCAGCCAATGGTAGGACCAAGATTTGGTCAAATGTGATCACAAAAATAGAACATGCTATTTAGTAGGGAAAAACACAAAGTTCTATGTTTAAGTAGAAATAATGAGGAACTATGGATTAAAGTAGATCACAAGCAGGACTTATATTACTGAGATATTCAGAATAGGGCAAATATGATCTAGTTTTGTAGGAAGATAAATTTGAATTGCAAAGTAGGTGAATTATTTACTTCTGTTTGGTACGAGGGAAGTTTCACATGGAGCAGTGACCAGCTTGATACGTAATACTTCATGTAAAACGCAGTTTGACTGGCGGCACAAATTCTCAGCTACGAAACAGTATTCATCAACATATCACCATTAACTATATTTCTTTGTATTTGAAAGAGAGTAAGTACCTCCAGTGTCAACCAAACATCCTATTTCAGTTTCATCTTCCCCAAGCTTAATTTTAACCAGAGACTCTGCTGGGGAAGATTCCTCCAGTCCCCTTCAGTCCCTAGTTTCCATGGCTAACATGGGGATATCAGATTTCCTACTTCTCTACAGATAAGGACAGTCTCACTTCCCGTGTCCCTCCTCTCTGCAATTAGCATGCTGTTTCTCCCCTAACCGGGATCTACGCCCCCAGCTTGTCCCTCCTGGCACCACCAGGATGCCAGGTGCCCTGGCCCCAACTCAGCTCTGAGGCCTTCATGTGGGCCCTCGCCCCATATGCCAGTGTCTTTCCTGTACTGGGAAAGACCAGGAGAGGACGCAGGAATCCACACACAGACTCTCAAGTTCAAAAAAAAACAGAGGAACATTTAGGGGTTTAGGGTTTTTTGCTTGCTTGTTTTGTTTTATTTGTTCATACTTAATTTTTTTTTGTTCTATTTTTTAAAAATCTTCTGCTGTCCAAGCTTGAAAAAAGTCCTTCATGCTGAACGTCAGCCTTCCTCCTGTCACAGCCAAAGTCTTCTGCTTCTCCACAGGAACAGCCACCCTCTGTGACACCTTTGACACCTCCTTACGTCCCCGGGCGGCTCGGGTCCCTCCGCTGGACTCATCCTGTTGTCCCGGTGCAGCGGCTCCGAGGATGCCAGTCCCTGCCCTTCCTTCTTCCTCTTGGTGAAGAAGAGATGAGAGGACTTGGGGAGGGACGGGAGGTGGGGACGGGAAGGATGGGTCCAAGGACCACTGGCTGTCAAAAGAATTCACAGAAAATGAATGCCTCATGTGAGCCTGTGGAGAGGTCTGAAAGTTGGGGCTCTATCAGATAATGGCAAACTTACAGGATGAGAGGATCAGGGTTGGCATCGAGGAGGCTATCTGCGTGGAGGTGGACCGGACCTCAGGCCACTCCAGTAGTAGGGGTGGGCTCTGGGTCTGGCTCTCCTCTGCCTCTTCCTGAGAGTGATGGGCTGGTGGTAGCTCTGCCCTGGTGGAGGTGGATCCACTTCCATCGGTTCTTCGTCCGGCTCTAGATCCACCTCCATGGGCTCCTCATCGCTCTCAGGAGGGTCCACCTCCATGGGCTCGATGATGGGGAGCCTCTCCATTAGCCGCCCCTTCTTTGGAGGAGACCAATCCATTCTGCCTCCTCGGCAAAAAAAAACAACCACTCGGCTCTCGAGCTCGAAGTTGCCACTGGCGTCTCTGGCTCAGCGACTGGGGTTCTGGGCACAGCATCCCCCTGACCTGTGACATCAGGAGGCCATGGTGATGCCATTCTAAAAACGTCCCATGGTGACCAAACCATGGCGGTGTTGGGATTTGGGGCCTATGGCCTAAGACTTGCCCCAGTTTTGAAGGAGGAGGAAGGATGGGGATGCTGAGGTTCCCTTTCCCGTGCCATGTTGCTTGCTAAAGAGAATGTCTTCATCTTGGGCACAGGCACCCCCAGGGGCTCCTGCCACCTCCTCATCTCATGCATGGGATCCCTTCCATGAGAGGGTGGACAGTGTGTCCCAAGAGGTTTGGGAGATCTCCACTATTCGCTCTCAGATTCCGGCAGGTGGAGCCACTTGGACGTGGAGCTGCTGCTGCTATCATTGGGGCAGAACCAGTTGCAAACTCATGTGAAGGGCTGAGCAGCAACTGACCACTTGGCCTGGGTACAGTTGCTGGGCAGCTCTACAGATGCCATAACTGAAGACACATGGATTAATCCTTGTTAAAACATCAGAGCTCTGAGAAACTGTAGCCAGCTCGTTCTGCTACCTGAAAGCATTTGCTCAAGAATGTGGATAACATGCAGAGTGGAAATAGAAAGGACAGACTTATACCTTGCTCCAAATGTTGCCTCCATTTCCATGAAAACTGCAGCCATTTCACTGAGTACAGTAACACTGCTTGATTGAGCAACTTCTCAGCTACAAAACACCCTTTTTCCACATAGGCATCACCAATGGCAGATATGTGTATGAGCTGATTGAAATGCTCTTCACTTCATAGTGTGACAGCTGTGCAAGGCAATACGAAACATGACTTATCTACCACGTTGCTGTCATTGCTGTTGAAACACACTACCCACCTCCTAACTGTGCTCACAGCTACTGTTTGGTCTCCATAAATGTTCAAGTGTTGATAAATTTCAATAGGTGCCATTTTTTTCTGCTGGAGTAACTCTGACACACTTTTGCTTCATACACAATTCCAGGGCAGAAACCATTCTGTCAGACTGCCCCTCTGCTGCCATCAGTCACACAGCCACAAAATGTAAGAGAGTATTGGCAGAAGATTCAATCTCTACTGCCATACCATCCAACTCTCACGTCATGGGCCAACATAATAAAAGACTTCCTTTCAGAGCAGCCCTCATAAAATATATAATATGGTTAACGTATATAAGTAACAACACTTGTTTTAAATTTTAATACTTTTATTAAAAAAAAAAAAAAAAAAAAAAAAAAAAAAAAATAAAACAAGTGGGATATTTGATCTTGTTTTTGTGAAACTAATACATCAGTCTGGTTTGATGGCAGTGGTTGCAATTTTTAGTGAGTTCTCAAGGTGTTTGTCAGAGATCTTTGATGAAATGTTACTCTTCCCATGCTAATCCTTGAAAGGAGTTCTTCACAAATGTACATACTGCCAAAAAATAACAGCATGAATAAGGAGTGATTGTGAAGTGAGGGATATTTCCTTCTGATAAGAGAGGTCTTACAAAAGCCTAGTAAAGAGACATGCTCAATTTTTTGAGTTTAATATCTGACTGCAACTCTGTACATTCAGTTTGAAAACTCACAGGTAAAGTATTTGCGTCAACTGAAAGTGGAGCTGCTAACATACAAAAAAATTAATTATTTTTTCAGCAATCTTGAAACCCAGTCTCAAATTCCTTTATCAAAAGCACAGCTACACATTTTTCACTCTTCACAGGATGGTGTTTAGGCCAAGTATCAAAAGGTATAACTATTTTCCATAACCTGAGTTAGCACAGCACTGTGCCCGCCCCACACCCTGGTTTCAGCCCAGACGGTGCCAATGACACACCAGTGTTTGGTTTTTGCTGAGCATTGAGTTCACGCCCAGTGCAGGGCCGAGCCACTCAGTGGGGCAGAGGGTCTGCCATGATGGTTTGGGGCAGGAGGTGCCTGCAGGACAGGCTGGTTAGGGCTACATGCAGCCCACAGGCTGCAGGTTGGTCATGTGCCAGGCGTAGATATAATACCTGGACACATGGGACAGCTTGAAGTATTTCCTTGATTTCTTTTTCTTTTTATTCCAGTGTCAGTAAATACTTCTGAAGTATAGCACTGTATTTAGACACCAGGACTTTATAATAAAGAGAAAACTGGATTTTCTCGTCCATTCAGAACTCACAGTGACTTCCCCACAGCACTTACTCCAGGCTGCATCAGCCCAGGGGATGCTGAGCCCCGAGGTTATAATCACACACAGGCCATTGCACATGCATATACTATAGGGCAGTTATAAAGTAAACAGCATGTTGGGCTTTTGAGCTCCTCAGGAAAGCAATTAACAACATGATTCAAGAACAAGATCATCAGGGAGATGCACACCATTGAGCTTTCTGTGCACAATCTGAATCACAAGGATGAGAACATTCATTAAGAGAACACCAGATTCTCTGTGACCATTTCCAACAATAATCAATGAGTTGTGTCCCACAGTGACACCTAGGCTGAGAGGAGACCTCTGAGATGCCTTGTCCACTTGCCCAGTTCAGGCAGGGTCTGCTAGGGTAATTTGCTCAGGAAAGTGTTTAATGTGGCATTTCCTCTGAATATAATACATTTCAGAGCTTGTGTTTCCTTAAACTCAAGACCACCAGGTAGCTAACAGAGAACACAGCACATTCTCGGTTTTCATTGTAGCCACAGGAAGTAAAGGATGCTTGCCATGTTTAGGATGAGACTCCTTGTCAGGAGGGGTTTGTATGATTTAGTACATTATTTTTGCATGAGTGTATTTTCAATTAAACATATTGGGTAGAGAATTCTCTCCACTGTTATTCATATGTCCCCAGAGCAACTACTATAAGAAACGTGAATATTTCAAAAATTATATATAGCTAACAATACTGAAATTTGAAGCAACCAAAGTTTTGCTTTTATTCATGTGCTAGCTTTCACAAAAAGGTGATTTTCACCTCTGTTGATATGTTTTCTTAGGCCTGTTTCCCAAACAGTAGTGTTTTCTATGCTTGTTTTACAATTAAAGTTAGTCCTCAAAACTTATGTCAATTTTGTCTAAACTATGTCAAGAAGTGATGAGCAATTTGAGGGGATGCCTCCTTCTGCTAACTGGAATATCATTTTTAGAGAGACAAAAATACACTAGACTTATGATAGAGGAGAAAAAGTGTGGAATGAATGCGATTTATGTTAATCTAATCTATGCAGAAACTGGAATGAAACTGTCCAAATGATGTGAGTGGAAATGTCACTGTCACATTATAAATATTTAACCTGTCATCGGAATAATAAGCAGACATTCAACTTGTTGCTTGGATCTTGCATCTGCAGAGAGGAGCCTGCTGTAAAGCTTTTTCTTAACGTGAAGGAGTGGCAAGACAACTTTTTCAGATCTGTAGTATTTTTACTTCCACCTCTAGAACTCCCTCCTGACATCTGCTGTCACATATGACTAGCATGTTTATGTACAACTTAATTTCTTTTGAATCAAGAAGGGCAGCACTCTGCTAAGTCATCATACAGACTACCCAATGATGCCCCCTATTCAGAGTTCAGACTGCCACCCCACATAACCAACCCATAGTTTTCCTGCTTCAGAGCAGAAGGGACAGTGAGCACTGAGAGACAGGCCTGTCTTTTGCCATCTCTTGTTAATCACCGAAATACAGCTGTGAATCTCTCTGATCCATGAGGCTGTGTGAAGAATAAGGTTGGATTGCTGTTGGTGGGTAAACTGGCAAAGCAAATCAACCATGAATACAAGTGGGAATCAAACCTGATGAATATGTAGGGATTAGCTATGTATTTGATATAATAGAGATATCATCCAGGAGATAACACGAAGAGATTGCAAAGGTGGCATGCGGAACTTTAAACAGTTTGCTGATTAAAACCAATGATGAAAGAGGACAGCTTGACTTGGAGATTTAATCTGAATTGTGCAATGTAGGTGGCAGTAAAAGGATACTTTTCTTCTACATAGGACACATGAACTGGATATCCTATTACCATAACAATGGAAACCTGGGATTCCATTTTTATCAAGTCCACTGTCAGAACAGGGCTGCATTTGTACCTGATTAAATAATAGAACTTTTCACACCAAACTGACATCAAAATCAGATTTCAGACAGATACTTGTTCTTAGTCACTGTGAGAGTGTTGAATGGACTACTGAGGAGAGAAACCATTTCATCTTACTTTCTGTAGTATTTTTCAAATATATTTCTATTATTTTACTTCAACTCTATTCACTTCAGTAAGGGTTTAGTGAAAACGGGACTCAGTAGAGTCAGACATATTTTTCAGAGAGTATGCAATAAAGAAATGTGAAAGAGTAACAAAATTTCAGACAAAGCACTTGTGTAGAGTCAATATAACAGAGAACAACCTAGGTATTGCTGAGGAGAACTGTCAAGACAACAGGGAGGATTTAAAGGGAGGAATAAGGAGGGTGTTAGTTACAGATAAGCAGAAGAAGTGTGCAAGTCTGATACTTACAGTCTCATACAGATGGCTATAGAAATACATTTACAGTAGCTCAAAAAATCTTTGAAATTAAGTAAAAAATAACTTTCCTGTAAGTCAGCCTTGGCTTTTATTTTTTAAGCTTGATCAGGACTTGATAGAGAAGACCGCCTTCTCTGGTTTGGAAAGCTTTTTCCCTGGTGGGGTTTCCTGGGAAGATTCCTAGGAACTCCTAATAAAACTTTGTTCTAATGCAACCACTCAGCCACACTAGTCAAGTTTTCAGACATATTTGATGCAGTCAAATTCTGTGTGTCCAGTGCTAAGGCAGTGCATGAGGCTTTCTCCTCAATAGATAGGTTCTGAACACTTTCTAAAAATCACAGTCTTTCACTGAATTGCATCTGGGTATCTGATATCAGAAACACCGCAAATCATGAGTCATTTCTGAAAAGCTTAACCTGCACTATCAGTGAAAACACGGGCTGTGTGTGTTACATTTCCAGATATTTGGCAACCCTGACCATGGCAGGGAGTTTGAACGAGATGATCTTTAAGGTCCCCTCCAACCTAAGCCATTCTATGACACGTAGTTACAAGTGAAGATCTTGCCATACCTCTTAATCTGAGCCATCTGAGTTCCTCTCTTTAAAGTCAGACACTTTTCCTATGTGGTATATAACAGTCATCCTAGCTCCCACCTGAGGCAGAGCCCCAGACCTCTACTTGGCTTACTCTGGACAGCCAGCTGAATTCAGGTCCCTGTAGTTGTTCTTGCAACTTGTGACTGGTGAGCTGTACTGTGGCTAAAGATCCTTTTTAAATCAAAGAATGCAAGGTAGAAATAATTCTGTTAGAAATGCTGATTTTCATGTAACATGTCCTACATTATTTTTTTGTGTTATTCCTGGTGAGTTACTGCCCCAAAGATGTATGGAATTTCTTCAGAAGAACCTCTGAAGTTCTTCTGAAGTGTGCATGTGCCACAGTTTCAGTTTCAGACCTAGACAACTGCATTTCCCCACTGACTGAGTGTGACATTTTAGGCAAGTTAGACTGCTTTCATTTTCTTGTTGCCTTTAACCTTTTCCTGTCAGAAAATCCATCATATCACCCTGAGTAAAGAATGGTAAAATGGTCATTGTGAGCCATCCTGGTTTTTTTCCCCAACTGTGAACACAATATACCATACAGTAAAAAAAGCACTGAAAAAACAGTAATAACAGACATTCATTCATAAGTGCTAAAAGCAGATCCATATCTGTCAGTCCTCTCAGTTTTGTTATCTACAGATTTCTATGCAAATATGATATATTTCTGCTCTGAGTTTTAGTTCAGAAATTAGCTTCACTGTTATTACCAAAATGAAAACCAAAAAACATCTGGCAAACTAATTTGCCAGATGCTGTGTGCTAAGGATCCAACATCATCTTAATGATTATACAGTTTGGCAATAATAAAGATCTGCAAGTACTGTTAGAGGAGCCGAGTCAATTATTTTTAGCATATCAAAGCCAGCAAATTATTAAATACCAAAATGCTCTAATTTATGCCATGTTTATATGCATCATCTTTCTGAAGTCCTCAGCTCCCATCTCTAATTTCTGTAATTTCTGTATGTATTTACTTCCTATCTTCCTGTATCAGCATTCTCTCTGAGTCACTTGTTTGTTTTTTTCCATTGGCATTTTGATCCTCTTCTCTAATTTCATTACTGCTGTTATCAGTTTTACATGTATCTTCATAAATCTGGTCAATTATCAGAAAACTTTATTTGACATCATTTGATCACCCAATGCAATTCCATCAAAAGGATCTAAAAAGAATACCTTTCTTTTACTTGACTCATTCTGAGTCTCTCTGAGCAAGTCAGCATGCTTAAAGTTCATCTTTATCACCAACACTCACAAGAAGACCCGAGCAGTCTGAAGAGTCCATTGTTTGCTGTCTACAAATAAATGCCCAGATGTCAATAACCATAGGAATGGGAGTGAGAAACTGCAGAGGATGAAGAGCTAGGCAGCAGGGAAGCAAATGTTCACCTTGTTGACCTATTCTGTGATCTAAATCTTCTAAAATCCTGCAGCAACAGCCAGTGTCTTGCCTTCCCTTTGTCAGCAGAAACTTCACCACAAAGATGTTACAGGCTCTGTTCCACATTTCTAGCTTAGGCAGCCCTTTCCCAAAAGCTTACAAGTCATAACTGCAATGCTATTGACTTTTTGTTGCTGTTTGCAACCAGGATGTTCTCAACAAAGAGCCTGATGCAGTTGTTGCCTTTTGGACTATGCAGAAACAAGGAAAAGTGAAAGAGAAACAGGAATGTTGTGAGCAGCTTGTTGAAGCAACACACATGTTCTTTAAGAATCACATTCTGAGGAGTTTTCTGGGAAGGAAACATCTATTTCCTAATCAATAAAAGAAATAATGATCAAAATATGATGCATAATTATCATATATTATACACATGAAATGCATAATTATATATATTATAATTATATATATGAAATAGACTAGATCACTGAAGAAGCCATCATAGTTGGCAAAGAACTGTCTTATGTATGAGTAGAAGTTTATCATCAGTCTGGCAAACAACATCATGACAGATCTGGCCATGCTTTTAGCTTTGGCCGACAAAGAAAACCTCAGAATCACAAGGTGTTATCTAATAAGTTATGTAGATTTATGTACTGGATTATTAGTACTGCTCAGAGAAGAATGTGACATGTTGTTTCATAACATACCTGTTTTTTGGAGGTATTTTTCATTTGTGATAAACAGACCTGGGCTGGTAAAGAATCTCATACCTAGAGCATATGTTTCATTTGAAATCCAGTTTTGTCTCCCCTCAGATTCTTTTTACTCCTATCACTAAGAAAAAAGTCAGATACCTGAAACCAAGGAGCAGGATGGGATGTGGTAATAAGGTGTGATATAACTTTACTCAGAGGGCAGTGAGGCAGTGGCACAGCTGCCCAGAGAAGCTGTGGATGCTTCATTCCTGGAGGTGTTCAGGGCCAGGTTGGATGGAGCCCTGGGCAGCCTGAGCTGCTGGGTGGCAACCCTGACTGTGCCAGAGTTGGAACTGAGTGGTCTCTAAGGTCCCTTCCAACCCAAACCATTCTGTGAGTCTACAAAAACATGGAGAATAAAGGGCAGGTGGCTGGTGAGTGAGGACAGGTGAAACCACAAGTGGTTGAAGGTGGAGAGAAAGATGAAGGTGAGAACAAGTTATTTTGTTTTGGAAAAAAAAAAAAAGTGAATGAGAAGGACTAGAAGAAGCATCTGCAAAGAGACAGGCCATAAAGCAGGGTTTGCAGGGCACAGCTCTGAGCTGTGAGAATGTGACAGCCTTCCTTCCGCAGCTGGAGTGGCACTCAGCCCTCCTGCCAACTGCTGCCTTCTGGTGCAAAGGCAACGTGAAGGGTTGGAGCCATCAGCCTCAGGCATCCCAGTTGCACAGGGGTTGACAGCTGCTGTTCTGATGGCTCCAGCAGTAGTGCTAGGCCATGCATGTGAAAGTTTACAGTCTTATGAATTCACATAGGAATCGCTGTGTTCACATTAGAGGAGTTCTGTTACCCAGTCTTTATATCTTTAGAAAACAGGAGTTGGCATAGACATTAGGACTCTCGTGAATGACGGGGATGCCACAAAACTCAGTACCGTGTGCCTTCTTTCAGTAGCTTCTGACTTGATACCATCAGAGCTCCATCAGAAATGTTCATTTTCACCCTCAACGCAGATCTTCACTGAAAAGTTCTGCCATCGTAATTCCTAATATGAAAGCACAAGGAGACTCCTCTCAGCATCTCGGTCTCTTAACAAATACCTTCCTGTGGGTTCAGAAATGCTGATGGATGTGGGGACTCTCAGTTGCTGCTTTTCTTCTCACTCACTGAGATTGCCATCCCATGAATTTGCTGGCAAAGCAGACTGTGCACACTAAAATTCTTAAGGCAGAGTCAGCTGGCTTGCTTCAGTCACCAAGTCTGGATCACACAAATGAAAACTCAAGGTGAAGGAAGATGTTCTCTGAAAAGTCCTTCCATAATTCAAGTTTTATCTTGAGGGTTCGAAGATCCATGTTCTCATCTTTTCAGATATCCAGCATTTTTTGCTATTAACACACAGAAATAACTTTTTACAATTACATTTTCCAAAATATCCAACATATACAGACCTAGCCTAGGAGAATATATGCAGATCTTCTATTTGTAAGCTTTTTAGGATTTGCTAGGGTACTTTACTTTATTCAGTATTATTCAGATTACCACTGATATGTCAGTGCACTGGCAGATGGAGATTGAAATAATAATGCTTTTAAAAAATTAAATAATTAAAACGAGAGCTGTGAGACTTCTTCAAAATGCCATTATGAAAATGCATTCTAATGAAATTAGTTCAGTCTGGTATTTGAAAGTTTATTTGCTTCCATGAATATTCATACAAGCTGCATTTTTCTTAGCAATAACATTCCTTAAAAAAAAAACCCTGAAATTAATCAAGCCAATATGCATTTGCCCTGAAAGTGATGTGAATTCTCAGCTGACTGTGTTTGCATGAATTTTCACGTGACAAAACTTACTGAAGTTTTCTTTTTCCTTAGAAATGTGATTGGATGATGGAGCCAACCAAATGAACAGCCTGGGATTTAAGAAGGTAGCAGCACTGCATGAACAGCACATTAAAATTAAAGAACGCCAAAAGCAAGGCTGGACTGAGACAGTTAATGAGAAAGCTGTGGGCAAGAATAAGATAAAATAAAATCCTTAAAAAAATAGGCAGAATATTTTGTAGAAATTAAATTGAATGATTCCTATGGCCAAGTAGCAAACACAGAAAAAAATGATTTATAACAAATTCATTGTTCAGCCACCTATAACTAAGAAGTGAAATAATGTCCATTACTCTTTTCCTGAATTATTTTATCCCTGCCTTAGGATAATGAACAATCTTGCTGTAACTTGTGAGGTACAAACAACAGATTGCCTTAGGAAGTTCACAGCAGACATAAGGGACTGACCTTTCATAAACTTAATACGTTCATGATAAGCTGTTTATAACTCCATCAAAATCCAGCATTGTTTCCTAATCTGTGATAAAGCCTTAATTCTTGCAAGAAGAATGCCAGAGTTTTAGAATCAGTATTAGGTTGCTCCCTCGGTTTGATCTCAGAGTGACAATGCACATACAGATATTTGCTGCCCTAGGAACTAAAACCAGAGTTGAAACAAACCACAAAATGTAAAGGACCTGGGTTGAGGACTTTGAAAAGCTGGGACGGGGCTTGGTTGCTTATGATTTGCTTTTGTAGTCACACCACTCCATCTTTTCTACAGTTCATGCATAAATGCAGTGAGTGCTCCTCTAACGCATTATTATGTTATAGCCAACTTAAGTTTTTGGGTGATCGCCTGCATAATTATTAGGTGATCGTGCAGCCTCCATGGTAAACAGCTTCCAGTAATGAATACCAAAGAAAGCCTATTCACCCATAGGTGAAACTCTAACATAAACAATTTGAAGAGTATAAAGCTGGGGAAGAAGAGGGAGGAATGAAGAGGAAGGAGGCCATATGTGCTCATGAGGAAATGAGGGTTAACTGGAGATGCTCCCACAGAAAAGCTGTATGACAAAGCAACATGAATAATTCAAACCTTTATTTAAGAAGAACGGAGCTAAGAAATTTCTGAACAGGGAGAAAATACATCTGCTTCACTAAAAATTAAGGGATCTTGTGTCATTCATGTGAATACATGGAATTACCTATCCAAAAGAAAAATAATCAGTGTTTATTTTCTAAGAAAATAATTCCTTTATTAGCACAAAATATATAAGTAATCCTCAAGGAGAAAATAGCTCTACAATGAAAATTTTATTTCCACAACCCGTTCTAGAGCCTTATAATTATGCATACTCTTGCATTAGACTTAAAAGAGGGGGCTAACATCCTCATCACATTAAGGTTAACATCTCTCAGAGCCACTGCCTGCTTTGTCCTGCTTGCTATCTATCATGCTCAAGAATTACTGGTTGCCTTTTAAATGAATGAATGTGCTCTCTGCAGCAGCTATATCCAGGCTGGATTCTTACCCTTTACCGGTAGAGAGATCTTGCATTTGCCTGAGCAAGTCACTGACCTGCAGCCAGTCAACTACTTTGCACTCACTGCAATACCGAGTATGTGCAGTTTTTCAACTTGACCACTGGCCTCCCATCACTCTGTGCCTCGGCCATCTCCTTATGGTACTTTTTTGGGTGGTCCTGTGTGGGGCCAGGAGTTGGACTTGAAGGACCCCTGTGGGTTCCCTCCAACTCAGGCTATACTAAGATTCTATTATTTCCTACTTCCTATACATTTTAAAATATTACAGAATTTAAGGCTCTAGAGAGGTGTGGGAGCTATGGAAGTACCTAAGACAGATACACAACAAAGATAGATTCGTCAACAACAAATTACCCCACAATCACTGATAAATTTTGTACCAACTTCATGATTTTTTACTGAGAGTCACAATTTCATCTTACTGAGAGTCAGAATCAAACTCTGTTGCATTCTTCCATATCATTTTTTACTGTCAGATGCTGTTGTTTAGCAGAAAGGAGCCATGCTAACTTTATCCGTATGTACAAAATTTAGCACTCTAATGAATATGATGATTATGAGAGATGGAAAATTACTAAATTTCTGGGATAAATTCAGTAGCTGATGGGTTTTGCTTATCACTCACTCGGTCTGCTCGTAAAATATCAGCTGAGTCAGTGAGGAGGAAGAAGGAACAGATATGTCAATTTTAAATACGAGCATTGTTTAACTCAGGTGTACATTCTGTACTAATACACAAAGAGGGAACAGTGAGGTAAAAATATCAAGTGACTGACTTTCAAATTCAGCCAGTCATGAGCCTGAAGTACCAGGAATCCTTAATGATTGTGCAGATGGATCCAGTTCTTTTTATCTGTGAGGCTTCTTACAGTCTTAAAATTGCTTTATTGGAAGCTTTCTCCTCTGGATAATATAGATGAGTAACAATAAGACAATCATGAGGACAGGCAACCCCAAAACCTCCCAGTTTGTTTAGAGCAGAGGAGTACCAGATAATTCTGTCAAGCTTTTCAGTTAGATAGGGATTTATTACAGGGAAAAAATAGAGCCTCATATGGAATCATAGGAAAGATATTTTTGAAATTACAGTTATAAACACCAATAAACATTCTCCTGGAACATGCTGAAAAAGTAGAGCTAGTATGATAAGGCAGAAAGACCCGCTGAAGAAACGTCTCTCAATTACATTCATTAACTACTGAAGGATGTTATGAAGTATGCCCTTTCCATTCCACATAGTGCTTTGAATGTAAAAACAAAATTATGCAGTAGCAGAGAGTACTGGACAGATAATGAAGAAGTTTGGACCCCCATCCCTCTTGACTGACTTTCATCTGAAAGTCAGCTGCATAGCACGTATGTCTAATGTCCACATAAGGAAGCGTCCATTTTAAGCACAGCCGGGGACTAAAAGCTCAAGGACTTCCCACAGCGTACTTTATTTTTCAAAATGCATTAATATACTCCCTCCCCAACGATCACAACTGTATGTTTCATTTAATATAATTGGCACCAAACATAAAGAAGACTCAGCTCGGGTGTTTCCTGTCAGTCTTCTGTTCTGCGTTCAGACAAAAAGGACAGAGCATGGGTGATTTCAGTTCAGATTTGATTTATTCAGAAAAAAACATTACCTGCCAGGCTTAATGTGCATTTCCTAGCAAGCAAAACCCAAGAATTTCAACAAAAACGGGAAGAAATACATAAGGGCTGCTCCAAAAGTAATGCCTCCTATTTTATTATATTGGCCCACAATGGCAGAGGCGGATGTTGGTAGGATAGCAGTAGAGGCTGAACCTTCCCACCAGTATTTCATTGCATTTTGCTGCTGGGTGACAGATGGCAGCAGAGGGGCAGTCTGACAAAATGGCATCTGACATAGGAGAGCATATAAAGCTAAGGTGTGTGATTGAATTCCTCCATGCAGAAAAAAATGGCATCATCTGACATTCATCGAGATTTGCTGAACATTTATGGAAACCACACAGTGGATGTGAGCACAGTGAGGAAGTGGGCGGTGCATTTCAGCAGTGGCAACAGCAACAGCAATACCACCAATGGTGCCGATTTTTACAAGCACAGCATGCAGAGTTTTATCCATCACTGGCAAAAAAGCATAGCTAATGGTGGTGGCTATGATGAAAAATAGTGTTTTGTAGTTGAGAATTTGCTCTAACAAATAATGTTATTGTGCTCTTTGTATCTGTTGCAGTATCTGTGGAAATAAATAGGAGGTATTACTTTCAGGCTGACATACTTTCACGTGGAAATGTATGTGAAGAAATATATCCAAGATTATACAGATTTCCTTTCTATTCTAATTTTTTTTCCTTTATGATAATTTTTTTAGCAGGATAATGTCTGTCTCTGAAAAATCTTTTCCAGAATTAAATACACATGTCCAAAGAAGGGCAACAAGGCTTGTGAAGGGCTTGGACAATATGCCCTACAAGGAGCTACTGAAGGAACTGGGGCTGTTTAGTCTGGGGAAGAGGAGGCTGAAGGGAGACCTTATTGCTCTCTTCCAATATCTGAAAGGTGATTGCAGCAAGAGCGGGGTTGGTCTCTTCTCACTGGTGACAGGTGACAGGACGAGGGGAAATGGCCTCAGGTTGCACCAGAGAAAGTTTAGACTGGATATCAGGAAACACTTCTTTACAGAAGGGGTTGTTAAGCACTGGAATAGGCTCCCCATGGAGGTGGTTGAGTCACCATCCCTGGATGTGTTTAAAAACCGTTTGGATGTGGTGCTCAGGGACATGATTTAGCAGAGGGTTGTTAGAGTTAGGGTAGGATGGTTAGGTTGCAATTGGACTTGATCTTTGAGGTCTTTTCCAATCAGAGCAGTTCTATGATTCTATGATTCAGCCAGATTCAAGGAAGTCTTCTCAATTTTAACTCCTTTGTGTTGCTCACAGAAGCTGAGCTTAGAGCTGATTTAACTCACTGCAAGATTCCTTGGAAAACATGCAAAAAATCTTGATTTGGATGGCTGTGCATTGTTTTTTGGCATTTAAGCAAACAATATTTCAGCACTGTCACTCATACGTAGCACAACGTGATGTGACACCTTGCTTCATCAGCATGCCTGATGACTTCAGTATTCTCTTCCCACCAATCCAGAGAGACTGTGGGTTGGATAACATCTTTGAGAAAAGTAGTATTACTCTGTGTGGGAAGGGAGGCTGGAATCAGTGTGTTGAGCCTGCAGAAGAGATTTCTGGAATAATCTTGAGGGGATTAACTATATCCTTATGAGGAAACTGTTTTCTGCTTTAAAGCACTGATTAAGTTACAATAGGTGTCACAGGTCCAAGTAAATTTGTTGTATCTTCCTGTGGCTTACCCAATGGAGAGCTATCAATGAGATTCTTCTTATGTAGTACTTTAAATATAAACTCATTTTGCTGTGTTGTTGTTGGTTTTTTTTGTTTTGTTTTTTTTGTTTGTTTTAACATAGAGTACCTTCATTAAGTCCCAAATGAATGCTTTAACCTAGCCTATTTAGATCTACCTGAGAAAGTCTCAGTATTTCTTGTTTCTCACCTCAACAATCATTTAGCACACGCATTTAGATGCTGTAGTAAATTCTATTTGAGCCATTGTAAGGTAATCATTACACATTCAAGTGAAAATTCCTTAAGAGGTTCATCCTGGGGAAATAATAAATACTACCAATGCCATACTGGAATTTGTTAGTTTCAGTAAAAGACAAAAATAAAAACACACACACATACACGCACAAAAAAAAAAGCAAAAAACAAAAAAAAACAGGTGAATAAATACTTCTCGCAAGAGACAGATAAAATTAATGAAGCTCTGAAAACTGATTTATTGATCAGCAGTGAAAATAATTGGAAGACTGACGTTGCTCCTGAGAAGGTTGTTTGCAGGTTCTTCTGACTGTAAATAGACTTTAATGCAAAACTCCCTGCAGAGCTAGGTTTTTTGCTGCATAGGGATGGACAGGCTTCCTACCAACAGAGATGTGAATTAGTCACTGGAAAATACATCAGTAAATAACAGAATGATTGATATAATCAGCTGAAAGTGGATGGCTATTCTTAAATGATCACAGTGTTAGATACTTCAAAGGTACACTATTTCTGCACCCTTATCTTTGTGTAGGGCTTTCAAAATACTTATTGTAAGACTTCCAGTGTCATTGTACACCTTCTGACAGACAATATTTAGAGCATTCCTAATAGGCCAGAAAGCACTATTATACAAGAGAAACATGCTGTGCTTCTGCATCATTCTACAGGAACAGAAACACAAGTACAACAAGAAATAAGTTCTACAAAGTTAGAAGAGACATTTTGGAACTTTTTTAGAAATCTCTCCATTTGAAAATGTTGTGTAGTTCAGGCTAACCCATCTAGGTCCACTGGACATATCCACCTGTCTTTCATCTCTGGAACTTACAGTTTTCTGCTTTGGCACATCCACCATCTCCCACCTGTGTTATCATAGGTTCTCTAGCATAAGAGCTAGGAAACCAAGCCAGTTGTACAGAAGACATGCAAAGGAAATTCTGTTTCTTCTCATTTTTGGTGTGGTGATATTTGGCCCTTAATATATTCCCAACATCTACTTCTAGGCACTTGGTTTAACTGCTAACTCCAGAAGATTCAGATTTTCCTATGTAATCATGTGGACAGACTGAAGTTTCTCCAGTAACAGTGCAAGACAAGATCCAAACTCCAGTGTTGCCTTGCTCTGTGGAAGAAAGGCTGTCTCTGTGTCATACAAATACTCTTCTGTCTTCTCTAGACCTCAAATCCCTGGAATAGGAATAATATTCCCTTTCCTCACAAAGTTAATGTGCAAAATAGACTCGGAGTTGCCCATAAACAATCATGGTGGGAACACTGAAATATACCTAATGAACTCTCTTTCTCTCACACACTGTGTATATTTCCTCTTCAGCATCTAAAATAAATCCTTTATTATTGGACATTAATTGTAATATGATTTTAGGAACTGTTCTGCTTAATTCAGACTTTTTGTTTTCTTCTGAAAAAAAATATTGAAGGATGGAATGTTTTTTACTTGCAAAGAACTGGAGGTTTTAGAAGCAAGAAGAAGGAAAAACATTACTCAATCATTTCAGGTTCCTGGATCATATCTTTCTTTGTGCAAAGCAGACAAGAACTACAAGAATGGATAAAGCAGTTCATCCTTATAAGCCAGAAAGTGAAATTGACGATAAATGCGAAAGAAGAAGGTTATGCTCACCAGGCTGTTGAAGACAAGAAAGTGCAGATATGGGTATTACTGAATGAGTACATCCTAAGTTCAGTAAGTAAGTGGTTTTCACTAGAAATTCAGGCAAAGACTGGCTCTTCAGAGGTTAATGATGTAGTACTCTGATTTCTGTCATCAAAATATTTTTCAAGTAAAGAGCATGTGTCTTATTACTTCTCTTCTAATCCTGAAACCTGCTTTATCTCTGTACATTCATATGGTTGTGAATAGCCTCATTGTTTACAGTAAGTGGAGTCTCACCTGATACAAAGATGTCACAAGATGAAGGCCTCCTTTGCTTAAGGAATATTCTTTTTCTGTGGTTTTTAACACAGAAGTACAAGGCCGGTGAAATCCATTCTTTGAATTTAGTTTTTTGACATTGACTTCAAGTAGATGGAGCAAGGCTGCAGTTTGGATATTTGCAAACTGAAGAGGTTCATGGTCTTTGCAGGTTCAGGACAGAGAGTATGAAAGGAATCAAGTATATAGCAAGTAGACATTTAAAAAATCAAATGTGCTCAATCACTTATCTTGTAAGGGACCTGACATACCTTCAGAGAAACAATGAAAATGCCTTTAAAGATTTGCTGCAAGGCTGCATTTAAAAGAGATAGATGCTATTAAAAGTGATAGATGCTATAAATACTACCTCTAGGTATTCGTAAGATCTTTGGTCAGGCCCTTTCCTGGTGATAACCGGTGTTCATGAAGTTAGCTACATTTACACTGCTTAGGATCTGGATCCTCATGTGGAAGAACAAACAACAGTCTGAAATGACTTGGCATTGGTACTTTACCATTTTTGGAGATGTGTTCAAGTTTCATGTATTACAGACTAGACAGCAAGTCAAATTCAGCTCAGCAAAGGGTACACAATCCTATCCTGCACTGCCTGCAGAGTACAACTCTAACAGGTTTATATGAAGAGAATTATATACTGAGCTCAAAGCAAATCTATGAAGCTCTCATAAGTTCTTTGGAATATAGATGTATATTATTTTGAAAGGTACAGTATAACTTTATAAAAAACATTCTCATGCCACTAAAAAATGTAGAGTACTTTCAGGAAATGAACCAGGAGTTGGAGTCAATGAAACTTGCAGTTCCCTTCCCATTCAGGATATTCAATGTGTAGTGGAAATGCTAAGTCACAGCCCGAACCAGTACTTGAACAGCTAGTAGGAAGGCAGGATCAACAGAGGGGAGCTCAGGTGCATGCAATATACCTGAGTGACCAGAAGGAGTGGAGCCAGGATCCAGCCCTTCCCAGACCTCATTTAAGGGTTGGCAGTAGAGGTAAGGATTTCTTGCTGGAGATACCTGTATATCCAAGACCATCCACAGGTAAGTAGGTTCTTTCCTTTATTTCTCTATCTATGGTTCTTGCATTTGAGCAAATCCTCATTTGCTGCAGCCTAGGGCCTTACTGCTTTGCTGTCATTGCTGTGCTTTCCACTGCATTACAGCTATCATTCGATGATTTTGGTTTGGTATGAAGTGACTACAAAAAAAAAAAATTCATTTCTTTGGTATGAGGTCCATGCTGAAAAGGTGATTAGTGATGATCCACACAATATTTTTATTTTTGGCCACGCAGTTTGTATTCAATCTACATCAATTCTCTTCTTCTGAAAAAGAATATTCAAGCATTCCCCCTTTAAATGGCCTTCATAGAAAAAAGCTTATCTGCACAATGAATTGCTTAGACTGAGTGACACGTTTCAAAGGCTGGGCACAGCATCTTTCCATTCATTTGTCTAGCACAATCCTTTTTATCAGAACCCTCCAGGCTCCTTTCACTCTCTGCGAGGGGGAGATAACAAACAGTAAATTTTTATAAAGAATGTTTTCTATTTAACAAACCTCTCTGTCGTTAACCTTAGCAATGAGTGAGACAGGATTACCCTATAGGTGGTGAAATAGCCATTAAGCTGATAAACCAAACTTCAGTAGGATGATTCATATTTTCTTTTGTTGGCTGCCCAGGTCAGAGGGGAAGCAGGTGACTTTTAACTTGGAGGTGGATTCTCTTACCTGCTCCCCACCACTTCCTGCTCTAGCTGCAGGTAATACAAGAAGTAGGAGGTGGGCTTGGGTGTTCCTTAAAGTCAGCTCATAAAGCTGTTCTTTTCTAATGTATTTTTGTGCATTTGAAGAAAACTTCGGAGTTCCATATGTCAATTTAAAATGATCATGAACAGAAGTGAAGAAATCCTGTGACTGGAAACCAAAGTCACAGAACCCCTTCTCTCAAGTTTCTTTGTAAAAAGGATCTATGAAAGATAAGCTAAATACTGTATCACAAAGGCATTCAACTACTGCAAACGCTTTTATTTGCATATCCATATGCATATGTGCTTATTTATATGCATAAGTAAAATAAATAGCCTATCCACTCAAATTATGTACAGCACTTTTCATTTGATCTGTTGTTTTCTCTACTGCTTTGAATGCCTGTAGGACTTGTTGCTTGAACTCTGACAACTGTCTTCCCAGGGAAGACAACTTTGCTCCTTACTCCCTCTGGCAGGTAGTTATTCTTAATTCAAATCAGATTTCAAAAAATAGTGGTGACTTGCTTAAAAAAAAAAAAGTAGCTATTAATCATTTTCAGGAAGAAAATATCCTTTGAAGACACCTAATCATTTAGGTTGCAGAGTAATGCACGTTTTATTTAGCTATTATGTGTTTGGGGTTCTATAATGTATTTGAGTTTCTATGAGTATATCATAGCTGTGTCACCTCCAGGCATCAGGGACTGCAAGTGGGGATTTGACTTGATTTGTAGTTCAGGCAACTGTGGAGGTGAAGCCATCATAAATCACAACAAACCATATATGATGTCTGCAGCCAGCCAGTCTACAAAGTGCAGTATCTTCCTCCTTTCCCATGTAAATATCAATTGACATTAGATTAGCTGGTGTAGAGCTGAGTGAATAATTTATAATGAGCAATCAGTCTAACTGCGTCTGCTTCTGTTACGAGCTCATTATGAAGGTCTGAGATTGGATGTCTGAAATGATTTGTGTAATTCTTCAAAACAAGTTCTCCATGTGAATATCTTGTGAGTAATTCATTGTGAATAGCTGAACTTCAGCCCTGATGATGGTTGCGAAGTTTTGTAAGTCACTGGGATTGTTTGTGCTTTACTAATTAGATTATTTGCAAGTCCAGACAAAACACTGTGGATTTAAATTATTAGAACTGAAAATATCATAGCAGTTCAATAAAATCTGGCAAATATTCGAACACTGGAACTTGATGTATTGAGTTAAAGAAAAAACATTAAAATAACTGGAAAATTAACACAAAGGAGCCATAAACATAATAATATTTACATTAGTTTTCAGGTGAGGAGGTTATGCAATAAAAATATTCTCCAAAGTCTAACAGAACAACTTTTTACAATCCGTATTCCATTTGTCTCATTCAGGGAAGATTTTTCCATTGATTAGCAATTAACATGTAGAGCTAGCCAAGGTCAGCCTCAGACAGTTACATAAAATCCTGGCTGAAATGACGTTTAAGTATTTCCCCTGATTTCAGCAGCACTGTGGTCTCACTCTTTTCTGAATACCTTTGTATTACAGGAGAATCATATCTGGATATAGGTTTGAATTTACGATGCAAAATAGCAATACTTCTGGAAATGGGGCGGGGGGAAGACATGACTAAAGGAAAATTGAGTTGTTAAAGGCCCTTATGGATCTCTAGTGTCCTGCACTGCCATCTTCATTAAATAACCTCCCCATTTGAAAACTAATGTAAATATAATGTCAGGTGAAACTGATTGACATATGCCTGGTTGACTGCACAAGCCTACTTGTGAAAAGCAGAATCTGAATACTATAAAATTTTATATCTGAGTCTCTGTGTTGCTGTAGAACCTTAACCTTTAGCTCACATATTTTTTTTTTTCCCTCTGTGGCTTTCTAAAATGGCCATCTTTCCTCACCTTGTTAATTGAATGTTGACCAGATGTTCACTTTTTCAAATTTACTACCAGGGTAATGATAATCATATTCATGATTAAGGATCTTTTTTGGCATTTGAGCTTCTTCCCTCTGTGTAATGTGTCAAATCCATGACAGCAAGACTTTCAATCTAATTTTGATGAATCCACAAGCCATTACAGTCAGCTATATACTTGCACTGCTGAGAACATATCACAATAAGGGGATTTTTCAGCTCACAGGTGTGCTTTGGGCACCCAGTATCCATGTTTTTTTGCTTTTATCTGTGCTTTTTTCCTTTATGTAGAAATCAAGAAGTTTTTTGTCCCATGTGTTTTGTAATGAACATTTGTGAATCCCAAAGTAAGGGACATCAATATGCTCAGGAGGAAAGTAATTGTTCCATCTTCAAAAAGAAGTCCAAATTCTTTTTCAATTAAAAAGGCATGCACCAAACATTGCATCATGAGGATAAAATTAAAAATTGAACAGCTGCTCATTGAGTGTTGCATGTCCTTTAAAGTATGATTATCTGATCATGTATCATGTATCTGATCATGAAATTAAAAGCAGGTTTGTAGCATGTGAACATTGAATAAATAAATGGTTCTGCAACCTGAATCATGTTCCTTTGACTTATCCACACTCTGTGTGGAGGATGTTGCCCACATTTCTTGAAAGGGTTTTATTAGTATAAAGAAGTGAAGAAGGGAGATGTACTGGTCAAGCAAAAGCAAAACTTGTGTTGACTGGTAAACATTTTATGGGACTTGAGGGTCATGTGAGCGAGGGATACTGAGACTCAGTATTTCACTTGGGAAAGAATATAGCATTTAGCACTTTCAAACATGCCCTTCTTTGCTTTGGTCACAAAGCTGTAGCATTTCTAAAAAGCTGTAAAATACCAAGATGGAATAGAATGATAATTCACAGCTCCTCACATATAAGGATTTTTGAAATAAACATAAAATTTCATGGCATCAGCTGTTCTATCTAGCCTATACCTGTCTGATATCACACGATTTCCTTCCTCTCTTTTTAATTGCCTTTTTGGTTTTTTTTTTCTGAAATAGTTATTTGGATTTTATTTGATTAATAGTTACGTATTTTTCCTCTAGATCACTGCTCTAATCACATATCTTCCAGATGTTTTTTAGATCTTTAAAGCACAAATTTAAAAGAAATGCTGTACTAGTCTTTACAAAAAATCAGTAACTCTCCATATGGTATCCAGAAAGTCTCTGAAATGAATCATGTTATGTGATTAATATTCTATATTTCAGTTGCTTTGCTTTTTGTACAGAGTTTCCAATCCTACCATTGCTGTGAGGTCACTAACATTTCAGGTTGCCTTTGCTTTTCTAGCATTGCTGTACTTTGAGATCACCAAACATTTGAAACAGGGAGTTTATAAATAACTTGTGCTTAAGGCCTACAAATATTGCTTTTTCTCCCTTATAGAAGAAAAATGTTTTCTATTTATTATTAGTAGTAAAGCCATTTGTGGGCTGACTAACTAATTATCAGTCATAAAGGCATCCAGACAAAGTGTGGCTAAAAAAAAGATTTGCAAATAAGGAGTCCCAGTGTGTTTCTGCAAGATCTACAAGAGTATGGGGTAATAGATCATGCTCTAAATGAATATACCATCTTACTATTGGAATTTATCCCAACTGAAATAATCATGTACTCAAGGCAGAAATGCGCTACATTTTCATTTGCGCTTATCCACCTTATTGAGGTAAGTGACTTTTCCACTCTACTAAGAAACATTTGGACAATACTCTCAGACATAGGGTTTGGTTTTGAGTGTTCCTGTGAACAGCCAGAAGTTGGATTCAATGATTGCTGTGGTTCCCTTCTAATATGGGATATTCTATAGCTCCGTGATTCACCTGAGGATGGGGATAGGTCTGAGGTGCTTCACCTCAGTTTAGTTGGTTTGACCTTTCTCTAATGTTGGTGTATCCAAATCCAGAAAGACAGGTGATTCTCTGCCTCTTAATTCATCAGAGGAGGGCCATCATGCATTTCCACATTTCTCCTAGACATCTCACTTCAGTGACACATGCCTGTGAAGTGAGTCTTCCCTTGATAAATGAATGTGAAGAAAGGAGATCGATGAACTTCAGTAAAGGCATTAAAACTCTGCCATACTTACATTCATGAACAATTTTCCCTTCCTACATATGAACTGAAATATCAGACCACAATATTTTGCCATTTTATGCAGCAAACTTTTCTGCCATAGTACTGCAGAATAGGCAAAGAATACATTATTTACTAGACCGAACACTTGTAAACAACTAGAATGTTGACCTTTACATTGAAAAACTGTGCATTTTGTTTGCAAGCTTTTCTTTTCTCTTCTAACATGAAAAGCTGGAAAAGGACAACCATAAACCTGGAGCTAAATCTTATCTAGTTATGAAATGGCATATCCCAGTCTAGTCACTAGAGCTCCACCAACATCTGTCATCTGAATAGCTGAATCTGGGCACTCCCAGCTTCATTAAACTTCCCTTTCTATCATTTTCTGTGCTCATATTGGGTACTTTGTCATTCTAGTATCCAAGCCAGGTTGAGGCAAGTGCTTAGTGGCTGCTGTCAGTGACTTGTCTACCTCTGTTTTTTATAATGCTTTTAAGTGGAAAATAATTAATTTAATTATTCAAGTTGACAGGCAGTGCGTTCTGCTAATCCAAATTGCATTAAGGTTCATTTGGTTAATCTTTTGTTGCTGGTGCTGTTTCACCTTGATACACATAACAGGCTTCAAAGTTTAGACACGAGGTGTAGAGGCAGCAGTGCTGTGTTCTCCCAAGCAGCAGCTGGGTATAGCTAGTTTCTGAATGAATCCTTGAGGCGTATACTTATGCTGGTTTGTCTTAGAGAGTTCATTTCCATTGGAAAGCTGGAATTCATTGCACTGATCTGTCTGATCTCTGCATATGGTTTTGTCTCTGATTCTCCTTCACAGGAACGGATGATTTTCATGTGTTCTGTATATGAATATGATTTGTTGTGGCATTTCTTCACTACGTGTTGCAGATTGTGAGCAGGCGATTGTTCATGTATGCCAGCATTAATGAAGAGGCAGTATAAAGAATCATTGGGAGCCTCCTTTTCTTGTCCTCTTCCTACTAAGCCCCTCTTGGAAGGAATCCTTTAACAACAATGAATATTATTTTAGTAGAATGTCATCTGTGAGAAGTCTGGTGGGTCTTGCTGAATGCTCATTTACATTGTTTTACTCTGTTGTACCTTAAAGCCAAGGGCTTACATCAGTGTAATGAAATGAGATACATAGGATTACTCAAGAGCTGCACTGGAGAAGTGCACAGGGAGCAAGTGGCACAGGATCCCCTGTGTTTTCAAATCTTCTCCCCTGAGATTCATTAAGGTGTCATCCTTGAAGGTTTTTGCTGATAAAGATATTTTGAAGTCAATAGGAGCCATATAACAGGAAACCAAGCAGGCAAGAACATGATTTGTAGCTTAGGGTAATTTCCATGTGCTTCGTCTTGAGTTCATGCTTTTATCAGTTAAGTTAGATATATCTACCTCTGAATGCATAGTTATGAAATGGTTTTAAATCAGCTCACCTTATTGACATTGCAAGACCCCAAATTAGGATCTTGCCTTCATCTAGTGGTGGCTGGAGGTATATACAAAATGGATGATGCACAGTGCAATTGCTCACTATCCACTGACTGATGCCTGGACAGTTCCTGAGAAGCAGCTGCCTGCCTGAGCAACTTCCCTCAGTTTTATAGTTTTTACACAAAGTCATATGGTATGGAAGATCCCTTTGGCCAGTTTAGGACAGCTGTCCTGGTTCTGTCCCCTCCCAGATCCTTGAGCACTGTCAGCCTCTCTTTGGCAGTACAGTACAAGAAGTTGAAATACAAACATCCTTGGCTGTGTGCAGCACTGCTCAGCACAACTAAACAGATGTTACCAACACTGCTTTTCTCCTAAAGCCAAAATTGCATCATACTAGACACTACGAAGAAAATATCTCCGTACCAGCTGGAACCAGGACATTGCATCAGGGGAGTTAACCTGTTTGTTCACATGGCTCTTGGCCTGAACTATGCAGGCTCATGTTCTGACTTAGGGCATTGATTTCTAGCTCTGAGTCAGCTCTGCATGCTAGTTGTGAGATCAGACTCTAGCCCTGCACGTGGCCTGATCTCATCATGCAAGGCATCACCTAGGGAGGTTGAGCTCTAGTTTAATTCTACTCCAGATTGGGCCTACCAAGCCAAAACCTATATTATAGAATCATAGAATGGTTTGGGTTGGAAGAGACCTTAAGATCATCTAGTTCCAGCCCACTTGCTATAGGCAGGGACCCCTCCCACTAGAACAGGTTGCTTGAAGTCCATCCAGCCTGGCCTTGAATGCTTCTAGAGAGGGGGCATCCACAACCTTGCAGGGCAACCTGTTCCTGCATGACATCACCCTCACAGTAAAGAATTTCTAATATCTAGTCTAAATCTGCCCTCTTCCAGTTTAAAAACTTTTCCCCTTGTCCTGTTGCTACCTACCCTTATAAAAAGTTCCTCCCCAAAAGTTCCTGTAGGCCCCCTTCAGGTACTGGAAGGTCACTTTAATGTCCCCCATGCTTTCTCTTGTCCAGGCTGAAAAGCCTCTCAGCTCTCTGAGCCTGTCCTTGTAGGGGAGGTGCTCCAGCCCTCTGATTATCTTCATGGCCCTCCTCTGGACCTGCTCCAACAGCTCCATGTCCTTCTTGTGTTGGGGGTCCCAGATATATTTAGCATAACTTTTAGATATATATCCTTTTTATTTCTTTATAACTTGATAAATGCTCAGGTTTATGATTTCACAAACCTGGCAGGAAATTGAAGTTGTCAAGAGCTTGCACATGTTTCGGGAGTCTCCCCTCCCCCCATGACAGTAGCTGCTAGAGAAAATCAGAAAGTGAATGCTGAGTTTGACAGAGAATAACCTTTCAGCTCCCTTCATAAAATATTCAGGAGAGCCTAATGGAGGTTTAAATTGACACATGCTTGCAAACACTTCAGTAGTGGCCACTGCATCCTGGCCAACTGTGTTACTGAGACAGGAGAAGTCTCACCCCTGGGGCTGTTCTGCTGACTGGTGCTACACTTCATTCTCAGTGTTCTTTCTCTCTGATTCAGATGGGTTCAGGCTCTCTTCTTTAGAATGCTGGAAACAGCAGTTCTGCATTAATGCCAGTCCTTTCTGCTGGTGCAGTTGCTGATCTGTTCAGTTTCACAAAACAGTGCAACATCCCCACACTGTGTGATCTCATCCCTCCAAATGTGTGCAGTATTTGCCTGCTGAGAGGTGGGCAAGTGGCACCTGGGACAGTGCAACAGCTGTCAGAAGCTTCAGCTCCTGATACCTACAGTACAAACTCACAGAAGGTAATGTTAAAGAAAATTTATGCTTAATGTCTTTAAGCAGCAAACCTGTTAGAGAATTAGGCAGAACAAACATACTTCTCCTGAACAGCAAGAATCAGAAATGAATCAAATGTGGCCAGCTTTGGAACTCAGATGATTCTCATCATGGAAATAGCCAAGTGCTTCCCATCCTCTCCTAAACCAAACAAATACCAAACAAAAGCCTTACAAAGCTTACAGGAATTAAGAAAACATAACTAGGGAAATATCAATGGTAGGTGGATGATTGGACTAGATGGTCTTGGAGGTCTTTTCCAAACTTGGTGATTCTATGATTCTGTGATTCCTGTTCTACAGGTGGGGAACATAGTTGATTAAATGCTAGTTTGCCACAGCAATTGGTTCAAAAATCAGGCAGTAATAGCTGTTATTTTCACTAATACAACTTATTATCAAGCCCAGTATGTAGCAGAGGTACCAGGAAAGAAAATAATTAATGTGTAGACACCATGCAGATTTCTGCATGTAGCTTTGTGAGCCTCAGTGCGTAGCAGAGAGCCAGAATAGATTGCTCCTCCTGGAAGGGAGTCAGAGAATGCCAACGTGGACTCACCACTGGCATTAGTGCATGTTCAATGGGATCTGCTGACATAAATGCCTGGAACTATGAAATTTTGTTGGTTTGTTTTTGGACTGAAGATTCAGATCCAGAAACAAAGTCAGAATTCTCATCTGACTGTAGTATACTTCTTAGATCAAGTACATTTCTTTTGCTTGTTTTCTAGAAAGATAAAACAACCAAGTGTGATTTGGGACTTTTATTCAAGCTGCTTTTACAGCTATCAGGGGCTTTCTTGATGGTTAGATATTGATTTGTGTGACGTGAAGTGATAGCCTGCTGCAAGGAAATGGCTCCATTCTTTCAATGAGAAGGATGATTTAATATTGATCTTTCACTCATAAAATGCAAGGATAATTCTTTCAGTAAAAACACCTTGCATCAGGGCTCCTGTGGCTTTCCCAATTCAACCTGAATTTCTATGCACTAAAGAAATCTCATTATTCAGAAGTGAAATAGCAGCTCCCTCGGCAAAAAGGTCACGGAAGTGTGAAATAGCCTTTGTACTGTATTCAGCAGTAGTTCTTGAATATAAGCATTACTCATCCATGGGGTTCATGATGTTTAAATGTCATTTACAGCAGAGTTCCCTCTCTGACAGTCATTTTATTTTTTTCCCCTCTTTCGCCTTCAGTAAGGCAAAGATTAAATGGTTTACAAGAACTATTACTTTGAAAGTCACATTTTCTCCCTGTGTCACTTGCAATTATGCAGGAATATGTCTTCTATTAGAATACTTAAGTCAGTGGGTTTGGAGGTTGGGTTGAGTTTCAGCAAGCCCAAAATTTTTAAACACATCTCTGAGCTTTGAGGTTTTCTCCCTGATACTATGCCAGTCATCTCAGCTTTCCATCCATCCCCGCTTCCCTTCCAGCCTTATTCATTCATTTTTATTTTCTTTGGTTTTGTCATTCCTTCCCCTCAATTTCCCCTGGTTTGCCTTTTGTCCTCACTCACCTCGTACTGCAATTTAATCTTTTTTCTTTTTTGCATTGCAGCAACATCCCACAGTTAGTTTGATCATTAAAATCAGAGGATTTTAAAGATGCTTCTTTGATTTTTTTTTTTTTTTTCATCAGTCTAATTTTACTTAGGCTTGTTTTTAAAAAGAGAGTTTGTAGAAGAGGTATAAATAATATTAAGAAGCTACTTCCAAGGGTTTTAGTGCTGTGTTGTGGATTTTTTTTTCCCTCTGAAAAAAAGAGTGTTGCATAAGCATATGGAAAATCATAAAGTAAGTGGATGGGGAATTCCTGAAAACAGTAGAACAAAGGTATTTAATGGGAGGTTACTTCAAAGGAAAATACCATGGGGATCTCTGTAGCTGAGGAGGCATACATTGTACCTTTTATTCTTACATGCTTGCAGTTCTGCACAGAAAGGATTGCACCACTGCACTCTGGGAAATCCACAAGCTGGTGGCCTTTCAGATATCCCTGAAGAGAAGAGGAAAGCATTTTACTGAAGCAGAGCGCTATTTGTGATCTGTGCAGAAATATCTATTTAAAATAAATATATATTGGAGATAATCTGTTGCACTGGGGTCAGGAAGAAGGGCCCGGAAAGGCAGACAGCATGAGTAAAACTGAAATAAACCATGGAAGTAAAGCTACAGGGTTCACTGGCAATAGAATTGGTCAGAAATCATGATCGGGAATTTAAATTTTATGGAGATGAAGGAGTTGCATGAAGAACCTTGTCCTTCGCTATGTGGCAGCCTTGTAATCACATTGCCTAAGCAAGAGGGGGAAAAAACATTGAGAAATAGTAAGTAATCAATATGAAAAGTCTATAGTGAATCTGTAATAGCATCTGTAATACAAGATACAATTGTACCATTGTGCAGAGCAGTACTGCAGGTTAAAGGTCTGTAACCAGAGAAATGACACTTTTTAAAAGAATGGAGTTCAAAGATTGGTCTTCCTTAAGGCTTTGAGAAGAAAATTTTCTCTCTTTCTGTGTTGGCCTGACCTACCTTTTAAGCCATGCACTTACAGATGAGTCTGCAGTGGTCCCTGCCCCTGTGCCAGCTCATCAGAACACGCAGGCAGCTGAATCTAGCGAGTGCACACAGCTCATCCTTCTGTGGTGCGTCTCCTCTGATGGAAATGCATTCATTTATGCATTGCAGCTACATCCAAGAAGATCGTGATTGTATTTTTAGGCAAAAAATAAATAATGAAGAGAAGCATGTGCGTTTCAGAGGATGCTATGGTATAGCAATTGATAAGAGGACTTAGAAAATGCTGGAGATTTAACCAGACCCCGCAGGCCAAATTTGCTTTCCGTCTTTACCAGAGACATCTCAGTGGCTTCATGTCCCTCCTTCTCCCTGCCACCCCACACACATATACTTAACTCCCTTTGTCTCGTTTCTCCAGGCACTCTCTTACTTATACTGGCCAGAAGTGAAACAATTCTGCAGCCTGCAGAACTGCTCAGTACACTGCCTAACAGTTTAACCTTTATGCCTTTCAGTTCTGTTCACTGAAATGTGAACAGATGCTCATGAGTTAAAAGATGTATTTCTGTTAAGGGTTCCGACATACTCAGGGGGAGATGTTGAGTTGTTAGTAATTTGTTATCAGTTTCCTCCTCTGAAAAGGTATTTTTCCAGCAGGAGATGATGCAGTGATGTCCCTGTCTGCCTGCAGACTCCAAGTGGAGTCTATGGCTTTGTGTTGAGTAAAAATGTTGGCAGGTTTCAAAGCTGCAAATAAGGTCACAGCAATTTTCCCTGTGGGACATTGAGGCTGAACTGGGAAATGATGCAGATGTCTTCCAGGAAGAGAAGAAAAAAATTGCCTCAAGGATGAAGCTTGAATCTGGTGTCCCCAAACAGGTTCTAGGCCTAGGAGACAGTTTGTTCTCTGACCTCATATAGCATAAATAAATAAATAAATTATTTAAGCCAAAAGGCTTTTTAACACCGGGTAAAATTTGTCTTTCATGCTTTTTCTGCTTTTCTTATTTATACCGCCAGGCAAGGCCTTCCATGAGCTCCACTAGTGCAGAGATGAACTAGATCATCTCTTAAGATGTATTTTAAGCTCTGTCCAATTTCTATTGTGAATGCTGTATTTAAGATTTTATGGCACACACACTTAACTACTGATGGATAGAAGCATTGTCTGTGTTTAGTTTTATTTTATATGGTAGTGTTCTTGTACCACAAGGAGGTGATTTATTAAGTAACAACATTTCTGGCTGATACTGGTCTTTATGTATAAGAAGGGTACAAATGTCTTTTGTCTTTTATAGTAGCTAACAAGAAATAGACATGCCACAGACAATGCAAAAGTCAGGTTGTGCAGCTGTGGACATGATGCTAACAAACTCCATTTCCTCAGTTAGTGGCAATCTTGGTTTCACGAGCTGGACAGTGACAATAAATGAAAAAAATGCCTGAAAAGTGTTTCCCGTAATTGCCACCTGCAATCTCAGAGAGCGGAGGAGGAATGAAGCCGTAAATAGCAAGAAAGATTTGTCAGGCTGAGCAAGATCAGAGCATTGATTCAGCCTTGATTGGACTCCCCACTGATGTCCCTTCCTTATTTATGTCAGGTTAACCTCTCGCTTTCAGTACTGACATCTGTTCCTCATCTACTCATTTCATGGAACATAGTGTGGTTTCCATTTTGTCAGCTGGTTTTCCTTCTTCTGATTACTTTGGAGGAAAGCTGGTGGAGTGGTTTTTATATCAATTATGTCTAATGCAGAGAATGTGCTTGCGTTGAGATAGGGCATGTGATAAGACTTTGTACATTCCATAAAACCTACGAACAACACTCAAGCTGAAATGAAAACAATGGACCTAACAGAGAGGTTTACATAAGGCCAAGGCAGAGGAAAGAATGGGCCAGGCCCAGGGATGGAAACTCCCGGGACTGCGGTCAGGTCTGTTTCATATGAGGATAATGTAGTGAAATACCCATAGTTCTGTACTGCAAGTGAGTGAAATGCAGTTGACAGGAATTTGTACCTGTGTGTATAAACGTGTCTGTCTACCTGCCACTGCAAGTCTATGTCAGTTAGTCCAGTAAGTTTAACAGATTGATTTCTGAATTTAGGCTTGCTGTTTTCAGTTTGGATAAGTGTCTGTTTCCAAAGGAAACTTTGGTGATTTTTTTCTTTCCTTCTCTCCCATGGATATTAGTAATGCAATGCTTCACTTTCGCTTGTACACAGAAATGTCTGCACAAAAATAGATCCTACAATTATTAAGCAACACTGATGGGGAAGGAACTTTAACATTGCTAAAAACTGTGCTCACAGAAAAGCATTATGCACCTTCTGGTGGGGGTGGCATGTTTCTTAGCCTACCTGGGTGATTATTTGCTAAATAAACTGTTTTGATGAGATAGCATGTAGGCATATCCTTGAGACAGAAACCTTCATTGCCTCTTGTCTCTGCTTTTTTCTGTCTTCCAAATTGTAATGATGAACTAGAGCTTCTATCAGAAATTATAGGCTTGATTTATAAGCAGCCCTGAGGAGAAGGATTTGGGGGTGTTGGTTGATGAAAGACTCAACATGAGCTAGCAATGTGCACTTGTAGCCCGGAAGGCCAACTGTATCCTGGATTGCATCAAGAGAAGCATGACCAGCAGGTCGAGGGAGGGGATTCTGCACATCTACTCTGCTCTCATGAGACTCCACCTGGAGTACTGCCAGTTCTTGGTCCAGTTCTTGATCCCCAACACAGGAAGGACATGGAGCTGTTGGAGCAGGTCCAGAGGAGGGCCATGAAGATAATCAGAGGGCTGGAGCTCCTCCCCTCCCCTATGAGGACAGACTGAGAGCTGGGGCTCTTCAGCCTGGAGATGAGAATGGCATTGGGGGACCTTATAGAGGCCTTCCAGTACCTGAAGGGGACATACAGGAAAGCTGGGGAGAGACTTTTGACAAGGGCAAGTAGTGAAAGGATGAGGGGAAATAAGGATGAGGATTTTAAACTGGAAGAGGGTAAAGTTAGACTAGATATTAGGAAGAAATTCTTTCCTGTGAGGGCGGTGAGACACTGGAACAGGTTGCCCAGTGAGGTTGTGAATGCCCCCTCCCTGTAAGCACTCAAGGTCAGGCTGGATGGATCTTTGAGCAACCTGGTCTAGAGGGAGGTGTCCCTGCCTATAGCAGGGGGTTGGAAATAGGTGATCTTAAATGTCTCTTCCAACCTAAACCATTCTATGATTCTATGAGCTTTAGAATTGTTTTATGGAAATCAGTGATTATGAATTATGCAGAAGATAAGACTAGCTGATACCACATATTACACTGCTTCCTTAAAAATGCTTGATTATCCAGTTGAAATCATGCATTTTTATACAGAATTACTGGCTTTGAGGAAAAAAAAAAATGAGGGTATTATTTTAAATACTATTTGACATACAGTGCTTGCAGTGCTCTAAATTTAATTCTGGTGTTGATTCTAACTAAGGTCATTTGACCTCTTTATTCTGGCGTCCCCCAGGGCAAGTATTTCATTGCACTATGTACATGATTTATGTAGTCTACCTATCCAAATTCCTAGCTGCATGGCACAGCATGTCTCATCTGATGCCACATGTATTCTTAGTACTTAATGAACAATAAAAACAATTCTACCTTGAAGGAGAAAAGAGCCATGTGAGCAAGGTGAGAGACTTAATAATAAGGAAAATCTTATCTCTGAAATAAACATGAAGCTGCTTTCTTGCCCAGAAAGATCCATAAAAAGCAAGAAAATCATAAAGTAGGTAATTGTGTGATTTCCATATAGACTATTTCAGCATTCTTTCCCCTTACATCCAATTTCTTCTCTGTATTTTATTTTAGGTTTCTATTGCTAGAAACCTTTCCTATTTAGGGAGCTTTAGCATTACAAAGGCAGAGACTTGAAACTGATAAATTTTCCTTAATTTTGCATTGGAATGGGAAGATATTTAAAAAATTGTATGTTTTAAATCACCCAGGCCAAACAACTGATTCTTAAAATGAGGGAGTCACTCTAAGGATAGTCATTACTATGTCACGTGAAAAGTATTCTGCAGACTTCAACTAATCCTCACAACTTCCAACACAGAAGAGTTTAACTCCTGTTAGAAGATAGGAGGACTGTGGTCCACAGCAGGAATTTACTGAAGTCAAAGAAAATACCTGGAATTCAAGCTATAATTAGTGCCTATGATCAGCTAGTGCTGCTCTATGTGGTGCCTTTGTACACTTTTGCCCGCAGTTGATCTCAGAATAGACATGAGATGTTTGTACAGAGGAAGAATTCCAGGCATTTTGATGCCAATCAGATCTCCAGTTACCTATTGAAATAAACAAGTGACTAAGAATCAACATAGAAAACTGAGACTGCTTCAGCTAGGTAAAAGTGAAAGAAGCACAAGCAAGTTTCAGTCAAGAATGAAAACTCTCTGTTTTCATGATATTCATGTATTTTGACTGCTGGCCTTCAAATTTATAGCATAAGAAAATCTTGGCTATATTGACAAATATTTGGAATAAATTTACCTGAAATCAATGCTTCCTCATTATTATCTGTGTTTAGGAATGCTCCATTATCACCTATTTCTAGAGTGTTTTATTATTCTGAATGTCTTGAATCTTCAGCTTCCTCTGAGATGCTGTTTTGTTTCAGTATAGCTTTTGTAGTATTTTCCAAAATTACAGAAAGAAAGCACAAGTCTTGCAGTGTTTTGATTCTCCTTGTCAATAAATAGATAGATAAATAATGCTATTAGATCAATGCTAGTACTCCTGTAACTCAAATTGTCTTTGTCCTCTACAGCACCCCAATTAGCAAATACAAAAAGGAGTGCATTAACTAGGTATGCCATTATTCTGTCAATCTTAAGTCCCTTTTATGTAGAATTCTACTTCAAAGCACCTTTCTTGTTCGTTATGAGATCACTTACATAAGCAAATAGCAGATGTGACTAAAAATAACTGTTTTGTTATTCCTTCACATCTGCATCCTTTTCTATCGAGAACCTCTTATTTCTACTGTCTTTGGGAGTTCTTCAGACTGATGACATGTAGCTGCCTTTAAAACTGTGGACACTTTCATCTTACTATTGACATTCATTTTTTGCTTCATTTTCAGTTTTTCCTCATAGAATCATAGGATTACCAAGGTTAGGAAAGACCTCAAAGATCATCTAGTCCAACTGACAACTACCTCCCCACTAAAACACGTCCCTTAATACCACATCTAAATGCTTCTTGAAAATCTCCAGGGACAGTGGCTCAGCCACCTCCCTAGGCAGCCCACATCTTATACACCTCTTTCTTTCAGTCACCACCACTGCAATTTTTAAGATGTGAATAGAGATGTTGAGAGTAGGGCAAAACAGGTAGGGGGTACAAAAATTTGGGCTTAAATCACAATGGTGCTGGTGATTATTTAAAAGTAAATGAAAATGACCTTAGGGTAACTCAGAGCCAGATGTTCCATGCACAGAGCTTGTTCTCACAGCCTAAGATGATCTTGCCATAAAAACCAGCACTCTAGCTAAGTTGCCTCCTGCATCAGCACTGGACTGGAATCCTAACTTCCTGTTTCTACACAGGGAACTTGATTTCTTCATATGGGACTACGAACCCCGATGGGGACCATATTTTCTAGTTTATGCTACTGTATACACTGCTACAGAAGAATGAGCTCTGGTTCTCCTCCTAATAAACAACCTCATTTTGCTGAAGCATTTGTTGAGTCTGATATGAAACAGCACTAAAATAAAGGCAAAACATCTATTCTGTTAAACGAGGTCTTTCAACTTTTTCCAAGACAGCAACAGAGAAAAATTAAACTTTACAAATATAGGTATGTCTATGAAGTATGCACAGGGACTGAAGTGTAATCATGTCTTTCAGTGTATTACCTTGGTATATTTGTTTGTCCTTGAATACTGACATTGAGATGCAAACCTAATAGAAAAAGTAATTGCTAACAGAATGAAATACTGCAAGTACCGCCTGTTCCTCCTTTAAATGCTCAGCCTTAATCTGGAACCCTTTAAAGCAGTCAGGTTATCTAGACATACTGCACAGTCTGAGTTAATTATCTGCAAGGGCCTCTACTGTAAATAGGTGTCAGGCATCTCAAAGTACTCTCAAGAATTATTCATGTCAGAGGTGTGAAATTCAGTATTCCTTGGTGCACTTGCAGAATGCCCCGAAAAAAGCAGTTGTATCTACTTAAAGTAACCTGTCATTTATTGGCACCAGCAACATTTTTGCAAGAATAAACAAGCTTGAGAAAAAGCAGCCCTTTGTAAGGCAAAATTGCAATGGAATTGATGTTGTGAATAGCATTGCAGAACTCTGATATAATAAATCATTCAAATTCTTTGGACAAAGAAAATGAAACATGAAAGTCTTTCAGTTGGGAATTAACGCTGCTTAATTGTGGTTTCCAGCTGCATGACCAGCCTCTGCCTATCGTTTGCAATACTTTGCCCAACATCGTATGTAAAAGCTCTTAGATGAATGCAAATGACCACAGCTTGAATTAACAGTCAGAACATGCGAGATTGACTTGGATAGCTCTTTCAAATGCATTTTTAAAGCTAGGTGCAGGCAGAGTGTTTGCACAAGAAACAAAGGCCACGATGTCAAAAAACATGACCCAAATAATATTGTCTTTTGGGAAGCCAGGTATCCCAAACAGTCCACGGTCCTATCGGGCTGGGTGTTATGCAGGAAAAGAGAGACTCTCTCTGCCTTGTGTAGCATTCAAGCTAAAGTGACAAGCTAGAGACTGAAACAGAGGAAAGGAAGAAAGAAATAAGATCAAGTGACTAATCCAGAGATCTACAAGGGTGTTAGTAACAGAGCCCCATATAATTTCAGTCCTGATTTGCAGACCAGGCTTGCAAACTACTGAAAAGCATACTTTTATTGTATTTCTTGTAGGAATTCCTAAACTGTCTTAGATCCCTTTTGTTTGGTTGGGGTTTTTTTGTTGTTGTTGTTGGTTTTTTTTACTGCTAGACTTTCCTTTACCTTTATTATGCCCCAAAGTGTCTCAAATGAAGGCTTTCAATTAAGCCTGAAATTTGTGGGAAAGCTTCCTGAGTGGGTGGCAGTGAGGCTAAGGTGTTAGTCCAGTTAACATTTAAAAGCAAATCCAAAAGAAATTCTACTTTCTGTGCTTTGTTTGCAAAATATTATTTCAGCACTGTGCTTATGCCTGGAAACTCTGGAGGGCACGGTGACCTTTTATGAGCTTCCCAGCCATATGCTTTTCTCCTTTGCTCTTGTCTTTGAGGCTAAACAGATATTAATAGGATGAATAAAGTTCAAAGTGAATCAAAATAATCGACAAGAGAAGGAGGTCGGAGTTTTCCTTTAACTAAATTCATTGCTGAGGGGTTGATATTTCCTTTTGAAATGATGTTTTCCATCTCTCTTCCAAAGTGAGTGATGCTCTGGGACTCAGAAATCATTTTCTTTAGTCTGTCAATGATATGATCTGTGACCCTGGTCAAATAGTTTTGACTCATTTTATAAATATATATCAAACCTTTGTATTTGAAGGACAGAAGTACTATATAAAAGCTAGATATTACTATGCTAGCTAGTTCCATTTCAGTAAATCGGATTATCCAAGATTTATCCAAGTTAGGAATAAATTCAGGAGGTTTCTCTTCTTGTGCATCTGCTAAGAATAATTGACCAAAATTTCTTCTGTACTGTCCAATACACTCAGTAACAAATCTTGGATGCACTTAAGTGGTAACCAAACAGTGAATTTGCCACTGTTTGTTGTGGGGTAACAGGTTTCCTAACAAAGGAGAAAAATGGTCAGTGTAAACTTCAGAAGCATTGTAGGAGAAAACTCGGATGATATTCCCTTCCCAACAAGAGGTATGGCAATTTAATTAGTCTTCCTCAAAAAATAGCCACGAATGTTTATGTTCCAGGGAATATCAGCTATTTGCATTCCAGATCATTTCCAGCCACTCTGATTCCACCTAGATCAATTCTGTAAGCTCATAAAAGTATAAAAATTGGATTTTATCCTAATGCTAGAAAAGCATGTGGGTCATTAACTATAATTTAGGCCTTGTAGCTATTTGCTGACTTTTCCAAATAAAAACGAAACTGTTTCTCTCTCTCAAAAAGAACTGCTTTACTTTGTTTTGCAGGTTTGGGGAGTTGGGGGACAGTCAGTCTTTTTTTTTTAATCTTAATATTTATGCAGGAGACAGAAACCAAAGATGTTAACCCACAGAGATTTTTCCTTCCCTTTCTCAGTACACTTTTCAGAAAACAGAAATTGACAATAGAGATCAGAAACAGTAAGTAATTATTTATTACTGGCTTTGCAGTCAGTCTTAGAAGCCTGATACACAGGTACGTATCTGCACGCATGGGATCTGGCTTCTACCCCCTGGTCCTTCAGGGAAAAACATGTGCTTACTTGGTTTTTCTCTATCTGATTTTCCTAAGTCTGTCGGTCAGGTTCCTCAGGACTCTGGTAGGTGTCTCTAAGATGATCTCCTCTGGTGAAAAATGGGCACAGATAGGGCTTCTAAGGAGGAATGGCTGCATATTTTACAATATAATGATTTTTTTCATTAAGCATTAGGAAATAAGAGCTGTCCTGTAGCTCAGGATGTTCTGTCTATCATTTTTATTTCCTGAGCAATCTCATTTATTCAGCTGCCTTTTAAAATATCTTCAGCTTATGTGTCAGAGCCACCCTTCTGTTTTTAATGGGATTATGCTCCTAAGGCATGCCTAACTTACAAAAATGACAAACATACTTCAAAATTATTTAAGAGATGGGTGTAATAAAACTGTCTTACATGCTGAAAATATCTTGCCCCTGGGAAGAAAGATGTCAGCAGTGTTTAGTACTACCACAATGTCCATACAGATAGAGAACCTTGAGGTGCTTTGCTAATGCAGCTGTCAATGGTTTTGCATGGTGTCTGTTTTGTGGCAATGAGGTTTTTTTGGTAGCATGCAGGAGGCAGGCAGTGGGATTCCTGCAAATGGGGTGTGGATTAGAGACTGCTATGCCACTAGCTTCAGCCTTGGTGTATGCACTTGTCAGAGCTTCAGCTTTCCCTTGTATGGCTTGGGGCAGATGATGTGCTATTGCTGTGTAGGTTGGGGAATATGACAGCCATTTTTTTCTGTTTCTTTGCCGTTTATAATCTTCTCTAAGTAAACAGACTGAAAACAGAATGAATGGGAATAAAGAGGCACAGCAGGTCTTGGGGCTCAGGCCTTCACATTTCCTAATGCTAGCAGGAGAAATTTCTCCCCAAAATCAAAGTAGTCACTAGCACAGAAGCTAACATGAAATCATTAATCAGTGGCAGAAACTGTCACAGTATGTTAAAAATTAATGCCATATGCTAAATGATGATGATGCACTGCACATTGAGGGAATTAAGTGATGAGTAGAATGACAGACATGAAGTATCAATTTCCTGATTATTTTTAATTGCACTTAAGAGAAAACCAAGTCAATGTAGATGTAATCTGGAGTGTTGATGCCTTACGTTTTTTTTCATAACTTATAGTCTACCAGCCAGGCAGGTCTATCCCTGAGTCATATTGTCTTTCCAGCTTAATTTCTTTTATTGATACTGTTTATGAGGGTACTCACATCCTTGCAAAATTATTTGGGTCAGCTGGAATACATTTTTGGTTGAACTGCTTTCCAAATTACAGAAGTCGTAACAGAAGTGATCTAAAGCAGAAGCTTTGCTCACAGTTATGTCTTAAGTGATGAGGTGCCACAAATACTGTTTAATACTTCATTAGCAGGCAAGTAAAAAATCATGGTAGACATAGTGTCTCCTGTTAGAGTTCAGCTGTGAAATAAAGTGTTTCATTTAATTTGTCAGCTTTTATGAAAACATGAATGATTAGAGTTCCATCTCCAAATTCTGATGTTCACATCATTAAAAAAAAAAAAAAAAAAAGAGAGAAATGTCAAGTTTCATGGCCCATGGAAACACTATCCTCTATAGGTTTCTCTTTCAGTATGTTTCCCTTTTCAAGAAAATAAACCCAGATTTTTAATCTCTTGGCCGAATGCCTTCATTCAGACTTTAAAATCAAAGGGCAGAAATATCTGCCAGAATGTCAACCAGACAGCAGTATTATGTTCTGGGAGTTTAAACTTCATAAAGAATAGCCTCACAGCCAAATATAGAGTAAAAAATCATACCAGATCAATTAAGAAGAATTTAACTATTCATATAGCAACAGACAATGCAATAAGAGTAGCTACTTCCAACTATATGCCAATATAAGGTACAGATCAAGCAAGATAAACATTTATGTTTACATTTAAAAAGCCTAAGGTTTACAGACATTGTGGTCCTATGTGTGTGCTGTTAGGATTAAGAGAGACAGTTACACAGAGATCAATAGATAGTAGCCAGGTTCTATACACAAAGCCACAGGATTCTAGGGAAAGGAATGATTGTATTGCTGTTTATTAGTGGCATAAAAATCACAAAATCCAGCCTTATTTCACTCTTCCATATATGAGCGTGGGAGTGAAACTGGTTGCAGTAGAACCAGAGAGCACTCTTTTCATTAGCCCAGTGCAAATCTAATTTCAGAGAGAATGAAGCTGTCTGCGTTACCAGAAGGGTACACAATGAGAAGTCAAGAAAAAATAGCACAGTTTTTCTTCCCCTTCTTTAAATTCTGAAATTGGTTATCTGTGATGTGCTTAAAGAGAAAATACATTGTGTGATATTTATAAAAATAAAAGGGAAGAAAACTCCAAGACCTATGATAAACCACTATGTGTGAGAGCTCATTCTGACCTCAGAACACACGTGAAATGTTTTAATATAAGTGGGTCTAACGGTCTACTATTAAGGTGACCTTCCCATTAACATTTTGTTCTCAGTTGCTGAACAACTTGAAAAAATTTAACTACTTAGGCCAGAATTGTCAGCCTGGACTAAACGTGTGGGATGAAGAGGATGAGGAAGAGGAAGGGGCACGAAGTATCTCAGCCAAAACTAATCTGATCTCTTCCCAGGAAAAATGCTGTTTCAGTCAAGGAATTTGAATTTTTAATTAGTCCTAGGTTTTGGAGTAAGCACATCAAGATTTTCTATGGCAGATGATTACAAGCAACAATGCAGATGTGACTTCTTTCACTGTGCAAGCACTGTCCCAGAAGCTCTGCTTCAGAAAATCTAAAAGTTCTGTCCTTAGCAATGGTCATCAAGACTTAGAGGAGTTCTGCTCCATATACCCCATCCTCACTGACTACACAGGATGAGTGGTGGGTATCCAAACCATGGAGAAGCCAAACATAAAGCAGATCTGTGTGAAAGTTACACAAAAGGCAGACATTTCTACTTTTTTTTCTTCCTACTGATTATGTGCAAGTACTTTGTCTGTGTCCCTTATGGTGAAATCTGCAAAAGGAAGCTGCTAGGGCAGTGTCTAGGACTGTCATATTCCTCACCCAGTGCAGCAGCCAGCACTTTGAGGCATGCAAAGCAATGCCCTGAACACAGCAGGGGCCATGTGCAGGACTCATCAGAACTATCCCTGAATTCTCATCTGAGGAGCTAGAATGTTTATTCTCAGTACATTTTGCTGTCAGGAGGCTGAAGGCTAAAGTAGCCTGTAAAGCCACTCAGAGGCTTTAATGGATTTAGTTGCTTCACCCATGCCCATGGGCCCAGAAGCCCTATTTAATTTCAGCCCTGAGCCTCTGCTCTCTGCCAGAGTTCTGCTGTGGGATCTGTGCTGATCCTGGTGACTCCAGACTTGCCTTCCTGAAAGAACCGATGCTGGGAGCAGCTTTTCTCCTGAACAGTCCCCTCAGATGCATCCCATGGCCTTGTCTCTGGCCTAGCTTCTGAAGCCATCTCTTTGTTCCTAGCTGAACTCTGGATCTGGTACATCCCCTTGTGGTGCTTGGAACTGTCTTTGGATCTTGTCTGCGAGTACCCAGCTCTTCCTGCTGTGTTCAGTCCCTGTGGGACCATACCTTTTGATGAAGGCCTGGCTTATGCTGGGGCTGCCCTTGCCTCCTGGCTCCTCCTTCCCTGGGAGTAGCTCACTGGTTCAGCTTTTTGCAAAGGTGTGCCTAGACATACAACTGCTAATCTTAAGCCATGTGTTAGCCATGCAAAGTCCTGCAGATGCTTCGTGGTTTTAATGCTTCAGGAGCTATTTGACTTGAAGTGACCGATGAGTATTCATGAGGCTTCATACAGTCCAAAGGAAAATGTGCATGGAGGAATTGGTAAAATTGCAACATCTCTACTTCAGACATGTAAGAATGAGTCTATGTGTGGTAGACTGGATTTAGACAAGCAGCTTTTAAAAATGGATCTGCAAACTTCTGCTGTATTCTCATGATGTTGGCTCTATGAAGCTGTGCAGGCTGCAAATCTGGGTGAAGGCTCATAGAAGGACTGCTTCTTGTCACGTTTAGTGCACCAGTGCAATTTTCTTCATTCCTGAACCTTGACTGTCAGCACAGGGGAGAAAGCTATGAGCTGGCTGCTGGAGGCAGAAGCTGTGAGTTGTGTCAGTGAATGCACTGGAGAAGAAGAACGAACTGAGTTCTCTATATAGGAAGAGCCAGGTACAAGATCAAAGCCAGGGAGCAGGGTTTTCTGAATATGAATCCTGCAGTGAAGAACTGCTGTGCAGGCAGGATACCATGACCAGTTTGAGAAAGGCAATGGGGAAGATTTAGGATTGCTTAACCAAATAATGGAAGGGCAAAACTAGGAATGGGAAAGAAAGAAGCCTCATGAGCAGATGTGAGCAGATCAGGTGTGCTTATAGGGAAAGGGAGAAAAGGTGCAAGGGGGTAACTCACAAAACAGGAGGTGAACCAGCGTCCTACACTTTGTTATAGGAGTCCATGCAAGCTTTATTTTTTTTCCATGTTGCTGGTACTGGAAAAGTACTGTCAATTTCATTTTGGACCTCCCATATCAGTGCTCCTAAATCTCTATTCCTTAGTTCCTTGTAGATAAAACTACTTTTGCAAGAGTTTTGTGAAGACAGGTGAGCACTTTGCTCATCAGCAAATAATTCATTCAATCCTCCAAATTCTGTGCAATAAATAAACCCTGACTCATTAATTCAGTGAGGAAAGGAAGAAATTCCTGATGGCTGTTCACCTGTTGAGCACCAGCCATCCACTACAGTGAGAGTTTGGGGAATACCATGGAAGAAGCAATATCAGCTATGTCACAAACAGCTGGGCACAGAGGAAACAAATTGAACTTGCATATGCAGTTCTTGTTCTGCAGCTTTACTCAAGTGTTTCTTCAAAATACCAAATTCAAAAGGATTGAATGAAGCTCCTAAATTCTGTATTTCTTATGTGGCATACTAATCCCTGTCAATACTTCGCCAAATTTTCTAGTATGCTGGATCTGCTGCAGTCTGAAGACTTGAATATACAAAGGTGGAAGCTGCTTAACCTGACAAAATAAATGCTAATGAAGATGAGTATTGCCTTAGTGATGTGCAATAGGTCTTTTCATCTTCTATTCATGCAGTTATTTTCTGGAGTGATTTTTTGGCTGAAGACTGGCTGTGTGTTACCAACTTGTTGCAAATGTGCCAGCTGCATAGAGATATGGAGACTGATGGCATGAAACAGTTATGGTTGCGGTCTTTTGGGAAGATGTCAAGGACTGTTTCTGGTTGGGACATCAATCTTCAGGTTGTAAAATGTTAGGATATGTCTGACTTTTTTTTTCTTCTTCCTCAGCATCATAGAAAGTAGTTTGGGAGGAGCATCAAAATTTATCCTCAAATTTTTCCTATTTAAACTAGAAAGAACAGCGGGGAAATAAGATATTTAGGCTACCAGGAAAGCCAGGAGGACATGTGGCTTCTTGTTAACATCTTCAGCTATACAGTTTGTAAACCTACCATATTATTAGATGCTGTAAGCAGCCTAGTGAGATGTTTCCCATCTGGGGAAATACTGAGTTCTTAGAGTAGATTTCACAGCTGAAACAATCCATATTGCACTTACACAAGCCGAGCATTTATAGTCAAAATGTCAGTAGCAGAAGCCTGGTCACTGTCTAACATAGTGTAAACAAACATTTGGTTGGAAATCTTAAGAACAGTGTTGGCTTCTCTGGCTCCTACTCATTTCTTCCCTTCCATATAATATTCAGTATCCTTTATTTGCAGCAGCTGTGTACATGTGAGTGGCGGATCGAGCATCTTAAAGTTATTTTCAACTGCATGCCGTTCAGCTTCCATAAAAACAAACATAGAGGGAATGCCTGGCAAACTGTCATTTGGATCTGCTGACTTTAAATCTCAGTTCTTTATCCTCCACACAATAATTTACTGTTGTGGTATGCAAATTAGCTTCAGTTTTGCCATGCTTATGTATGGTGTTCAAGAGTATTTTCTCAAAGTGATGAGCTGCTAACTGCCTATAGAGTATCTTTTCAGCATTACCTGTTACATGGCTTTGGAGTTCTGGAAATGGAGGTTCTTACAACAGGATTGGTCATGGTGAATAGAGACCTGGGGCACCAAAGTCTTCAAAAGTTAAATAAAAAGCACCCTGAGTGTTTAACTAAAGTAGTTGAAAACAAACAAAAGGAACCCAGCACGTTCTTTTTATCCTCTGAGGACAAGTACTTGGTTGCTTTAGGGAACTGTAGGAATACCTATTATACTTTTGAACACTGAATTTTACCTAGGAAGAAATCTGTGCTCTAAATGTTGGGTCAGTAGAGGGGCCTGTTGTCACCTGTTGATATCAAATGTACTGGATAGCTCAGGGTGCACGAGAGGTCCTTTGGGTCTAATCTGGGTGCTCTGGGGCACCTTTCCATAGCCAGAGGCAGAGCTGTGGTGGCTTAGCTGGAACTGTGACACTTGTGATAACCAGCCTTATCCCAAGTAACTAGTTCCTTCTGTTTCTTTTGCTTTGTTGGTCAGACTGTTTGCTACTTTACTAAGCCTATATTTCAGTGGCAAACATTAGACTTCATTTTATTAAATCACTCGCTACTGCGGAGAATGAATTATACCAGAATCTTAAAAGCAGAAATGTAATTTGACTCACAGCTAGATGGAAAGAAAGCAATCTTAATGTCCAGGTCCATTCGTTCCAACTGGTAGTACGCTACATGGTATTAACTTTCAAAATTCTCTTCAAGCAACAGCTTTATAGTATGCATTCAACTAGACAAACTCCTGAAAATGAATATCATTTTTTTCATGAAATCCGTAATTTGGAGACTGTTCATTCAAACTACTGCAGTTAAAAGCTAGTCGAAGTTCCTTAAGATGTTGTCCAACAAAGCTTTATGGGAAGTTACGATGTTTTCATAAGCTATCTCCTATGGTGATCTTAATATTTTTTCTGAAGTTACTGTTTTCTGTTTAGCATTTATAAGGAATTTTGTGACAGACTGTCTTTTCTGTCTGAAACTGTGATTGTGTCAATTTGCAAAATTTTCTTTTAAAAAAGAACAGAATTATACTGATGCATTCGAGGGGGAGATTTCTGATTCATAATTCTTAAATGGTTCCAAAATGTGGAAATGAAAACTGTCAGAAATGTATTTTTTTCTACTCTGGAATCTGAATGCTTTTGAGTTTCCCTCAAAACTGAAAAGGCAATCTCTGCAGATCTGCTTCTGATGTAGGTAGGTTGCTCTGAAAGTAATGCCTCCTATTTAATTCCATGGAAAGTACAACCAACACAAAGAGCACAATAATACTACTTGATAGAATCACAGAATAGTATCATAGAATATCTATCATTTGATAGAGAAAATTCTCAGCTACGAAGCACTATTTTTCAGCATAGTTACCACCATTGGCTATGCATTTTCGCCAGTGATGAACAAGAGCCTGCATGCCAGACTTGTAAAAATCTGCACGGCCATCTGAAATGTGGCTTGTCTTTCATGTCACTGTTGCCACTGCTGAAATGCACAATTCACTGCCTCACTGTGCTCACATCCACTGATTGGTCTTCATAAATACCTGCAATAAGCATTAGTGAATGGCAATGGGTGCCGTGTTTTCCACCTGGAGAGGAATTCAGTGACACACCTTTGCTTCATCCATGCTTCCATGTCAGACATTTTGTCAGACTGCTCCTCTGCTGCCATCTGTCACATGGCAACAAAATGTAATGGAATATTAGTGGGAAGGTTCGACCTCTACTGCCATACCACCAACATCTACCTCTGAAGTTTTGAGTCAATTTAATAAGATAAGAGGCATTACTTTTGCAGCAGCTCTCACAAGGGTCCCACAAATGTGAGAGTGAGCTGCTGGCTCTGAATTCAGAGGATGTTTCCCACTGGTATGGATAAAGCTAGAGTTTTGCTTCTAATCTGATTTTAAGCAGAATAGAGTATTTGAGGACTCTCTTTTCTGCAGTATATTGGAATGTTGAGTTGCCTGATTGTGTTGATAGACCTGACTATCATAATTAACAGCCTGATTTACTCAAAATGACTGCACTTGACAAAGATGATATCAGCAATAATATTTTGACATTTGTCTGTTTTTTTGGATGAGCTCCTTGACCTTGTTCACAACATGGCTGCTCAAAGTGGGGCAGATGCTCTGTTGTGCCAGGGACTACAGATGAGATGCACGGAGTGGGAATGACTTAGTAAGCATTGCCACAGAGTTTTTTCTTTCTTAAATAAAAAACAGCTTTCAGTTTCACATGAATCTAGAAAACCATCTGGGGGATTGGATCTCCATCTCATGTGGAATAATTACCAGCTATCACCAACCATTGGATTTTCTCCATTTTGTCACCTTTAAGATATGAGACATAAGATTTGAGTTGAAGTGACTTATAAATAGCATTTAATTCCTATGTAACTTTGAGGATATCTGCAGTATGCAGTTTACATGGTTCTCATGTATTTGAACAATAATACTTCATAATTGCATGATTATATTCACAGAATTTATTTTAAGGGAATTTCTGCCTAATCTTGTTTTTTCCTGATTCTTGGACTATTAATTATGGCAGTTTTACCCTTTCAAGGCTTCAATTAACAATTAGGAGGTGGCTTACTGTGGGCTGGCTATAGCAGTTCTTGTCCCCAGCTGTTCCCTCATCCTTTCAAAAACATTTCTGCCCCTTCTGCAGGCACAGCTGCTAAACTGCCATAGTACAGCTGATACTCAGGTAAATTGGCAATGATTTCATTTTCTTGTAGCATGGTGACTTCTGACAATTTTGCAGCTGTTTTGTGAGAAGATGAGGCCTCTCTGAGGTAGTGATAACTTCTGAGTCAAACAGGAAGGGCAGTAGTAAAGAAATCGCCATCTAAGAATCAGAGTCCTCTGAGGCAAAGATCATGGCCACTTCAATTTTTCATAAACTGAATGCTGTGTTCTTGGAAGATGTAGGTTGTCATTTTTGTGTTCACTGATGGATTGCAATGAGAAGCCTGAATTTGTGTGTGCAGCTACAATCAGGGCAATGTGTTCTGAGGGGTACAAGAATGGACATTCATGATCTGCAGGGGAAAGCTTCACAGGGAGATGTCTGTATCCTGCTCAGCCACACTGGTAACACAAAGGACATGACAAGTAGGCTCAAATGATGCAAGAAGCAGTGGCTGGGGATTTTATTAATGGCAGTTGTCAGTTTTCTGAGGATAAGAGCCCCAAAGCAGGAATACAGGATAGTACCATGATTCATTGACCTCACTTGTAGCCCAGTGAGGTACATTTGAACAAATACTGCAGCTATGCCCAGGCCAAAACTGGGGCATATGCATTCTGTTTTCCTTCTGTTGGGTTCATGTGAAAGATCTGTCTGACAGCCACTGTATGCTGTAGTGTTCCCATAAGCATTATCCTAGTACAGAAGTCTCTGGAAAGGCCCTCATGCTGATGACAGGGTTGCCTTCACTTTAGCATTTAGTTCTCAGTGAAACTTTTCACTTAAGTTTACCAAGCTAGCAGAAAGTCACTTTCTGCCCAGTTCAATATGCAGTAATAGTCTCTTTGTTTCAAGTTCAGTTCAGGGGTGGTCATTTTCATTGAAGCGAGAAAATAGGTAACTCTCTGGATTCCTTTTCTAAGCAGAATATCTTGGTCTTACTATTGATCACTAATCATTTTGGACTGTTCTCACAGTAGCATACACTTTCATGTTCATCCTACTTATCTGCCGTTCCTTGCGTGTACTGCTAAGCTGTTTAGCTTCCTGCTGCTACTGATGTTTTTGTATTTTTTGTACAGTAGCATGTATCAAGTAAGTGTCTTTCAGCTTAAATCCAAATAAGCTTACTGCAGTGATACCAACCTTCCTTAGCCCCCTCACTGCTATATGTAGACTGCATTCTAAATCTACTGCTGCTAAATCCCAGTGGCCAGAAGTAGTATACATGATCTTAATTTGCTTGTACTGGTAGTTTTTGTATCTACTTGCATTTAGTTCCTATTCTGTTTATATTCGTATATCACGCTCAGTGAAGTGCCTTGCAGAACCACATTAGGTGATAATGGTTGCCATCTGTCACAGAGCTTTGTCTTTCTGCAGACTCTGCTATTTCTAAAAAATGTCTAAATAACAAGTCTCTTAAAAATATGTAAATGGCTAAATTCTTTTGACTACTTCATACCCATTTCTAGGAACTAACTCTGACTCCAGATACAAAAGAACTGTAAATGCACTGCCCTTCCATTTGTAATACTATGCATGTTTTAGTATTCGTGTCCACAGAAATAAGTGGTTGCTGAAGAATCAAACGCAGTTTCTCCTGAACCTCCACTGCTTGCTCACGCCCTGTGTAAGAGTATATCTCAAGACTGTTTGCAGCATTTTAAAACCTGCGAACTATTTGAAAGCAGCTGCCATATTTGTCTAGTTAAGCTACTTGAAAAGTAGCACTCCTTCTCTCCATATGTCTCTTTGCTATGATGCCTGAATATTGTGTTCAGTTTTCATATATTTCCTGGGAATCCTCTACAGCAAAAATGGAAACAGCCTCTTGAAGGAATAATATCCTCAGCTGTGTTTAGTCTGTTAATGCAGACTACGCATACTTGCATGCTCACTCTTAATAATTCAGGCATGTTTGTCCTGCATTCAGAGATACCCATGAAAGCAAGCAAGACTACTTTTTTGCGGATGGATGTGCTTGGAAAAATAGGCAAGACACTGCCTGCTGTGCTGTGTACTTCTGGGCACAGTCTGCTGTCTTATAGAGACTAATGTCATAGACAGTTCTTACAGCTTTGTGTATGTGTTATGGCAGATTGCAAGAGGTGGACATGACTTGTATATGCATTACCTAAGATGTCTGCCTTTGGTGAATAGTCTTTGTATGAACTGATTGTCTCACACTTGCATCAGCAAGATACTTGGTATCTTAACACTTGTTATCCTCTTGTACCATGGTAGAAGCTTATTAAGAAGCATCTGCCCTTTAGGTCAGAAGGAAAAACAAACACAAAACCCTAAGGCCTCTCAGCAGATGGTTGGCCTTTCTTCCACAGAATCTGTAGCTATATCTAGAAGATCACATTGTCTAGGATGGATTGGCTGGGGGAAATTCCTCTGTATGCATGGCCTCTGTTACTAAAAATAAAGAATTGAAGCACCTTGAACTCTTAACAAGATTTCAGAACTGGAAGCAACTGAGGATATTTGCATTTTGTTTCCGATCATCAGTGCTGTGCTTCAGGCTAGCATATTTCGTTTCAGTATTTAGGGTTTCAGAGAGGGCATTTCTACAGAAATATTGCACTATTAAGAGTCAAGGAAACAGATCCTGTGAACTCCCTTACTGAAGGGCCACTGTTTGCAGTTGCAGGCTCTGAATTATCCTTAAAGGAATGCAGTCCCTACTTCAGAGAAAAGGAACATGGAAAATTCAAACCTTTTTTTGAAACTTATCTATAGGGGGGAGTAGAAAGAATATGGATAAGTGTCTTCATTTCCGCATGCAGCAGCTAAAAGCTTCAATGCTCAGCAATTCTAGAAGAAAGGAAAAAAGGTGTAATTATGTTTGGCTTGTATTCATGTGCTCACCTTCCCCTTCCCATTGTCCAAGGAAAAGCTTAAAGAACAGTAGAAATAGCAAAAGATCTCATAGGGAGGCAGGGGGAAGCTGGAAATCTCATGACTTTTTGGCAACCTTAGTCCAAAGTTTCAGGGCTAAATATGCATAATGTACTATCATACCGCAATTGATTCCTGATGGCCACCTTTCTCCCCACAAGAAACCCTGTGAGAAGAAAGAATGCTTACCCTACCATAGCACTAAATGGTCTGGTGTAGGAATACAAGAAAAACTGTTCAGCGCAGCAGCTGTGGAGCAAGATAAACAGCATGAGAACCAAGGACACCTCTAGAAGAAGAACGAACATCTCACGGCTCTGACTGGATAAGCGCCTGCATGAACGGTTGAAGAGTGTTTTGTAGAATGCTCTGTTGACGTGTAAAGGTGGATGGGAAAGTTGTAGGGGCGAATGGGAAAGCTAGAAAAAGAAAACTTGTGAAGGTATATAAGTGATGTGGGAACTTGTAATAAACAATTTGGATCATTCACATCTGAGTCCGTGCATCAGATGCTGCAGTCCGGTGCTATGTAATGGCCTGCTTTCTACTTAATTACTAACAGTTAATTCCTTGAGCAAGTACAGTTGTTTAAAAGATAGGAAGACTGAGCCACTTTGCTGTTGTGCAGGGGAAGAAACCCTGCATTTTTACAATTCAAGGACATCTCCAGACAATTGTTCAAGTTCTGAACGCTAAGAGAAAGTAAGTTTAACTAAGTGTAATGATTGTCAGCAGTGGAAAGCAGAGGTTCTGCTCTGCTTTATACTTTGGATATTGGTATTGACAAAACAAATCACTCTTCACCACCAATCCCAGTAATAAAAGGAAGCAGAAATCATATCTGACTTAACTAAATCTTTAATAAGAAATAAATATTTTATACTTGCTTTGATAGTAAATGCATGGCATCCATTGCCATAGGTGTCTGACAGGAAATATTGACTAAATAGGATATACTTTTTAGAGCAGAAAAAGAGGGAGACTGAGATAGCACAAGATGTTGCTGTTTGTAGTTCTTTAATTTCACAAATCATTTATGAGAAACGTCTGTTTGGAAACTTTGATTTTTTTTATTTTATTTATTTTTTTATTTTTTTAGTTTGACTTTCTCTGGATATTTTTGCCTACCAAGGTGTTCTTGTGCCAGAAATCTGGACATGCAGCAGCAGAGGTACAGATTAAGTGTAGGGTTAAGCTTTTGGCATTGACATCCTGCTGAAAGTCATGGGGGATTTCACATTGACATTTTTGTATATAGGATAAGACATAACTGGCCTAAGCTAATAACCTAGATTGCTAACAGAAGTGTGCCTGAGAGAGATTTCAGCTCCCTCCCATATACTGAAATAAGCATCTCCTGTGACAAATATCTTGTGTATTTCAGCTTGGGGTCAGAAAGGAGCCTTGAAACCAGCTACGTGGGTAATGTCCATCATGCATGCTGCTATCCTAACAGATCTTTAACTGAAGGAATTAATATAGCTCTCTTGCTCCCAATAGGAAAGGAAAGTGTGATGTTTTTAAGGGATCATATGAATTAAAATAGATAGTCATGACCCTTTGGTCATATCCTATGGCTGGTTAGCTTTTGTATTTCATCATTTTGCAAGCTTAATTGGCATTTACCTCAGGTCAGAAAAAGCCTAAATCTTCTAACTTGTGAGGAGTTATCTTTATGGTGACTAAGTAATGATGTTCTAAGATACACATGCCATTTATTGGACAGGAGGTGCAGGTCATGAAAGTTCAGTGAGCCTGAAGAATTTCCATTACGAAGGAGAATATAGGACTTTGTTTATCTAGAATGATTCACAGACTTTTAAACCAGGATAGTCAACAGATTTGGATCTTGTATGTGTTTAGACTAGGAGAAACAATGTGATTTCTTTGATGTAAAGGGAAGTTTGATGTAGGTCTTCCAGTGACTTAAATAACCTCTTCAGAAAATGCCTGATGCAGTGTAAGAATTGCTGCTATTGTTATGAAGCCAGAGAGTAGTAGATGTTCTTCCTCAACTTCTGTTTATTTTAAAAAGTACTGTGCTTTCTTTGCTTTTAGGGGGAGATCATTTTTAAGTTGCTTTGTTCTCTGAAAATCAGTGGATTCCAGTTTTGATAGTTAACGATCAGCAGTGTATTATAAGAGCAGCCTCCAATATAGGTATAACTATTCAAGGAAAAGCCTGATCCACTAATACATTAACAACAAAAGGAAGGCCAAGGAGAATCTCTATTCTTTATTGGATACAGCAGGAAACACTGCCACCAGGATGAGGAAAAGGCTGAGGGATTCAATGCCTTTGCTTCTGTCTCCAATAGTCAGAATAGTTATCCTCAGAGTATTCAGAACTGTATGGGAACTGTTGAATCATGGCCTGAACCTCTGATTGACCACCTGAGGCAAGCACTGAGTCAGCCATGGGAGCACAGGTGAAAGCAATTCACCTGTGTGCCTGGAAGGGGTGGAGCCAGGCTCCACCTCTCCTAGACCCCATTTAAGGGCTGACTTCCAAGAAGGAAGGATCTCTTCCTGGAGATAGCTCCTTCAGGAGTCTTGCGAGCCTACAACACCGGTGAGCACCTTTCCTTTGTTTGACTATTCTTACTAGCCTGACTTCTCTATATACCTGTTAACATTACAAACTGTTAACCTTACAACCTGTTAACCTTACAAGAACCTTGAGCTGGAAAACAGGAATGGAGAGCAGAATAAACCCCTCAAAATTCAGGAGGAAAAAGTTAATGACCTGCTACTCCACATAGACAATTGCAAGTCTATAGGGTCAGATGGGATCCACCCCAGGAAACTGAGGGAGGTGGTGGAAGTGCTTGCTAAGCCACTTTCTGTCATTTATCAGCAGTTCTGGTCAACCAGGTGTCCCAAATAACTGGAGGCTTGTAGCACTCGTTTACAAGAAGGATTGGAAGGAGGAAAAATTTCTTCTCAGCAAGGGTGGTGAGGCAGAGGAGCAGTCTGCCCAGGGAAGTGGTGAAGTCACTGTCCCTGGAGGTGTTCAAGAAGTGAGTAGATGTGTCACTCTGGGGCATGGTTTACTTGGTATGGTGGTGATGGGTTGATGTTTGGACTAGATGATTCTAGAGGTCTTTTCCAACCTTAATAATTCTATGATTGTATGATTTAGGGAACAGCTGCTTAGTCCTCAAAGTTGGCCAAGTCATATTCCTTTGTCATTTCTAATTTTTAAACTACACTGGATAGCAAGATTCTCTGGTTTGGGAAAAGTTTCATAAGATCTTTGCCAGCTGTGTTGTGCAGGAAACCTCTCTGAGGTATGTGTTCTGAGCTACTGAAAGAAGTATTCATGTTTCTTCCTTTCTATTTAAAATGTCAAAGTCCAACAGCAAGTTTTGGTTGTTCCATGACTTAGTTCAAAACACAGAGTGAATTTTCCTTCCAGTTGGTTCATTCTTCCATCATTCTAAATACTGGCAGTGTCACCACACCTCTCTGGTTAATCTCAGATCCCTCCATAAACTGGAAAGCGGAAGCAGAACCCTGCAGCAGGCATGTTAAAACCTTCCTTTCCAGCCTATTTTAACAGATACTGTGTGCTGACCAGTTAAATATACCTTATTCCTACTACAAATCTGTGAAGCAGTCTTTCAAAATAAAGCAGTGCATTTTTGATAATGTTAGTAGCAGTACAGCCGATGTAGATGTTACACTGTCCTGTGTGAACATGGGGATAGTAAAAGAATATCTCTCTACTAGTCTTGACCCTCTGAGAGGAGATAGCAACAGTTGCAATGTATATATAATCTTTTTTTCTAAAATTCTGTAATTTCTGATTATGGAAGCTATCATTAGTCTTGATATAGGTATGAATAAAATGAGAATACAGCCATGAGTAGATTGCTGCCTTTAGATTTGACTAGGATCATATAGATAAGCAAAGCCCTTCTCCAGTGGGTAGAAGTACACAGGATAGCCTAGAGAGAAATAACACCAGGAGTTTCACTGCTTCTGTATATATGTTAGAGCTATAAAGAAAACTCAGATGTCAATGGAGAAAAACAATTATGTCCATATTAGGATTTTTTTACTAGAAATAGTTACCATGAGTAAATTTTACATCTTTCTCCTATGCTGAGGTTAATATTTTCTCCCTGCATACCTGAGCATAAAATGTACAAATAAATGCCAATCAAAGGTATAAAACTCAGAGGAATTAAATTCCAGAGAACTGAAGTATTCTCTTCCGCTTTTGAGGACTAAATCACCCATGCCAACACCTTGTCCTCATGTATAAGTCAAGATATTTGATACAGGTGAGTTTTGGGTGAGATAGTTCTAAAATTCTCCCAAGTATTTTTATTGAAAACAATCACAAGTCAGTTACAAGTATGCTTGTTTTCTTATGAAAGTGAAAAGCTGTGAAAAACAGCTTTTGGTCTGAACTTGGTGTTTTCCTTAGTGCTTGGGTATAAGGGAAGTGTTTTATTTCTCTTTTGAGTCTTTGACAAATGGAAGTAAAATACTGCAGCTGGGAGGATGTCCCACAGTGTGTAGAGGTTGAGCTTGGTTCCTTAGCTGGCTGGGTGCACTGAGCTAATCACTGACATCTGCTGGGGCATCATGCACATCTGGTCTGATCTCCACCAGGGGAATCATAGAATGATTTGAGTTGGAAGGGACCTTTAAGATCATCTAGTTCCAACTCCCTGTTATAGGCAGGGACACCTCCCTCTAGACCAGGTTGCTTAAAGCTCCATCCAGCTTGGTCTTGAGTGCTTCCAGGGAGGGGACATTCACAACCTCACTGAGCCACCTTTTCCAGTGTCTCAACACCCTCACAGTAAAGAATTTCTTCCTAATATCTAGTCTAAATCTAACCTCTTCCAGTTTAAAACCATTTCCCTCATCCTGTCTCTACCCGCCCTTCTATAAAGACAATCTCCAGCATTCCTGTAGGCCCCCTATAGGTACTGGAAGGTTGCTATAAGGTCCCCCAATGCATTCTCTTTCCAGGCTGAAAAGCCTCTCAGCTCTCTCAAACTGTCCTCATAGTGGAGTCACTCCAGCCTTCTGATCATCTTCACGGCCCTCCTCTGGACCTGCTCCAACAGATCTTGACTTATAAAAATTTTCTGAATATTTATTGAAACAAAGAAATAATGTACTGCGTGTTGCCTTTCTGCCTTCAGGCTTACGCATGAGGGCTTCCATTTGTCTTCTGCAAGGCCACATCCACCTGCTCCACGTGCTCTTCACAGTCTGCAGCCCAGGTCATGCTCCTACAGGGCCTTTCTCTGCGGTGTGACTCCTTCAGGCCACATCCACTGCAGCACCATAGACTCCTCCATGGACTGCACATTGAGATCTGCTTCACATGCTGCCCATGGGCTGTAGGGTGACAGCCTGCTCCTCCATGGATCTCTCCTGGGCTGCAGGGAGCTTCTGCTCTGTGCCCAGAGCACCTCATGCCCACCATCTGCATTGATCTTGGGGCTGCAGTGCTGCTTCTCTCACATTTCTCACTCTTCTCTCCCAGCTGCTGTTGTTGCAGCAGTTTTTTGCTTTCTTGTATCTGCTCTCCCAGAGGCATACACACCCAGTGTTGCTCATGGCTCAGCTCTGGCAGCAGCAGGTCCACTTTGGAGCTGGCTGGGGTTGGCTCTGATCTGACATGGGATGGCTGCTGGGCTTTGTTCACAGCAGCCACTGCTGCAGCCCCCTGCTACCAAAATCTTGCCATACAAGTCCAACGTAGAATGTACACCAAATTAGACATGTGACTACAGTTTTTGCTCTGCATTCCTCAGGAAATATCCAAACTTTTGATTATTCAGGGGAAAAGGGTGATTGAGAGCAGAGAGATGGCAGGTAACTCTTCTTAACAGTTTTGCAGAGGGAAATAGAAAGAAGTCTGCCAAAAGAATGCAGTGAACAGCCTGAAAACTCTGAAAATTAGAGACTACCCATAAGTCCCTCTTGTCCCAATGTAGTTCTAGCCCTACCTGATGCTGTGTCTCAGTATTGAACATCGAAAATACATTTTTCAATGACAAATTTCATAGCATGGCAGAGGGTGCACTGCAGGTCTCATCTTGAGAGAATGTGGAGGTAATGAGTGTACTTAATCCTCCTGAACAAGCTAATGATATGAGTAAAAACTCTTATTGTATATAGACAAGTAGCTTAGGCTTTATTACCTATTAGATAGAGGATATAGGGCTGTGGCTTGTATTTTGAATATATAGCTTAATGCGGGTATTAACTGAGGGTGAAAGTAATCAAAGGTCATACTAAATGTTTCCTATGCTGGGAGCTGAGAGTCTTCAGACTGGAGAAGAGAAGGCTGCAAGGTGACCTGATAGCAGCCTTTCAGTATGTAAAGGGCAGCTACAGGAAAGAAGGGGACAAACTCTTTAGCAGGATCTGTGGCAACAGAACAAGGGAAAATAATTTCAAGCTCAAAGAGGGTAGATTTAGGTTAGATATAAGGAAAAAATCTTTTACAGTGAGGGTGGTGAGGCACTGGAACAGGTTGCCCAGTGATGTGGCTGATGCCTGGAGACTTTCAAGGTGAGGCTGGATAAGGCCCCAGGCAACGTGATCTAGCTGTGGTGTCCCTGTTCATTGCAGGGGAGTTGGACTAGATGGCCCTCAGAGGTCCCTTCCAACTCTAAGGATTCTATGATTCTAACACTGAAAATGTTGAGCTTTTATTTTCTACACAGTGACTTAGGTTCAGTCAAGTATGGTTTGGTTTTTGAGGACTCACCCACAAGTTAACTCCCTCTTGAGAACCAATATCTTCATGCCACTGTGCTGCAAGCTCAGGTCTTACCTGTAGTGCTGTGCAGTTCCATATTGTTGAGGAATCTCAGTGGTGTCAGGACATGTTGTTAATCAGACACCTTCCCTTGTATGTCCTCCAGCTACCAGATATAACAAGCAAATTGAGGATTCAGACTCTGAAATCATTCCTAGGCTGTGTACTACACTGATAATACATACTGAATAACTGTCTCTGAACATTAAATATTTGCCTGCTAACTTGACAACAGGCCTTCTCCCTTGGAAACAGCTGTTCTCTCATTCTCATGTGATTCGGTGCCACGTGTCAATTAATGTTGTCATGAAAATGAATGTGAAATTCTTAAAGCAATGAAGAAGAATCCTGTGAGACCTCTGGAATAAAAATGTTTGGCATGGGCTTGGCTGGCACATTTCTGGGATGAAAAGGGGTGGCTTGACAAGGAAGGTATCTCAGCACTCTCTCAATTTGCCAGTAGACAATGTGGTATTGTAAGGTAAACAGAGAAGTTAGGCTGGTAAGAATAGTTAAATATACAGAAAAGGTGCTCACCAACATTGTAGGCTCACAAAGGAACTCCACAAGGAGCAATCTCCAGGAAAAGATCCTTCCTCAGTGGCAGTCAGTCCTTAAGTGGGGTCTAGGAGGGGTGGAGCCTTCCAGGCACACAGGTGAATTGCCTTCACCTGTGCTCCCATGGCTGACTCAGCACTTGCCTCAGGTGGTTAATCAGAGGTTCAGGCTGTGATTCAACAGTTCCCATACAGGTATATACTTCATTATCACAAGGTAGGGTTGTATTCACAGTTTTACTGTTAAGATGGGAACTAGATCTGTGCCTAGACCTTTCCTGCATTACTTCTTCCTTCACCACCTTTATCTCAGGTGATGAAATGTAGGTGGTCGACCTTAATGGGCAGATCAACAACACTGTTATTCTCTCACCTGCACATGAGTTAAGGATTTCATACCATTCAGCTGAACACACTGGCTATCTGTATTTAATGATAAGAGTTCATATTTAGGAGAATTTTGATATGGTAAGTGTCTTCTTATTCTTTCAGTAATATATGTAGACAAAAACAGAATCTGAAAAACAATGTACTGCAAGTATCTGGTTTTAAATAAAACACCAAATCGGGAGGAAGTTTCAGTCTGCCTCAGAGTAGGAAGGCTCTACAGAGGGATCTGGATAGGCTGGATCAATGGACTGAGGCCAATTGCCTGAGGTTCAACAAATTCCAGTGCTGAGTCCTGCACTTCTGTCACAACAATCCCATGCAATGCTACAGGCTTGTGACAGAGTAGCTGGGAAGCTGTGCAGAGGAAAACATTCAGGAGTGCTGGCTGACAGTTAGCTGAACATGAGCTAGCAATGTGCCCAGGTGGTCAAGAAGGACAACAACATTCTGGCCTTTGTCAGACCTAGTGTAGTCAGAAGGACTAGAGATCGTCCACCTCTACTCATCTCTGGTGAGGCAGTACCTTGGGTACTGTGTTCGGTTTTGTGCTCTTCACTAAAGAAAGAAATTGAGGCCCTGGAGTGTGTCCAAAGAAGGGCAACAGAGCTGGTGAAGAGTCTGAAGCACAAGCCTTATGAGGAGAAGCTGAGGGAACTGATATTGTTTAATGTGGAGAAGAAGAGATTCAGGAAACCTTATAGCTCTCTACAGCTTCCTGAAAGGAGGTTGTAGCAACGTGCACGTTAGCCTCTTCTCCCAGGTAACAGTGACAAGACTAGAGGGAATGGCTTTAAGTAGCACCAGGGGAGGTTCAGGCTGGACATCAGGAAAAGTTTCTTCTCAGAAAGAGTGGTGAGGCAGAGAAACAGGCTGCCCAGGGAAGTGGTGAAGTCACTGTCCCTGGAGGCGTTCAAGAAATGAATAGAGATGTGTCAATCTGGGACATGGTTTACTTGGTATGGTGGTGATGGGTTGATGTCTGGACTAGATGATTCTAGAGGTCTTTTCCAACCTTAATGATTCTATGATCTTCAGTTGCTTCATCCAGTATAAACATACTTTTGTAAGGATGATTGAAGTGAAGAAGGCTTGGAATTTTGTTCTCCTTTTTGACAAGATTTATAAGAAAAATTGAGAATCTAATTTGAGTATCTAACTTACCCTGAAGATTTTTCTTTTGCGAACATTTCCATTAAAAGATCTTCAAATTTTTTAAACTAAGAGTTTTCAGTGCCATGTATGGACACCGGAAAGTATCCATACATTTTAATCTGTTTCCCATCTCTCAACAAATCTATTATGGGTCTTTAGGCAATTGCTCCTGTTAATCCTCTTGCAGTTTGAGGTAAAACTGCATCCCTGGGAGGAAAAGCCCCTCCTTCTAGAGGCTTCATGTTGACTCCCTTCCCCTCAGGAGGCACTGAGGCAGTCTGGGATGGGTGTCCTGACAGGACGGAGCAGTCACTTTGGGTGCTTCCCAAAGTGTACAGAAATGTTTTTGTAGCTAGAATTGTATGGAAAGGGATACATGGAATTGAAATGGAAAGCACTAGCTCAACTGTCTCTGGGAATTTTCATTTGATGATCAACCTGTAGCACATTTGATGAAGAGGTAACAAGGTATCTAGAACTCAGATTATTAATGTGCATTTCATCCTTTAGGAGTCTCATTTATTTAGTTACTAGGATTGAAAAACCTTTAGGAATATATATGCTACAGAAAATCTGCTTGCTGAAGGGGATGCTTATAAAAACAGTTTCTACTTTAAACCAATCGCCTCCTGCTTTATGTTCTTAGGAAACCTGTTACTGATTAAATAGCTAGAAATTATAGCTGGGACAGAGTATTTACTCAAAGAGAAGTGAATCTTAAAGGGGATGCTGGTTGTTTACATAAAGAAAGTGAGACTTTCAGATTCATGACTTCAACTTCTAATGGAAAAAATCACAAGTGGTACTGCATGGGAACAAACTAGAAGCTTTTTTTCCCTTCCTGTTGTATGCTGTCAAACACCCAAACTCTGAGGCTGTATTTGGAAGACTGTTTTGGTCTGAATTTTTATGTTGTGTATGTTACTATTCCATGCAGAAATGTTTCTAAGTACTGACCTTAAATCTGCACAAAGAGCCTGCCATCCCTCTGAGCATAAAAAGCCAAATAACAAACTGGGAAGTATCACCTTTGAATGAGCTGAAGCTTTTTCTCTTATTGCCACCCATACTTTAGCCCAGAAAGGCCACTTATCCAATGTTTTGATGTTTACTTGTGTTATGGTACAACAGAGAATTCTTGACAGAGCCATAGAAAGTCTAATGGACAAAAAAAGAGGACAGGTTAGGGTGAATTTTATATGCCCTCCTCTGAAAGGAGATCTGTGACAGAAAATTTATCCAAAGTCTAGCAGGAATCATATTGAAGGTTAAAGGAGCCTTACTTGCCTAGTCCCAGTATACAGTACTTTCATCAGACCATTGTCAGCTACCACTTAACATGTATGTCCTCCAAATATATATATGTTTTCAGGGGGGGGAGGGGGGTGATGGTGATAGAGCCCCACATTTTTCTTGATAAATATTCTCAAAACAGTATGAAATTGCTAGACCCTTCAGATATGGCAAGGTGGTTTTAATGATCTGTCCTCAGGGTTTCAGACTGAACATGGTTTTGAAGCTTGTTTTGAGTAGGAAAGGAGGTGATTTCCTGCCTGGTTCACCTAGTTCTGGATATGAGTGCAAATTCTTCCTTGGAAGACCAAATAAAAGTGGAACTTTAATGCATTAGGTTTTACTTGAAAACACTGCATTTCAAGTAAGAATAGTGCCTTCTGAATCCACTCTAATTTTTTCTCTATTGAAAGCTGTGAAGCTGCCTTGTTCTGATATTGTTTCTAATGAAAAAAATCTTTTTAAAAAAAATGGTTCTCTGCAGGTATCCTCCCTTAAAAAAAACACTTGTTTTTCCTCTATTCCTTCTGACCATCTTGAGTTTTCTGATCTGATATGAAAGGGAGGAACTTTGAGTATTCAATTTTGTATTCTCAGTAAAAACTATCTGAACTAAATCAGTTTGTTTATTTTTGTAGGAAGTGTTAGCCAGCTTTGGATGCATTTCTTCTGGTCTCATTGATCTGGGTAATAAAAGTAGTAAAATGGTGATTAAATGGTCCTTAACATGCTCCTCCTTTACTGTGGGGTAGCACTTGTCACCACTAGCTAACCAATGCCAGCCTAATTAACTTCACAGCCCTCACTGGGTTTCAGCTTCAGTCCAACTTTGTATCCCCAGCTACACTTTGCACAGGCAAAGCTTCTGTATGTATCTCAGGTAGCCTGTCTCAACTTCCAACTTCCATACACTCCCCTTTTTTGTTTTGATTACTCAGGAGTTCTGTATTAAGGCAAGATGGACTCCTGGTGTGATTGCTTAGTTTCTGGCTCACCAGAATCGATTGCTTCTGTTCCTTGAAAGTTGATCTTAAAAATCAGTCAGCTTTTCCAAGCCTCCTTGCCTGCCAAAGCAGTGTTTCACAGGGTTGCACCTGTACAAACAAGCCTGGAAGCCCAGGACCTTGCTCTGCAACTTGTCTTCCTCACTCCTTTAATATCTGAAACTGTTAAGTCATGATCACTGTAGTAAAGGCTAAACCAAACACATTCCCAGCAACTCCTTCCTTAGTCATAAGTAGCAGGTCCAGCAGAGTACTACCTTGAGCCATCTGTCCAGCATTTGTATCAAAATTCTCCTGGATAAACTACTTAAATCTCCTGAATTGCTTGAATCTCACTATATTATCCTTCCATTATGCTTTAAGGCAGTTGAAACAAAGGCCTTCGTTCATTAGGCTTCTTCCTGTTGATCAGATGACATTTTGATTGGGAGGTATGTAGGAGGCATCCATTATAGCCACCCCTACTTTGTCATCCTTCTGATGCTGGTTCATAAACTCCCAATCCCCTACTGGCAATCCTGTAGCAAAGATCTCGGCATTGACTGTTTATGTTGTGCGCAGCTCCTTCTTGCCTTCTCAGTCTTTCCTTCCTAAAAAAACATTTATCCACTCATTAAGGGCTCTTTGAGCTATCCCAACATGTTCCATATAATTTCCATTGTGTCATAGCTCCTCGGGTTCATGCAGATCTGATTATCCTTTTTTCCTTTACAAACACTTCAGATGGGTCCCTGATTGTATCCATTTCACAGGGAGAATGTGAAAGCCTCCACTGATTTGTTGGGTATGTGGTGGGTACACCCACACTTCCTCCATTTCTCACTCCTTCCCTTTTTGGACTTCAGATTCACTGGAAGTGCAGTTTCAAGACTTCCTTATAGCCTAGAAAACCTGTTGAAGATAGTTTTGTTCTATTTTACCAGGGAGATTTCATTTCTCCCCAGGTGCTCCCTAAAGAGCATCGCTTAATCTTAGAAGTCCAAATCTTGCTGGTGCAGCACCTGGCCCCTATTTCCTTCCTCTTGCACTTAAATCTGTGACACGTGTTGTAGAGAAACATTGTGGCCTTCAATATGTTTGACAGTGAGGAATGCAGTGTGCCTTGGTAAGGTACTTCAGCAGTTAATTTTCCTAACCGTAGCCATACTACACCATATCCTGAAAATATCCAGCTTCTTCCACTGGATCTTAGGAAAGTTTTGTCTGTTAGAGTATGGGAGAGATTCTCAATTGAAGGCTCAAATGCAGTGCTTCTTATCCAGTGAAATACTGGATGTAGTCCTCTTGAAAATACCAGAGTGGACTAGGAGTTAAAATGTGAAGGTAGTATATCAATCTATCATACACCATATGAACCTGTTTACGCTTTGAAAAATAGGCATCTTTTTTCTCTTTAAAGCCAGACATGGTTACATTATGTGCAGCTTTTCTTTGTTTTGTTTTGTTTTGTTTTTTAAAAGCACATCTCATGCTCATCAACTCTAGTGTTCAAAATTGCATGTAGTTTTAGGCAACCCTTGGGTGGTTGAGTGGTTGCACTGATATATGGCTCTTCCTTAGAGACCACCCTCTGCTTGCTGTGCTCTGTGGCAATATGAATATTAGGGTCCTGGTGTTATGAACCTGGTATTCCTTTTCTCTTGCCTATTTTTTCCCCATCAGCAAGAAGGAAAAGAAAGCCTGCAACTCCCCCACACATCCACCTCCACCTCCATGAATTCACAACTGGGCTCAGAGCTTTATGTAGAAAAACTGACAGGCTGCAATTCTCGATTTTAAAATCTTCATAAATCTCTCCTGTAATTCCTGTGTTGAAAGGGGTTGTGTGCTAAATATAAACCTTTTCAGACAACGTACAAAGAGACACAGTCAGGGAGATCATGGTTAGGAAAAGAATCTCCGAACTGATATTCTCATGGCAGATTACCAAATGCTATGTATCAATTTAACCTGCATTTAAGATTTGAGCTGTTTTAGAGTTGGAGTAGTGCTTTAGATAACGTGAAGACAGGTGGCTTGAGAAGACGTCTGACATTGCCCTTCTGGCTGGGCGAGGATGGAGAGTTTTCTTTATTTTGGAATGTTACAAAGCTGGCATCCAAGGGAATCTGCTCTCTGAAGTGATTTTTCATTCAGACCTGCAGTTCATCTGAACGTACGTGAAGCTTGGAATATGTTCATCAGTAGGCAGCCACTTTGAAACCCATTATTTGTTTCTCAGACACATCAGTGGTGACAACTGACTTGCTAACAGGTAATGTTATTTATAGTCCTACTTGCAGCTATTAAAAGAATGACTATCATTAATATTGGTCAATGCTCATTTTTAAATACTTGGCAGCACTTTTTCCCTTTCAGTTTGTCAGCAGTTCTTTGAAGTGTAATGATCGAGATAATGCTCATTGCCAAAATCAAGCTTTTTGACAGATTTCTGGAACTTGCATTAAAACAAAATAGATTTTGAAATCTAGTAGCTTTTCTTGAAAGCTTTAGTTCATGCCAAAAAAAATACTCAAACTTGTGAGATATGTGCAAAGAAGTTTCTGGTGTTAAGTTAGAGATTTAATTTTTTTAATCAGACCGGCAAATTAATCTAGATTTCTCTGTCAGGAGACCATCTGCATGGTCCAAAATGACTAAGATTTTTTTCTGAGGATAACAAATGCCATTTTCCTAGGATTTCTACTGTAATGTTATTTTAATCTATAATGATGCTATGTGTATTTAAGAAACTACTGTTAGCTTGTTTTTAAAGTGTTCTTCAGCAGAAAATTGAAATTATTTGGGAACTGAGAAATCTGAAAGCTGAAAAATTTGTCTGGTAGAAGAATAGTTTACAAAAGAATGTTTAATATACCAAATATGAGCTCCTGAAGCTTTTTAATTCCTGAAAAAAACAGCATCCTGGTTCAAAATGAATGCCTAGAAAAATGTGATTTATGTTTCCAGTCCCTAGAGTCCTAAGCCATTGTATCAGACAGGAAAAGGTGACTTCTTGTCCTCTCTCAGCATGCTGAGAAGGGAATGGGCAAGTTGTTAGCAATGAGAAATGGCCATGTCAGTGTTTCAGTGAAAGCAGATCAGACACTTCAGGTTAACCAGTTTCTGAAAGCAATTACTTTTGCAGGTGATAAAAATATATTATGGATGAACTGTGTAAAGTGACACAATTCTAATAAACTACCTTTTTTTCTTGTTTGACTGAAAAGGTTTGCTTTGATGCTTTGGGAGCTTGCTTTATCCGATTGTATTTGAACATAACTGAATACAAATTTCTACCTAAATGGATTCTTTGTCTGATCAGTATAAGGGAAATTTAAGGCAAAAGGATTAGGTTTGATCCAAATTCCCTTGTGAAAAGACAGATTGTTAAAGTATTGAGGCATCCAAGATTGTTTCTGTTCCTAGGATGCAAATGTGATACCCTTTTCTTTGCTAGACTTCTTCCTAAATTGATGATGGCCAGAACCAATTGCAAGTAGGTTTGAACTATCTGACTCTTAAGATGAATAAACAAAAAAAATCATTTTGACAGGGACATTAGAAAATGAGCTCGCATCAGGGATTTTTTGTGCTTTCTGTACTTTAGAGTATAAAATTAAGGCATGACTGTGGAAGTGTCATTAGACTATGGACTCCTGCCAATTGAAAATATGGGGTGCATTAACCATGTGGCCCCCGTGAGCTGTAAAGAACAGCTAAATATGAAACCTGGCATGCCGTATTTCCTCCTGCAAAGCCACAGTTCCCTCACTTAGGAGGTGTTTTATTGTAGGGCATGTGCTTAGGGTGAAGTATGTTACAAGTAGATCTTTCTCTCAGAAAGCAGAGAATAGGGGAAAAGGTGGATATAGTAGCAGAGCTGAGGAACTGACACTCTTGCTTATTCTAGATGTTTGAGGTCTCCAAGAATGATGTTGACCAGGAAATAAAGTGACATTCAACCACAACTTCTGAGTTAGTCACAGTTCAACATCTCAGCAGTGGAACTGTTCTTCCTCTTCAAAAGATTTGTCTTAGCCTTCATATCTAGTGCTAGGCCTTCGTGTTCAAAAAATTCAAATAAGCATGTTGAAATATCAAAATAGCCCCAGAAAATACAAATTCTCTTCTTCATGGCTTTCAGGCCTATTAGCCAAGTAGACTGAATTGTGTCAGTTTTGAGGGTAATTTTCACTCCTGCTCATCCTCTAAGCCAGAAGCAGATTGGACTGGCTGTCACTGAGACGTGCAGCTGCAGTGAGGAGGGATGGGCCCTTGCTATGCTCTCTAGGGTCCTATGGAGGAACCCAAGAAAGTTCAGAAGGAGTCATCCATTTAATGCAGCAATAAATGAGATGAATGTAAGCACCATATTGGGGAAAAGGGAATTATCATTTGAAGATTTAGAGTAGATTTTCCCTTTCTGTGTAGATGCTAGCCAACCCTTTTTGCATGTATATGAAGTAATCTTTCAGAAGGAACTGTCCTGCATAGTTGTAGCCATGTAGGAAATAGTGGGTTTGAATGTTATTGGTGATTGATTTTTTTCTTTTCAGTGGGTGAGAATGCCATACTCCTCTAATGTAAAAAATGCAACAAAACCTTTTAAACTGAAACCATAACTGACCAAAAATAGCGCAGAGTGGAGGCAGTGGTGCTAGAAAGCAATGATCAGAGAATGCACATCCAAACGGGAAGTAGGGAACGTATGAGTACCAAATTGTTTTCCATTTAGATGTAGAACTGAAAATCTGGCACGTTACTGCATGCCTTGTAAATAAGCAGTCCACAAGCCAACTGAATAGGGTAAGATGCTTTGGGGTGAGAAGGCAAACCTCAAGTATAGGGGCTGGGGAAACAAAAAACCACCAAACTGGAGGACTTTCCAGTGTCTTGTGAATTCTGTTTGACATCTGCTGCTTTTAAGGCTTTCTCCCAAACAAACATTTTGGCCACATCTGTAATGGTCATGGCTACAGGCTTCTTTACTTAAATCTCAGTTATATGTGACTGTACAATGTACACTGGCAAATTCATTACCACTCAACTGCATGAATTTTTCTGTAATTACCTGTTATAGTACTGAAAGAATATAGGGATTATTGCTATGCATTATGCATAATTCCAGAAGCCTGATTTAAGAACCATTATACTAAAAGCTGCCCAAATAGCATACTAATAATCATCAGTTGTTACAGAAGAGGATTCCATCACTAAAAAGTAATGAAATGTAAAGCTGTAGTGAAGTATTATAAAATGAGAAGATGTACCATTTTCATGGTGATACAGTAGATTGTTGGGGTTTTTTTTTGGAATGAATATGTAATTGTTCCACACTGATTTTTTACTACTGTGGTGCTAGTTGTTGCTACCATTTTGAATTTAAATAAAAGTTGAAGACTAAGTTAATAATGCTGCTGCCATAGTATATTTCTGGTTGCATGACTCTGCCTCAGTAGTTATCTAGACCATGTATTTTCTGCATTTTTGCTTTGCTATCTTTTATTGAGGCATCCATCCAACACAGCACCAGTCTTCTCAGAGTTTGATTTGTTGCTTTGCCTGGATTATAATCTGATTATGAGTCTAGGAAGAGTCCTAAAGCCAAAAATCCACTTAGGTTTGTCCAAACAATATTAGATGCTTAGGAAAAGTGTGTAAAAATGGTACCTATAGAATGATAATAAACTTGTTTCATGTCCGTACCCTTTTTCTGAAGTCAAACAGGACTAAAAGTATATGTTGAAATAAGTCTTCTGGTAGAAAGTTTTCTACCAAAAAGGAGGACGTGATGATCTTGACAATGCTTGTTAGATAAAATCATATTATAGTAATTTCCCAGTTAGTTAAGTGTTAGGGTCACTCTCCTCAGAGGCAAAGGTGCCTTGCATTTATCAGGAAGAACACCTTTAAATTAAAAAAAAAAAAAAAAAAGAAGTTACAAGGAGCTAGTAAATCTAAACAGCTTTGTTGCAGTCTTAGTGATATCACAGTACTTCACAGATGAGGAACTAAGAACATCTTGAAGAGGAGGAACTAACATATTTTGAGTATATATTTACCCCACATATTTCTCCGAGCGTCAAATGCTTTTATAGAACTTAAGCACAGATATGGATCTAGGTAGCAGAAGGCAGTTCAAGTCCTTAAGTCCGTAAATCGTATAATTATGTTATCAGAACTTCAGATATGATTATCTATAAGAACAAAAGAGCTTTAATCTCATGAATACAAGAAGACAGGGTAATCTGCCTAAGTCTCTTCCAAGCTGTTCTTAAAGCAAGATAAGATTGCTAGGCCTAAATTAAGTGAAACAGGTGGCAACTAGAGGTTGCTAAATAAGATTGGTCTTCATAAAGTGTTATGAAGCACAGAGAATTTGGCATCAATTTTTTGAGCTGACATCTGCCTTCAACCCATCTCCCCAACTGCCTAAATTTGGATTCTGAAATGCATACTCAGAAGCAGAAATAGATATTAACAGTTGTGGGTTTTTTACATTATTTGTATATGAAAGTGTCACTGGTTTAGATTGTCACTGTACAATTAAATACCTGAAAGAAAGGTCTCTATGTATAGCTCAAATTCTCTATTTATTTGGTCTAATTCTTTCAATGGCTAAAGAAAAGTGTTGAGTACATGAGCAATGTATGAAATAAACAATAAGATTAGTAGGAATAATTAGAAAGTGTTGAATTATTGACAACAAAAGAGAATTTGAAGGTTGTTTATATATATATGAAAGCTTTGAAAAATCAGCACAATCTGGTGAACAGAGTGCTGTGCTTCAGGCTTGCACCCTTAGAAGTTTACTGGAAAATGGCCATTCTTCAGGACAAAGAACAGCAGAACTGATTTTCAGTGTGAAGCCCTCTTCCACTGTGGTATTTTCAAAGAGCCTCTGGAAATTCAAAGGAGCCCAGCTGCCTGGATCAACTGAGAAAGGAATCTCAGAGGATATAGGGAGCTGAAAATATTTGCAGTTTCCAGGAACCACCAGTATAAGACAAATAACTGCTTGGCAAGGGAACTAAGCATCCTAAGTGACGGAACAGGTTGGAAAGATGCGCATGTATGAGAAGAGAACAAATAGCAGTGTAGCATGGGCATAGAAAATGTTCAACAGAACAAATAAATGAAAGAATAAATATAGAAAGGAGATGTGATTAATGTACTGGAAACTAGCTGCAGAGGATGTGATCTGCTCTGGACACTCTGTTCTCTGCTCTTGTATCATCCCCATGGTATCTAGGCACTTAACTGGCAGATGAGTCACCGTGTCTTTGTGCTGCAGCTTGTTTCTCCATTAAATAAAAGTATTCTTTCTACTCTTGGAGTGGTGCTAAAAAGGATTGATCTGTAAAATGCTTTGAAGATATACTAGCATTCATAGGCCTTCTAAAGCCTAGGTATTAATTGCGGAGCTTGCAGTTAGGTATTTTTGTTGCCATTAAAATGCTGCAGTAACTCTGATATTTTTTTACATTCCTGATACATAAGATGATGAAAAGACTAGTTAAATTTTTTTGGAATAGCATAATATCACTGAATATATTTGCACTTGCTCCACAGTGAGCCTCAAGAAAATCATTGGTTGGGAATAAAATTACTTTGTTTTCAGGCTCTCTGATTCAAGGATAATGTTTCTTTAGCTGATTATGCAATATTACACTTCAACCTTAAAAACTTTGGTATGTGAATGGCGAGCAACGATAATTGAGCTCCTCTTAATACATGAGGCTGCACCAATGCTAAATATAGGGGGAGAATCACCTTCTTTGGCTGGTTGTGCTGTGTTTAATGCACCCCAAAATGCTGTTTGTCCTCCTGGTACATCTGCCATCTTCCCTTTATCTACCAAGTAGCTGACCTTATCATGAGTGATCAAATTACTCAGGCAGGACTTTCCCTTGATGAGCCACGTTCACTATGCCTAATAATATATTTTTCATTCTGGTCTACAAATCCTACATCATTGTTTTAAGCTCTACTTTAGCTCTGTAAGCTAAAAAGCAACTGTTAGAGCAACTATTCCCTTAATAATTCCATAGCCATTATAATGAAATTTGTAATATTAAAGTAACTTGGAATTTAAATGAGCTCACATTGTCCAAAAGTCATTATTTCCAGCTAGAGGTTTCCCTTTTTTGCTCAGCACACCTAGAAAACAAAGTTGATATAGTTGATTATCTGTAAATGTAGCCATTCTGCATAAAATCAAAGCATCAAGAAAGCTTATTTAGAATTACTTGAAAACATGCTGTAGTTGTTTAAGGGTATAATACTTAGTGAAGCTTTTAATTTTGGTGTTAATTGACTCAATTATTAATAGTGTTTAGTAGAAAGGTAGGACAGAATAGTTACGATTCTGCCACTGAAAGGTGATATGTGGTCCTTGCTGTATTTGACATTTAGTGGACTTCATTCATACATACTGGACTTGATTTACACTAGTGGAGCACTAAAGAATTACTTGAAATGAAATTTTTTATGTTATGTTTTAGGTCACTTCCATTGTGTCATACCATCATAAATGGGCCTTCATAAAACAGTCTAAGCAAGCAATATTTCAGAAGCCCAAAAGTCGTCATCTCTTACTGGAAGGAAAGTCATTGTTGTGGTTTCTGTATGAAAGACTTCTCTGCAGAATTTGGCTGAAGGTATTATCAGATTTCATGGTAACAAAAAACAAACAAACAAACAAACAAAAAACAAAAAAAAAAACAAAAACAAAAAAAAACCCAGCTCTACTGGCATTTTGATGATCTCATTGGGATGGAAGACAGAGTGTGTCAGTAGTATATCCATTCAATTCAGAGCAATTCCAATAACTACAGCTTTCGTCAATTTTACCTGCCCTTGTTTCTAATCTATGTAAGTTGAATGTACAATGAACTTATTCTGATTAAAAAAAAAAAAAAAACCAAGATTCTTTGTTACAAAGCTGGAGACGGCTTTTTTTTAACCTTGTTAAAAACCTTGTGAATCACAATGACTTTTTAAACAATCTGTAATGGAGTTCTGTAGCTGGCCTTATACATAGTTTACTTTCAAAACACATGCAACATCAAAGTAACTGAATGGAACTTCATGGGGAACACTCCTCCCCTTCAATTTAAGAAAGCTATTGCATTGTGTCTCTCTTTGGAAGCACAATGACTACACATGAGGGTGTCTAAGGTCAGTGGCTGTTAAAAAACAAAAGACTCTTCCTAATCTCACTTTTCTTAATGCCTCAGAATCATGAGTTCTCCATTTTCTCCTTTTCCAGATGAAATGTTATTCTAAATTATTTCAATTGAAATTGAAGGATCTTAGATTCCTTCTTGGTATTGTCCTATATTTTAATCACCTATAAGAAAAGTAGCAGCTATATGATGATACAGACAATGCCATTTCATCCTGGTTCTGTTCAACATCTTCATCAACGATGTAGATGAATATATAGAATGCACTGTCAGCAAGTGATGATTATACGAAGCTGGGAGGGGTGAGTGACACACCAGAAGGCTGTGCTGCCATTCAGCGAGACCTGGACAGCCTGGAGAGTTGAGTGGAGAGGAGCCTAATGAGGTTCAACAAGGGCAAGTGTAGAGTCCTGCACCTGGGGAGCAATAACCACATGCATCAGCACAGGTTAGGGGCTGACCTGTTAGAAATGAGCTCTGCAGATAAGGACCTAGGTATCCTGGAGGACGGCAGGTTGACCATGAACCAGTAATGTGCCCTTGAGTCCAAGAAGGCCAGTGGTATTCTGGGGTGCATTAGAAGGAGCATGCATAACCATCAAGGGAGGTTCTCCTCCCCCTCTACTCTGCCCTGAGTGAGGCCACATCTGGAGTACTCTGTCCAGCTGTGGGCTCCCCAGTTCAATAAAGACAAGAAACTTTGAGAGAGAGTATAGCGGAGGGCCACAAAGATGATTAGGGTTTTGGAGCATCTGTCTCATGAGAAAAGGCTGAGAGCCTTGGAACTGCTCATCCTGGAGAAGAGGAAACTGAGGGGGATCTTATCAATGCTTATAAATATCATAGAATCGTAGATTCGTACAACGTCTTGGTTTGAAAGAGGGCCTTGAAGATCAGCCAGCTCCTACTCTCTGCCATGAGTAGGACTGCCACCCACTAGATCAGTCTGCCCAGGGCCTCATCCAACCTGGCCTTGAATGCCTCCAGGGATGGGGCATCCACAGCTTCTCTGTGTAATCTGTTCCAGTACCTCACTACCCTCTGAGTAAAGAATTTCTTTCTAATATCTAACCTATTTCTCTTGCTTTTCTAGTTTAAAGCAGTTCCCCCTTGCCCTATCACTATTAGACCATGTAATAGTCACTCCTCTTCCTGTTTATAAGCTCCCTTCAAGTAGTGGAACACTGCAATGAGTTCTCCCAGGAGCCTTCTCTTCTCCAAGCTAAACAAGACCAACTCCCTCAGCCTTTCTTCATGGGAGAAGGGCTCCAGTTCCTTGATTAAATATCTAATGGATGGGAGTCAGATGGATTGGCCAAGCACTTTACAGTGGTGCCCAGCAACAGAAAAGGGGTAACAGACACAAACTGAAATATAGGAAGTTCCACATGAATATGAGGAAAAAGATTCTTTACTTGGAGGGTTACAGAGCACTGAAACGGGCTGCCCAGAGAGGTGGCTGAGTCTTCTCTGGAGATACTCAGAACCTGCCTGGACACTTTCCTGTGTAACATACTGTAGGGAACCTGCTTTAGCAGGGATTGGATTCAGTGATCTCCAGAGGTCCCTTCCAACCCCTATGATTCTGTGATTCAGTGATTCTAACATACCTGCCTGCTATCAGAATCCAAGTGACTGTAATAAAAAAAGCCAGATTTAAGTGCAGAGCATCCAGTGCAAATTACTTTGCAACACTGTAGCTTTCTGTTCACATGAGGAATTTCCTAGGTTGCCAGCACTAATTTTCTGATCCTATTTGTTTTCCCTTCTCAGAGGTGAAGGAATTTGCTGGGATGATGGCCTGCATAGGCTTCCCATGCTCCCAGGTGTGTCTGATGTCTCTGCACCAAACCCAAAACTCTTACAACTGTTAGCTAAAAATGAGGTGGAGAGTGGGCCATTTTAATGTGTCAAAATCCTTTTTCTTTTGTCTTTGCTGAGAAATGGTCTAGAACTGAAATGGCAACCTCAGCTACACAAATCCCTCAAGAACCTCAAAGAAGAGGTTCAACTTCTCTGTGATCTCCCCTGTGCTTTCATTTAGCTGCAAGGGTCAAAAAAATAAATCTCAAATAGCCTTCAAGTCTACCCACTTGAGAAAACTGTGATAAATACATTTAATTTTACTGCCTCTTTCTGAAGGAAGAGAGGGATAAGGAATTTTTCTAGTGTCTGCAGAGAAGCTGTTAAAAAACAAAAACAAAAAAAAACACCCACCAAACCAAAACAAAAAGACCTTAGCTATTACCATAGGATATTTATAAAAGTCCAGATATCCAGGCACTGAGGTGGATTATTAGACAGATGCTGCTTAAAATCTCTTGAATGGCGCTAATGCCTCATTGAAAGAACTGCTCTCGTGCTAAGTCTTGTAAGCTGTTTCAGGAATCTTACAACCTAACTTTTCAGTTTCTAGAAGATTTTTAAAATGTAATCCAAGCATTAATTCTAAATGCTAAACAGATTTTAATTTTAGATGAGTTCTTCTCCCTGTAGTAAGTTTAGTTTAGAGCCTTTCTCATATTTTCTTTAAATTTCTTGTATTAGATTAAATTATAGCCCCCCCTTAATGAAAACTCCTTTTTAAGCAAAAGGAAAGTCTACTGAGTGCTCAGGCTCTGTGAAGCAAAACTGCATAAAAACCGCTAACATAGCTGGCTGTGCCATGTAAAATAATTCATTTCTAATTCTGTTTAAGCTGTTTTCTTACTTGGACAGACTTGTTCTGCTCCCTACTCCAGCATAGGGAACAAAATCACTACAAAAGCAAAGTAACACTAACTTCCATAAAGAACCCTTTCTGAAGGTTGCATATCCCTTCTGTATCTTGTCTTCTACAGAGGTGTTTTCTACCTACAGAGATCTCACTCTCTTCTGTTAAATATAAACTCTGGATCCTGCACTTAACTTAAATCTAAAACTGTCTTTGCACTGGATTATTTTTGTCTTTGTTTAATTAGGGTGAAATTTCTGGTTCTGTTTATCCTAAAATCTGACTGGAGAAAAACCGTAAGAGCACTGATGTGGTCTTTAGTGTATGTTGCGGTTATCTGTGACCTTTTTCATATAATCACTTTTTGTCCTTGTGCTTTCTGTCAGTCTGCTTACAGGATCTCATGCTATTTTGTTAATCTTTGTTTAAAAAAAAAAAAAAAAAAAAAGTGTGTTAGTGATTACTAAGGTACATACGCCTTTCTACATTGTTACATATCCGATACCAGTTGTTGTAGTCAGACTGCATGTGAAAGTACCCAATTGTAGCAGAAATGCTGAGTCACCGCTTGAACCAGTGATTGAGCACCTGGTGGGAAGGCAGGGCCAACCCAAGGGAGCTCAGGTGCATGCAATGTACCTGAGTGACTGGAAGGAGTGAAGCCAGGATCCACCCCTTCCCAGACTTCATTTAAGGGTTGGCAGTGGAGGTGAAGGTATCTCACTGAAGATCTCTGCATATCTGAGGCCTTCTAAGGGTAAGCAGGATTATTTTTTCATCAAGGTAAAGTGAGGCTTTCCTCATACTAACAGATGTGTGTGTTTTATAAGATGTGTATGGTTGCTTGATTCCTGTGTTGGATGAAATATGCAACTTTATTGTGTAGACAGAGAGTGCCTCCTTTATGTACTTGTACAATAGTCCTGCCAAAGTCACCTATCTGTTATACAGAACTGCAGTAACTGTTAGGTATAGTGATGCTGAGTGTTTCTGTAAGTTATATTTTACTCATTTTGCAGAATACAGGTCAAAGCTGTTCAAATACTGATACAGTTTGGGGAGTGATTGTATGAATTTGCTGGAAGATATTGTTCTCAATCTCATTTTCTTTAAACAAAGCATCAATCATTCTGTTACTCCTTGACTACTGTACAGCAATCACCCCCCCTTTTTTAGACCATAAGTAGAGAATCAAAATAGCTTGACTATTCTATTTCAAAGCCATTTAATTCTTGAGTTTAAGGAAGTAAATCAACATCATCTTAAAAGTTCTTCACACCTTGCACACCAGTCTAGTTCAAGTTTCACTACCAGCTCATTAAATACTGTATAGCATCCCCCCAGTAATTCTTACAAGCTTTGTGTGCACAGTTCCACTGAAATTTGGCAAGCTTAAAAGTTTTTACATTTCAAAATGCAGGAAAAGCTCCTGAAATACAGTATAAAACCTGTACTGTAACAAGCAGCGTAGTACTCACCCCTAAGAAGTTGCTCTTTTCTGTAATATAATGTTGGACATGCATGGATAACAAGGATAAACTTGTTAGTGCCTAGAACAGAATTTGTACTGCATCATGTGCCTTTCAGGAGCTATCTTATTTCTCACATGAGCTGTGTGCTCCGGAATTACTTCTTACATTTTTGAAATATCTGGTTGTGAACAATGTTGACTACAGTGCTTAGAATATTTCTTTTACAACCTGGAGCATCTCTCCCTTATGAGGGAGAGGCTTACGATCTCTTGATCATGGTGGCTGGATTGCTTTCCTCACTTTTTAACTGAGGCTTAAGGAATGGAGTATAATGCATTTAAGGGTGGGGAGAGTTCACCTTATAAATCATTGCTCATAAAATGCTTTGATAGTAAACAGGAGTAATGCTGCAAGTAATTTATTTTACATGGCTTGCTCAATGAGTTGTATTTCAAGAGCAGTATGCATTGTGAACAACCATACTGCAGTCCACATTCACTCTGTATCATCAGTATATTGCCTAAAAAGTGATTTAAAAGATTTGTAGCCTATACATTTGCCAGTTGTTTGTTATCCTTAGTAGAAAGAGATTTCCTGCTCAGGTCATTGCTTCTGTGTAATTGCTGTGTGAAAGTATTTGAAGTCCTTTACCTATTAACTTAAGAAAATATTTGAAGGAAGTGAAGTATTTGAATGATGGTTGGTGAGTCAATCACAGAGATGTGAAGTTGCAATGTAGGTAGAGGAGGTGGAGTTTCTTTGATTTTTTTTTTTTTCCTTTTGCTCTTTTACTACATTGCAACATATCCTTGAGTATTTAAGCAGCAAAAAATACTGTGCATAAGAAGAGTACCTAATGGGAGAGCATCATAAATACCTTCCACTTGGACCTGGGTTTTCAATCTAAACTTGTAGTAAACCAGGATTGTGGAACGCAGTGGATCGAGGAACAATCCCTGTACATTTTTACTGAAGGTAAAAATTTGAGTATGGAGAAGAATATTTTCTAACTTCAGAGAAAATGCTGAATGGGCCAAGAAGACTGAAAAATGCTTCCTCTTTCCTAGAGATGGTGGCCAGGAAGAGCATAAAGTCAAGATTATGTAGGGAAATCTCTAACTAGCAAGGCAATACAGACACTTAGAAACATCTGTGCTCTCCAGCTGGCAGTGTTAGAAGCGGCTATCCCCAAATGGAATGCAGCTTGTTTTTAAAAAAAAAAAAATGCAGTAGCTGTTATCTAACTCATTTGTGGAGTAATGAACTTTCACAGAAGTAGTAAGTAGGAAGGCAGTAGTGAATATCCAGATAAAATATTGCCCTCACTAGAATGCATTGTTGCTACATTTTAATTTTGTATGACTCATTGAAGTTGATGAAGTATTCTGATACCTCTGATTCTTTAGTCTGTTTTTTTTTTCCAGAACAAAATTAAAAGTTTATTCCGGTTTGAGTAGCTGATAATGCTTCAGGCATGCTATTGAGAGCAAGGCACAGGATTTGTTTAGCTGGGAAGAAACTTCTTAGCACAATGCAGTTAAGATTTTTTTTCTCTCACTTCCACTGCAGCACTCTTTCCTCCACTGCTTTAGTGCCTGTGCATAGAACAACACCATTTGCAACACTTCATTCATTAAGTTTTGATTCTCCATCACTTATTTTTCAATTTGGTTTAACACCACACTTGCAGGAAGTTGAATTTTCTCATTCTCATCAAAAGATTTTTGCCATGACATCTGACTTTTTCCAGTTAACTTGTTTTACCTTACTGAGAGGTCCAACCTGGAATAGTGGTCTATTCCTCAAAGGAGGAAAAAAAAAAGGGGAAAAAAATGAAACAACAAATTCAGTAGTTAATTCATTAAAGTATTGAATAGTTTATTGTAGATAACTTAGATAGGAGTTTAAAAGGCTATTGTTCATAACCAAGACTACTACTACTTGTATCCATTACAGAAAATGCAAGTAAGAAAATATCAGTAAGGAATTATGTTGACACTAAAATTTTACCTGTAGCAAAATGATTTTTTTTTCCTCTTAATCCTTTTACACTCTTAACACTCTTTTGGAATTGTTTCTGCTTTTGCCATCCTAAATGGTTGTGTAGCTGAAAAAAGTTTTAACTTGAGGATATTTGCAATATCTAATTGGAAAAAGCAGTAGTATCTTAATGTTTCTTCCATACTCTTGCTTTACTATTAAATAATACTCTTTAAGTAAGCAATTTTAAATAGTATGAGAAAAAACATCACGTTCTGGAAAACACAATTTTTATTTCTCAAAGTAGAACCTACTATGTTCCTTAAGTAAAATTCTTATTTAAACTATAGACTATCTCTACTAAATGTATGAGTGCAATATACTTCTTGGGTATGAAGAACTCAGGAGCGTTCAAGGAAATCAGTTGTCCCTCCTTCCAGACACTGCTTCCAGCTCTACGTAGGGAATAAAACAAAAATGATGCTTGGATATCTCAGGACTTCCAGATAGAAGAAGAGTAGTTCTACAGCATTCTCAGTGGAGGTGGTAGGACAGATTAAGCTTTGGTGGGGTGGAATTGGGCAGGGAGTTCTAGAAATAATGATGTGATTTTTATTAATCCAGAAACAAGCTTTAAACTGCATCTTCCAGAAACCTAGTGAGAAATGTTTAGGATAGTAAAAAAAAAAAAAAAAAGCTGGGGGAAGAAAAAAAGGAAAGCTTTCATTAGTATCTCTGCCTCATAGCTTACAGCTTATGCATTTTGGTAAGCTATTAGAGTCCAGCTGCTAAGGAGCTTATATTATTGATTTCTCAGGGCAGAGTGCTGATCTTGTAACTGATCTTGTAACACCACAGAATAATTCAGGGCGAAGGGACCTCGAGATCTCCAGTCCAAACTCCTGCTCAAAACAAGTTCAGCTCTGAGGCCAGAATTATTTGGGGTTTTATCCAGTCAGATCCAAAAAACCTGTAAGAAGACCCCACAATCTACATTCTGCATGAATAATGTTTACTGGGACAGAGACTGAATGCTGAGTGACTCTAATTTGTTCTAACGCTGGATAATACAGGCACTTGCCGTACAAAGCAAAAGAGCTTTGGCAAGAAGACCTAAGACAGTATTTGTCTGCAGGAGAAAGCACATCCTGGTCCTAAATGAGTAAGAGTAAATATGAGTACCAGTCAGAAGAGTACTTCCTACAGCATTTCGGTTGTGTTTAAGCAACTGCTATAACTTCCCCGGCTCTTGAAAGTGTTCACAGGTGTCAGTCTAAATGTGACACTGTGCTGCATGAAAACACTTCCACTGCTGCCCTGGAAAAATACAATGTTTCAATGCTGCTGCAAAATGAGTCTCAGACAAATGTGAATTGTATCTGGCAGGTAGGAAAATGCAAATAAACAATAGTAGGCAGGAGAAATGGATGTAAAGCATTTTGCAAGGCAAGTTGCCTTAAGGAGTTTTGACTGCTGAGGGCAGGAAGAGGCATAATGGTGCTGGCAGCACACAGCTGAGCAGCAGTCAGGCTCACTGGCTTTGTGCTGTAACTTCAAGGTGATGCCTTTATGGCTGCCTTGTGCTCCTCATACTGAAGCATGCCCCGTTCACTGAAGTCACCTGCAGCCTTGAGCCCAGTTGCAGGTCTTGATTTGCTGCTGTCACCTTACTATTGCTAAAATGCCTGTGCTCTCAGAGTTGTTGAGTGCTTGCAGAGGATGTTGCTCTGGTGCTTTGAAATGTGCTGTGCCAATCAAGTGAGAGTCTAGGGTACAAGTGCAGCAATCTCACTAAGGAAGAGGCAGAAGAATGTAATGTATATGAGCATTGTCACACAGCTGAGATATCAGAGATGGTTCACTTGATTTGATTTATGCTTTTCTTTGTTTTCTAGTGGGTTTCCTTGACAAGCAGACACTTCTTCCAGAACCATTTCATCTCCTGCAGAGCTGTATTTCATCTCTTGCTGCTGCCCCCTGTGACATTTAAAAAGCTACAGAGATGTCCCTAACATTGGTGTTACTGTTTGAATTTACTAGTCAGTGATATAACTAAACTTTAAAAAAAAAAAAAACACCTTTGTGACAAATCATTGTTCTCTGTTCACAACTGACAGCCACTGTGATCTTTGTGTATGGTTAAACTCAATTGGATGAATTGCCTCTGGTTTCACATGCGTCTCTCTGCTTTTGGAAATCGTGTGAGGATGGATTGAATCCCACTTGCTCGTAATGGCTTACTGGTCTGGTACGTAGATCATAAAATAGGTCAGTCACAAAAGATCAGGAGTTTAAAGCCTAAAATTGATATTCTTTTTTTGCTTTTGATGCAGGTTCACTCTATAGGGTTTCTTTGTTCTAGAGCCTAAACAAAGCAACAAACTTTCCTCCTGCAAGTATAGGTACTGGTGGTATTTTAGAACACTTCTGTGGCTTGTACGGTCTTTGAGCATGAGGCTGCACTGAGTGGGAATATCAACACTGTTCTACAGCCCTTGGATCTGTGTCTAGTGGGTTCTGTAGTGAAACTGAGAGCCATGGTAACTGCACATGTAAAATCTCAGACTGCTATCAGTTGATGCCCATGTAACTGTTCTGAATCATCCCTCCAGTAATGCTCTGTGCTGAGCTTAAGGTGCTCTTGGCAGAAAACACTGTGCTTGGCTCTGGTGAGTGTCCTCCAACAGATGCCTTGCCTTGTCACAGAATCACTGAATTGTAGGGGTTTGAAGGTCCCGGAGTATCTTGCTTCTCTGGTTCTTCACAAGTGATGGGAAAGGGGGCTCAGCTCTGTTTCACATAGTCTATGATCCCTATTCAAGGTCATGTATAATCCACCAGTGGACAGATATGATTCTCTGTACACAGGAGAAAATAGGGGCAGAGGAGAGGGAAGTTGTAATGGTATTGGCTAGGCTCTACCAGACCAACTGACTTATTAAATACTTTGCTGGTGTTATCAGTGTATTATGGGTGGCAATGTATTGTCTTTGCCTCTGTTTTACCCTTGTGATAGCTGCTGCAAATCATTATAAGACTATTTATGGCCATCTCCCAGAAAACAAGTTCAGCTGGAGCTTGCAATAAAGTAACATGGACAATGGCAGATGAAGCAGAATGAATGGTTTGGTTATTCAAAAGGCATGTGACCCCTGAAAAACAGCGGTAAAAAGCAGTAAAAGATAGACTCTAAACTGGTGTGAGGCTTCAGGCAAAGCAATTTCTGGGTTGAGCAACAAACAGAACATGCTGGTTTATAGGCTTTTGAATGCATTTTGGCATGGGGGCATCATCCTACAGAGACCTTTTCTCCATTGTTGAGGCCAGTGTATAAAGTGTTATTTTAGAAACCGTAATACATGAATTATTCCACTGTTCATCAGTCCACCTGTGCCACAGTTAACTGGAAGGGAAAGGAGGACCCGATATCGCTCACGTTTTGTTTGAAGCCTGCTGGTTTCATCCTCTCCTTTGATCTCCCCAACATACCACCTTCCCTTGGTGCCCCTTTATGGAGAGGTGTTTGGATGAAACACATCTTGCACAGCTAAGCTGGAGCTGGTTCTTGGCTAGTTTTCAGTTCCTGAGCTGGATGCTTTACTATCTTCGGAGAAGTAGAAAAAATACACAAGATATTTTATGTAATATTTCCTGAGAAATAATACTAATTAATTGCAATGCCTTCACTTGCATATGGAGAAAACTGATATTTCAAACAAACCTGAATGGAAAAAAAAGTAGTAGCGCATGGCTTGTTCTTCTCTAGGTGGCTTATGCATTTCTGTACTAATGTTCATCTCAAACATATGGGAGTTACTTGTGTACTGTGTTGCATTCATTTGCTGTTTGTTTGGAAGAACTGTCTGCATTTCACTTGCTAGGTTTAAAGCAGTACTATTTTTGTACAGTGTTTTGTAAAGTGCTGTACAAATGCCAGAGAAAGATGTCCTAGTTTTAAGGAACCCTTGTAACTTTAAAGAGAACTAACTAATAATTTTATGCCAAGTCACTGTAGCAGCCTCCATTTATCAGCAAGTCTCTGAAACAGATGCTGTGTGCTCATATACCAAATTGAAGTGACCTTGTTCCCAAGAATTTTTGTCCTTATGTTTTTGATTTATGCAGGTCTCTGTCTGATATGGTTTTCAGGAGAGGCTGGAAAATGTGAATTGAATGTAACTAAATCAGATTATTACTTGAGGCTTCTAAGACAGCATTTCCCAGGGAGTGTGAACTTCTTATTCATCTATGAGCTGTAGCAGATAAAACTGACAAAACTGTCAAAAATAAACACTCATTGTTCTAAGCGAATGGAAAGTATTTCAGCTTTAAACTTCTAAGCCAAATCAAGATAAATAATTTTATAGGTATTTACTGGTAAGAGGTAAGGGGTAGAGCTCTTTGGGTTCACCTTGTTTTCCATATGAAAGCAAATATAGTTGTCCATGTCAGAATACACAATTGAAAACTTTACCTAGTCTTTCTTAAAATGAGGCAAAAGAAAGATGCAGGGAAGATAGCAATCCACAGACAACTTGGCATCCCACCTTGCTGGCATTTGTGAGAATTCTTTTTTTTCTTTTTTCAGCAAGAAAGAGGCAAAGGAAATAAGATCTGGGTACACTTACAGTCTTTCCTAGGAGGAATTTAAAAGACATATTTGAACAGGATCTGAATGTCTGCATATTTACTGGTAGCATCTTAGTCCTTCAAATCCTAGCTAGAACTGCCTTTGTAACTTATAGTATCAGGTATCCTTCCTTTTCCCACCAAAACTCTCCGCTAAATGGTTCTACTTATCAGTAATGAATAGCCAACTGTCCAGCTTTCCTGAAAGCATATTTTTTCTGTATCAAGATCTCAGTGGTGTTCACAAAAGTAAGACATTACAGCACAAGTCAGAAATCAGCCTTTTGTCTATGGTTTCAAAGTGAGAATGAGATTGGGGTCTGTTATGCTGGTGTAAGTCAAATGCAAGTAATGAAGTTTGATTCCCTGAATATTAGTGTGAACCTTGGATTCTAACTCTCTCTGTTCCATCATATTGGTAATTATAGAAAAATTGATTTTCCTTAGCCAGAACTTACATTAATATTGAATATGTTTTCATGAAACTATTTTTCCTTCTATCTAATGCTACATGTAAAACCAATGTTTTATTTAAGGAAATAGGGAAAACAAGTTGTTGGTTTTTTCTTTAATTGTAAATTTATTCATGAAATATCTCTGGGATCTTGTAACTGAATGAAGGAATCTGAGCATGTGCTGAGCTCATTTCACTGGGAAAGTATGTTGATTAGTTTTCTATAAAATAACTTGAACTCAAACAAGACCAGTCAGTATAAAGAAATACTGTGTTTACTATTCATCTCTGTTCATAAACACTTTAGCTGTACTAATGCAACACATAAAATGCAATATTCATTTAATTCAGTGCAGTTGTGTGCATAATATTAAATATAGCTGTTGTCATTTTAATTTAAAAATTGAGAACTCAGTTTAATACTAGTTGAGTAAAATAGGGAAATGTGTTCTCTGTACTCATAAATCACCCCAGTGTTTTCTTTACTCAAAAGAGCAAACTAGGCACTCAGGGCACTGAAGAAGCCACTATATTGTTCACATTGATAGATTTGAGTATACCAATTGGTAGTCAACTGTAAGTGGTTTTGGCTTTGCAGAAAGATTGGTTTAGAAGTTAAAAATCAAAAGCATTATTTAGGTAGTGAAAAAGCTCTTCGACTACTCAAGCTCCTAAATGTAAAACAAACTGACACTTAGTGAAGGAAATTTCAAACTAGCCAATGTAAAACTAGAAGCGTAACTTCCATTTGATTTCAAGTTATTGAAATTAACAAGTTGTTAATCCACAACAATGTGAGGAGAATTCCATGGCATTTGTTAACGTTTCAGTACTGCTTGTTAGAGAGCTTTTGTAGAATAACCAAAGATTTCTGCTTTAATATAATACTTAACCTATTTAATGAGCTATGATCCAACATAACAATACTAGTTGATCTGCTGACTATTGGAAAATTACCAGTTTCACTCAGCTTTAGGTGTTACTTTGGTTAGTTGAAGCTATACACCAATGATAAGGAAAGGTGTACCTTATAAATTATGTACTTACATGCACGTCCTGTGGAAAGTAACTCTTGGTTCAGCAAAGCTGTTCAGCGCACACTTGAATTCACCTCTCTGCTTTAGGGCCTTTGCTTTGTTTAAACACTT